>OX359283.1:33050835-33386572 GCA_947179155.2 Hedera helix | reverse complement strand
GTAGTAATTTGTCAACATTTATCTATATGAATATACATGTAAAAACATGTATATATAAGCGACAATCATGGTCCGAATATGCTCCCCCAATATAATTATGGGGTTTGTTGTGTATGTTAGTAGTTTACTATACAAATTCAGTAAAATAAATAAAAGGAAAGCTATGGAGTATAGAAATTGAATTAGGTTTATTTTATATTTTTATATACTATTAATCTTTATAATTTACTCATACAAAATAAATGAATGATTGAGATGCGACGGATATAAAATTTTGAATATATATGCTTAATGATTATGTATAATGGTTTGACTATGGATTGATTTGGACTTTAAATGATTACTGATTTGATTGAATTTGCTGATCGGTTTGGATTGTTAACAAAAGCAGACTGAAAGGATTTCTAAACTTTCATACAAAACCAACCCATTAACTAAAAAAAAAAGAAATCTGTAAAAAAAAATTGGATCACTAAAACCAAACCAGACCAAACCAAATTTACCCAATATTGTTTGGGATAAAAAGCGAAGTTGAGTTGGTTTGGATCACTTCACCGGTACACCCTAATAACTAGTACGTGTATGCTCCTTTTTTTTGGCATAACTGATCTAGATTGAGTGGGCTTCTCATATCGAATAATCTATGTTCTGTTATGAAGCATGAAACTGGATATGCGAGGCAGACATGTCACCACTCACCACGAAAAATTCTAAAATGTTATGACAAGGGAATTGCAAGGATGCACCTATAAATAAATTCGCTTCCTAAGTTATAATATTAGTTTTTATTTGATTATATGTACGTTTTATATAAGAGGGTTAAAGTAAACTTGTAAGTATGCATTATTATATTAATAATCACCCACGTTATGTAAACAAATTATAGCAATGAATATACTTATATAAACATAGGTACATGTCGAAATTACGACTTTTAATGACTTTAAAAACCCTTGAACTTTACGCTTTTTTCAATCTAACCCACGGGCTTTATTGTTTTTTGAAATAATCTTTGATATCTAATAATTGGGCAAAAAATGTCATTGAAACCAATCAGAGGTGACTGATAGTTAAACAACGATGATGTGGCATAATACGTAACAGATGACATTTAAAATATATTATTTATAATTTTTTTGTTCTGATATTAATTTTACTTATTAAAAAGCATAAAACAGATGGCTTTATAATTAGAATGATAAAGTGGCCATCGCCATCAGCCCATCACTTACCTCTACAACTGTGCAAGAGTGGTGAAACAAGAGAAGAGCAATCTTTGTGAGCCTAACTCCTATTTCATCTTTTAGCTTCTGTATTTAATCGTACGTTCCTTCACCTTCCATGGAAACACTGCCCAATTCTACAATCATTAAAAAATTTCAAATCACCCATTCCTCCATCTCGCTCTCCGTTTCCACCACAAGAGATTCGATTATGTCGAAGAGATATGATTCCTTTGAACCCCTTTACTTCCCCAGATATTTCCATGTACTTTTCGATCGATACTGGTAAATATTTTTAATTTTGTGGTGGTGGGTTTTGATTGAAAGGGAAGTTTAGATGATGTTGATGCCGGTGAGGGTTTGAGATTGTGTGGATCTTTTGGGGTGTTTGGGGGGGGGGGGGTTCGGGCGGGATGGTGGTATTGGTTAGGGGGGGTGGGGTCGGGATGGTGGAATTGGTGGTAATGGTAGGATTTACCCATTGGTGATGGTGGATTTTGATTGGAAGTTGTAGTTAGTGTGTGTGTTTTGGGGATGATGGGGGGGGGGGGGGGGAGTTGATGATGATGAATGATAGGGGGAGGGGAAAAAGATGATGAACGGGTGGGGGAAGGGGAGAAGACGATGCACAGGTTTTTTTTTTTTTTTTTGGGGTTGGGGGGGGCGGAGATGATTAACGGGTGAGTTGGGAGTCTTTTTTGGTTTTTAAATTAATTTAAACCTTGTAACCCTTTGTTACAACAACAAAGAAAAACCTTATGAGCTTTTTCTTTTAATTTGATAAATACTTTTTTTATTTAAAAAAATGTAAATGATGTCAACATAAATTTTATTTTTTAAAAAACAGTATCTATCAAAGTATGTACATATAGTTATGTAGATATGTTACAGCATCAATTTAAGCATGATTACTATCCCCTTCCTTTACCTACTCCATGTATTCCCTTCTCCTAGCATTTTATTTCTTGTTTCTTCTAGCAGTTGTACTTCTTTTAAATTAGTGTAAAAGTCATGTGTCAACATTCAAGGATTTTTATCGCATTTTGGAAGTGTCCAAGAGGTAGACATGTATCTGGAATATGAACTTTTTTATTTAAACTATGGGCGTGTCTCTTAAGTGTTAGACATGTGAGACGCAGTCACAAGTGTGAGGTCATTAATAACCTACACAGAGACGTAGCCCTTATAGAAGTTTCTGCTTCCTTGATGTTCCAGAAAAGAACTTTCAACATTGTGCCCTATAACAATTGAAAAATATTAAAAGAGATGAATATTTTCTTTTGTCCTCTCATCATGGGAACCGGATATAAATAAATCTTGAAACTTAGGCACACCCTCATTTCCAACAAGTTTTCCTGCACTCCTCGTAACATTGCTGTCTAATTTTTTTCTAGTGAAAACTTTTCCTTTTCTGTTTCTTGTAAATGCCAGGAGCTCATATAATTCATTTTTTTTTGGGATAAATACACTAGGGCTTGGAAGCTTCAACAAGATATGAACGTAATATCTTATTTATGCTTGAATCGTAGCAACTTTTAGGACTACGTACATAAAGTTGAATGTGGTGCATTGCAACATATGTTTCTATAATAGTAGGTCTGCCAGTGGATGGACATAGATATACATGTAGAAGGAACTTTGGGTTCTCATCTAAGCGAGTAATCTGCTTGTTTTCACCAGCCGTTGTAGTAGTATTGATTGGATGCCAAATGGTGATGGGACTTTCATTGTAGCCCATGCAGATGGAAATCTGTATGTGTACGAAAAAGTAAGTTTTCCATTATTAGATATACTTGTAATGCCATTTTTTGCCCTAGTGCTGTTGGAATTAATGTACTTGTTTTACTTCATTTTTATAGAGCAAAGATGGTTCTGGTGATCCTTCCTTCTCTGTTATCAAGGATCAAACTCAATTTTCTGTTGCTCATGCACGATACAGTAAGGTATACCTTTATACATACATTGATTTCCAAATTGTTTAGTAATGTTCTTATATGGATCATATTTTGTAATATTGAGTACTTCCATGCGATATGTAGAGTGCTTGGATAAAGGAAGTTTCAGGTATGGGCTAGCATGACTGAATAATTAATTCTTAGCAAAATCGAGAAGCAATGAATGTTCGTCTCAATGAAAGGTGGATTTTCCTTTGGCTTTGGAGTAGAAAATGATTTTTTAACTTCATGTAATTGGATACATAGAAGCTTTGCACCTTCATGGGTCAAGAAATTAACGCACTTACTAGTCTTTGGTGATGTGGTGTGTGGATCACCAAGGAAGTCAAGGAAAGCAAGTTTAATGAAGAGGGAATGAAAGTTTACTCAATTGACTGGCCAAACTTTGTCGGAACCTTGCGTAGTCATATTTTATGCTCATTAAAGTAATTTCTAGATTTATTATTATTTAAATATTTTGCTAGGCAGAATCATACAAGTTTCATTTAATTTTCTTATGTTTTACAGTCTAGGAGAATTTCGGTAAATATTTTGATTTTGCATGGCGCAAGTCATAATTGTGCCTACTTTTTTTTGTTGGGGATGAAAATAGTAGTGCCTAGCTTTAGAGTCTAGGACTCTTGGGTATTTCTTACGGGATGTTAGGAATGATATTTACTTTCTTTTTTTTCTTTCCTGTCTTAGTTTTCAACATTTTTATCATTAAAGTCTGATATCCACTCTTTTAAACTAAATTTTCATCTAACACAAACCCATCAATTCTCTTAACCATAACTTCCTCAACTAACAAGAAAGTACTGTTTACGGGTACTGTTAATAGTACCTAGAACAGACCCCAAGTGTCCCCTCGTGTATCCTAAATCCCAATTCAATTCCCATGGCATTAAAATTCAAGGGATAGTTGCCCCTCACTTGGCCTACATCATTTGGCCAACAGAGTTTGTCATAATTTTAGTATACCGGAGTGTTTTACTGATACCCTCCCCCCAAATAAAATAAATTAAAAACCACCAAAGTGCCTGAACGTTTGAAGAGAAGTAATATTGAAGTCCTTTTCTGTTTTTTGTGCAGAATCCAGTTGCCAGATGGCATATTTGCCAAGGTTCAATTAATAGCATTGCCTTTTCAACTGATGGAGCCTATATTGCAACTGTTGGAAGGGATGGTATGAGCCTCAATCTGATTTTGTATCTTACTAATTTCCTGTTTCTTGTTTTCTTCCTATATGTCAGTGTCATTGGTTGAAGTCATTCTGTCATTATTTAATGTAGGTTATCTACGAATATTTGACTACAAAAATGAACAACTTATATGTGGTGGAAAAAGCTACTATGGTGCTCTATTATGCTGCGCTTGGAGGTGGGAACTCGAAAGTGATTATCGTTTTGTTTCAGCCTTTTTCTAGTTCTCATTCCTAAAATGCTGTTTGTACTATTTTTCTTTCTGAGAAATATATTTGTATCAAGTTATTTTGAAAAGATAGTGTAAGTGACAACAAATGAATTACAACAGCATGGATGGAAAATACGTCTTGACTGGAGGTGAAGATGATTTAGTTCAAGTTTGGAGTATGGAAAATCGAAAAGTTGTAGCATGGGGTGAGGGACACAACTCGTGGGTAAGTGTCTATCAGTTACTGGTGTTAGGTTATAATTTCATGTAAAGAGACCATGACTCCACAACTCATTTTTTACTGGAGGGTGGCAGGTGAGCGGAGTGGCATTTGATTCATATTGGTCGACACCAAATACGGATGGCACGGGAGAAAATATTGTCTACCGGTTTGGTTCCGTTGGTCAGGTATTTGAAAGTGTTGCTATTTCCGGTTTGGTTCCGTTGGTCAGGTATTTGATAGTGTTGCTATTTCATTTATGAAGCGTCTTTTTTTTCTTTCTTATCATTACAATGGCATTTTCCTGTTTTTTTCTTCCATCCAAATGTGTGTCATGCTTACCCAAATTAGTAATTGGAATATTTAGATTACTAATTTGGGTAATGCTGCACTAAATTTCAGATAGGTTAGGTTTGAAAGCAGAACAGTGCTTGGATGCATTAGAAATCAGGAGAAATTAGACTGAGTAAGATATAGCAGAACACAGTTTTGATATGCAAGAGTAATGTATAAAGTGAAATCACTGCAGTCCATAATATGGGACTTATTTAAGATTGACCTCTTTGGCCTGATCAGCCTTATAGAAATGGGTGTTTGCATAAAATGAGTCATGGTTCATTCAACAAGGGTACAATAAATATCAGAATTGCTGCAGCAATAATAACATGGCGTCTCTGCCTTTTGTGTATTTGTATGAACAAAAAAGTATCAAAATTGCTGTACAAGTTTGAAATGTTTTCCTTTAGGTCAGATGCTGAGTTGTATAATATCACCATGTTGTCGGTAAATAAGTCTTGTACCGTCTTCTTAATGATATATTTTTCTGGATCCAGTATTATATTTGTTCAATCCTGGCTTGTGCTAGCCAATTTCTAAATTAGAGGTCTCTGTAGTTTTGGATTTAAGCCTTTAACCTATCTGTTTCCAATGACCAACTGATGACCTGATAGTCTTTAATTATATACACTCCCTCCATTCCAAAATTAGGAATACATTTCTAATTTAAAGCTACTCGAAGTTCCAAATATACCCTATATTTTAGTTAGATTGATTACTGTTATCATGCTACCACTGCTACATTCTAAGCATGTTATAGATATGTTTGGAAAATAAAAATTTATCTATAACGTTGTCGTTTTAGAAATGATCTCTAACTTTGAAAGTGAGGGATACAAAATGTTTCTTAAGAGCCTGTTACTCTGTAGAATTTGCTCACTTTTATATCCATATTTTATCATCTGCAAGATATCTCTTTATGCAGGATACACAATTGCTTTTGTGGGACCTGGAAATGGATGAGATTGTAGTGCCAGTGCGCCGCCCTCCTGGTGGGTCCCCCACATTTAGTACTGGAAGTCAGTCATCTCATTGGGACAGCGCTTACCCTGTGGGTACTCTGCAACCCGCTCCTAGCATGCGAGATGTGCCGAAGCTTTCCCCTTTGATTGCTCATCGTGCTCACACTGAGCCTCTCTCTGGGTTGTTATTTACTCAGGAATCCGTTCTTACAGTCTGTCGAGAAGGGCACATAAAGATATGGATGAGACCAGGTTTTGCTCAAAATCAATCAACGAACTCTGATACTCATTTGGTTACAAATTTGAAAGAGAAGCCCTTATCAATCGGAAAAATTGGCAATTCTTACAGGTAATGACATTTGAGTCACCAAATGAGACAAAAAGGAGCTGGTTTTTCACGGAGTTGAATTTTTAATTTACTGATTTGGTCATTCATCTCTTTTTATGCTGTTGGTCTACTGGGACTTTGGCAAATCACAAACATAATTTGTGGACAGTGAGATTGACCAGAAACATCTGTATAGCTTTGGGGATGAAACCATTGGTGGCACATGAGATTAGGAAGAGAGTGCCTACTTACAGTACAAGTATGGAGGGTGGTTGATAGGATATCAAATGACTGACAAAAATAATGGAAGTTGTTTGTTTGAATTTGCAACTTGTAGATGCTTGCCAGTTTGTGTATTGGAATGGATACACGAAGTTTAACATTTATTTATATTATTTTTTTACACAATTCTGCCATTTTTAAGCAGTTACTATCGGGCCTTGTCTATAAAATTTTTGAAGCAGATCGACAAAAAAATAACATTAGGTCATAGATTAAATGTTTCGTAAATGAGTTGACCTCGCTGCATCAGAGAAGAGTACGTTTGAAATTGTTTAAAAAATATAAAAAAATGTGATTAATAATTTTAATTATTGTGTCTGTTTATAATTTGTTTTAAAAAAGTAGCTCGAGTTTAGTAAAAAAAAACACGCTTAAAACTAGTAAAAAATAAAAATATTTAGTATAAAAAAAATTGATTAGTATTTATTTATTTTAAGTGTAAATTTCTAAAAAGGGAGATTTGAAGATTATACAAATAGGTCCTGAGTAAAATTACTAACATAAATAGAGATAAATTAATAATATATTTAGTCAAACTTGATTATATGATTTGATAAATAATTATGACTTTCGATTATTTTTATAAAAAATAATTATAAACAGTTTTAAGATTAAGTTATCCAATGCTGCTACTTATAAACAATTCTGACGGATCCAAACACCCTCATAAAGGGGTATTGCCTGTTCAAAGGTTATCCTTAATGAAGAGTGCATGATCACACGTTGAGCAAGAAGTCAAAAATTTAGCGGGGAAGCTTCACAAGATTAAAAATGTATGTTTCCTTTAAATTCCCCCGGGTTCTCCTCCTAAGCCCCCCCTAGAATTGAAATGTATAACTAAATTTACTAGATTATAATAGTGTAGGTTCTAAAAAACAAAACAAAAAATGTCAAACATGAACATCTAGAGACTTGAAATTGAAACCGATTAAAAAGTTTTCTGGATGATAAATGCAGCAGGTCGGGAGTGATATTACTTGAACATCTTGACATTATATACTGGGGAAGAAAAAGAAAAACCGACATTGATAGAGTACCACAATATTTTCTACTATGATTCTATTTCATTAACTGCATAAATTCCATATTTATCTTCGACTTTTCAGTACGACTGCATGAATCCATATAATGGCCTGACATATTGACATGAAGACACAAAGAACTATCTGTAGCCTACAGCTGCTGAAAAGAACCAAACTCAATAACCTTTGACATTTTTAAACAATCAAGTTAGCTACCACGTACAGTTCCTTAATTTCCTGTTCTGGTTTCTTGTTGGTAAGGATTTGATCGGGGAGAATGAACAGAGTCTGACGACTGCTGTTCTTGTCTAATTTCATCGGAGTCACGCCGTTCATTTAGCCAAGCAAGCCACCTCCTCCGCAATTTCAAAAGTTCAAATAGAATAGAAGCTACGCACATTGTACCTCCAAACCCAGTAAACGTTGCAAGAATGACTGACAGAACTGCCTGCACGCGAAGCTGTAGCTCCCCACACAAATGATCTAAATTAGCATCAGAGATGAGAAACCAATTTTAACATTCATTTGGTGTGCATAATCTTTTATTTATTTCTACGAGTGAGTTTGAGCGAGGGAGTGTGAGTGAGGATATTCAAAATCTTCACGTCCCATTTGGACACGTTTCAAACTAGTAAACCAAGAGCAACATTAAAAACAATTAGCTACTCATCCTTTTTTTCCCAAGAAAATTATTAATTACTTCTCCTTACCATGGTGCGCCTATAAATGACAGACATGATAGTTCAATTTTCAGTCTCCTAATGTTGATATCTGTATTGTTCATCTTCAATCAGGAAGCATCAGAATAATAATAATTATACCAAAAGCATCTCTTACCACTGAAAAGAAAACATGTGCAAAGAGGACTACCAGTCCAAACTGCACGGCTGCATACATCCAGGCATGTCGTCTCCTTACTGCACATAATTTATAGAGGAATCAGTTATACAACACAAATACTATATTCATGGTTGATATATTAGTGTTCAAGGACAACTGAATCAATACAAATACCCATAGTTGTTGATGTCATGGATGCTAGGAGACCCAATATGCAGGAAAATGGAAGAGAGATGGCAATTGCACCAGATCCCATCCTCATAACCTGCATATAGGATGAACTTTAAGAATATTGATAAGCTTGAAAGGAGCTATTTTAAAAATTCCCTTCGCTTACCAAAAGTTGCTCCAGAAAACAAAAGTAGGCAAGCATGCTAACTATAACAAGAACAGGTACATCCTGCCAAACCCTGATCAAACATGAATAGCTTTCAGGGAAAGTTTTCCAGAAGGAAGTCGTAATCTAACAGATATGAACACAAGCTGCTCTCCAAAATATGAGGAAATCATTACTTTTTTATAAGACAAAACAACAAATGGTTGATGATGAGATAGAGTTATTTTTACCATATTTAGACATGTACAATTAGTGGACACCAATAGAAATGTGCGGAGACAGTTAAATATTACAGGTAGGATGCAGAAGGGGTGCCTTTTCTTGTGCATTGCACAAGCGAAGTGCCAATTACTTGCCTGTATTGAGCAACTTCGGCGTGCAGAGCTCCATTTCCTCGAAAGTTATTGAACCGAGCATGTTGAATTCGTAAAAGGGTGACGGGTAGGTTTTGAACCTCTTGCTTGCAAACCTCACATGTCTTATTACCTTTGATACTAAACCATTTTATGGCACATTCTTGGTGCGCCAGGGCAAGTTCACCTTTGCAGCTACACTCCATCTTAAGGGTATCTGCATCCTCCCCTAGTTCGACCAAGCAGATTCTACAAACTGCTTCTTCTTCCAGTATATGTTCATCATCATTATCATTTGCATCTGAACCACAAGACTAAGATAAGGCGTGGGTTGGTTATGGCAAGTAACAAAATAGGGGGTCTTAGTTACACCAGATGTTGAAAATTCAGACAACAATTAATACGGGCAATCATAGAATTTTAGCTTTTCCAATTTGATTCAAGAACAAAGCTTCAAGCTATTTCTAATATTGAAAAAAAAAATAGCTGGGAAAACATCTTTAGCATCATGCAGCTACTTCCTCAAAATCATCACCTGTATACTGCCACTACCATTCCTATAACAGTGACTGTTATAGTATATTTGGTTCTTTCATTAAGGGAAGTGTCTCCAAGATAAGATGGAAAATCTTTGTTACAAGTCACATTATCAATTTCTCCGGCATTGGGTGAACCATAACTCAGACACACTACTGGGATCCACAACTCTCTGTGAAGAAATAAAGTTGATTTTACACCACTATCCTGGGTATAGTTGGTCACATGACCAAATTGATAATTTTTTATTAACGGCAAGGAAACTAAATCAAGTTATTGAAGGGAAACAGAAACATTTGAGTGGTTTTAGGAAACAAATAAAGAAAGATCAGATGAAAAAACTTACCAGCATCTAATGGCTGAGTAGCATTTGATGTTGCAGCAGTTCCTTCAGCCACTCGAGGGGTAGTTGGGATTACACGAAAAACATCACCTAAAGAATCCAATTGTCTTATGCTTCCATCTTTAATTAACTCGGGCACTGAGCGTGAGCGATGAATAGGAAAGTGGGTCCCACCTTTCTGTAAAGTAAAAATTTATGAGGGATGGATCCAGTTAACAATAACACAAGACATTACGTCAAAGATCATGTTGATAATAACAAGGTAATATCTGATATCAATTTCACTTCGGAAGCAGCTGTTAGAGTTGATACTGGAACGAATGGACTGACTAGATAAAGGGTTTAGAAGTAACATCTCATGAAGGGAGATATCATAAACACTACCAAGGATTAACAAGTAGGTAATAGAAAACTCTTACGTCCTCAAAATTTTAAGAATGTACTGCACAGAATGGTATAGCAAAATTAGCTCAGATTACCTCTCAGATACTCCAAAAGTAATTTAACTGGTCTCATTGCAGAAGGTTCTTCCAAAATTATTGAAAAAGTAAGGAAAAAACTGAGGTAATTTCCATGCTGGAAGGGAAAGTATAGTCAAGGAAAACTTCATATCTTGTTCATGACTAACTCCTATATTCATTTCAGTAACAACAAGGTACACCAATATCATTCTTGCATTCAAAAAGAAGTTTAATTATTTTTAGTGATGTGATAATCACAACTAATTGATGACTTCTCATATTAACATAATAACAAAGTTACAAAGCCATCATCTTATCACCTTAAGTAAATTTTCAAAATCAGCATCATGTGTTATTATAAGCATTCAATTGCTAAAACTGTGAGTACAATATATTTGTAACGCCCTGCCCAAGCCCTCTCAAGGAAGAACCAGGAAGGCATCCCCTTTGAGTCTCTAAGTGGAGTCACACTCTGAAACAAATAATACTGCACAAGACAAGCTAATTAGAATTTCCTTTTTTTAAGTCACGGTTTACAAAAATGATCAGACTTCACTTTGTAAACCTTCTACTTAATATTCTTTTCCTGTATTTTTGTTTCTTCATGTGACTCTGCTGACTAGGATTCAAAAAGGGGATACTTCATGTGTTTCCTGGAAGGAAAGACCGGGGGGTGTTATAATATTAGCTTTCTATCCAATAAGAGGTTCACACTTACATATGCATTTTGTAAATCAATTGTGTTCCCTCCATGTGTAGACTCTGGATTTGAGTGTGCAATTGGAGTTACTGGCAGAGATGATGTTTTCTTCATATTGAGTGTGAATAGCTTTGTAAGAGATACCGTCCTTGGGATAAAAAACTTCTGCCGTGGTGATGGCGTTCCTCCTAGAGCTAGGATGGCAGCCTTCTCAATCTCTGAATTCGTATTTCTAAGTTTGAAGCTTAGTTTAGGAAGGAGGCTTTTCAAGGATGCTTTACCTCGAGAAGATGAGGGACTTGATGACTGGTTGAATTTGGCATAACTAGGGCTAGGTAGAGGGGAAAAATTAACTCTTTTGGTAGTTGGACTAGGTGTCGGTGGCATGTTTATTCTCACAAATTCCTCTGTTGAGCTCTCAAGGGGGGGTCTCTTAGGTACCTCCACGACTAGGTTTTGCGGCTTTGCCTGTTGGCTGGTTGTGGTTTCTTCATTTATTTCACTCCATTCTCCAACCTATAACATATAGCGTGAATCAGATAATTAACATCACTCAACTAGTAATCATAGAGCAATGAACACAATAATCAAGTCAATAATTTAACAGCATAACGCAACATGTTATGTCTAACAAAATGTCTGTAGAGGATTCAGGATTGATTACTACTGCCATGACCATTTCCGTAAAATACTTGGATAATAAAATAATGCTAGGATCTCAAATTTGGGGTCTCCGTCACCACTTGGGACTGGTCATGTAACAAATTAGTAGGGGAAAAAACATGACACATTTTTGACATCTCTGGCAGTACTTTAGGGAGAAAGAGTATCAGTTTTTTTGAAATTCCCGACAGGGGGAGCAAAAAATAAATTTTATATCCTGAGGCTTCAGAATCTCCAGAGTAGGAGTATTTCTCAAGGGTTATTAACTGTGATTGCAATGCTAAAGGCATATGGTCTGGTGAATGTATTTATCATCGAAATTTTACTAATTTCCTGAAGAATGGTTCTTCAAGAAGGAAATAGAGTCACCCAACAGAATTTTGTTATAAAGATAGTATTTTTAGGAAGATAGTGCAAAATAATATGAATTGGGCAAAGAAAAAAAATAAGTAACGGTGAAGAATTTAAGACAACAATCAATAGCTCTCAAAAAAATTCTCTCTAATCCAATAAATTGGAGGGAAAAAAGCAATTTTACCCAAGTAAAGTACCTTTGGAGTAACAGGAGAATAAGACTCAACTTGGTTATTGCTGCAATAGCCCTCGTCTCTTTCTTTCTCCACAAATTTATTTTCAGGGGCTTCCATGGAGTTTGTTTGGGAATCAATTAATTATTTCAGTAAGTTAGGACGAAACCCAGCTGATTCTTGTTCAGAAAAGAGAAAATATATGAAGAAAATAAATACACCTAACCCAAAACAAACCAATACTGAAGAAACAGCTGTGCCAGCTCTCTGTTTTCTGTGTGCGTGGGGGAAGAGAGAGAGAGAGAGAGAGAGAGAGAGAAGGACGGAACCACTGCTGCTGGTATTTGCACTTTGAGAAATAGAAGCTAGTCCCACGGCGGGTACTGGACTCCAATGCCCACGTGTCTTCTTCTGATTAGAAAAAAAGTAGGAGCAAGTATAGCTAACAAAGATGAAAATATCATCTCTCTGGTATTAATTATTAAATAAAAATTAAGTGTTATATTTTCACAAATACTTTTGCTGTTTTTGTTACTTTTTTTTATGCCTATTTTTATTAGTTTCGAGAGAAATGACAATATTGGGGTTTGATTTCCGTTATTAGTTATATATATGACGATGTTTTAAACTTCTATATGTATCGCATTGCATTGACTTCAATTTAATAAATATTAGTACTAAGATTGCACCCGTCCGCACCAAAAAAAAAACCTTTAAATATATAAAATAATTAATACATAACACCCTAATTTTAAATTATACTACGTAAAATATCTGAATATGTATATAAATATTTAATTTATTATTATTAATATCTTAAGTTATAATTTTTTAAGTGAGTTTATGATAAATTAGATACTGATCTCTTTTGAGTGGGTCTTTAATAAGTTGAGATGACTCAAAAAAAAAAATTATCGAGACAAACGCGACATTTTATTTGCAAGCACAAAAATGTTTGAAACATACATACATAATTACATACGTACATACATTTCAGCCTCTGAAATATCATTTCCCTCGGTTACTTTCATTTGGCCGGCCGGCCGGCCCTCAAAGCTTCATATTAACATTTTCAAAAGAATACTACTACTTTACTGAATTTTCTTCAGTGGACAGAGTTGATCAATTGCAAGTTCCCCTTTTCTGTTTTATCCGATTATACTACCATTTATCGCATATCTAAAATACTCCCTAATTTCTTTAAAATATTAAATAAAATTGAAAATCTTGCAGATTAACAAGAAAAAATAAAATTAAACGAGACTATTTTTTTTTTTTTAAAGAAAACTATTTTTAGTGTGTTATAGATTAATTTATAAAAAGGTGTTGACAGAAATATTTAATTCACAGCTAGCGGGAGTCTTAACTAATCCACCCATGAGCAACTGAATGCAGAAACTTTACAATAAACCTAGTTTATACGCTTTTGGATGAGGTACGTACGCCCAGTTAAGAAATTCATGGCACCAAAATATATTAATTTATGGCTGCCAATTTTTGCATTTTAAATACTATAATATGCTCTTTGTATTTTCTATTAGAATGAATATATACACGTCCTTTGCATATTATAAACTGCTATAAATATGCTCTATTTATTTTTTATTATTAGATATTCATGTCATTTTACAAGAGGACAGAATGATTTCAAAAGTATATTATTTTAAGAAAATGGATATTTCCGCAACATTTTTAACTAATAAAAGTAGGATCCAATTGCGAAAATATAAAAAAAAAGTTGTATTTCCTATTTTAAAAGTTTATTCTATC
This sequence comes from Hedera helix, assembly GCA_947179155.2. Taxonomy (NCBI): domain Eukaryota; kingdom Viridiplantae; phylum Streptophyta; class Magnoliopsida; order Apiales; family Araliaceae; genus Hedera; species Hedera helix. Next base: position 33,372,321 of record OX359283.1, on the reverse strand, counting down.
TTTTTGTTTAAAAGAAGATGCTGACTCGACAACAATCTGGTTTGAAAATGGAATTCTTCATCCCACCATCAAGTTCAAGTACAATAATGGAGTATTTAATTGATTCATTCATCACATAATTAGTGCGCAATTCCCAACCTATGAATATGAACTTATATGTCGGATCTAATACACTGGCAACAACTGCATTATCGTGTATGTATTCATTGAAGAGAGAGGCAGCCAAAAGTGCTTAGCACTGGTTATAGACCATTACTTTGTTATGATTAGAGCTCCAACTTTTCAGAAACCCAGTTATAGAAGATGGACAATCCATGTTCTTTCTACCCTACTATCCTGCAGAGCCAAATGAAAAACCTGGGGTAAATCTAAGACAAAATTAGTCTAGGGTGCAAATTAATTTTTTTCCAGAACCTTGGGGTGCAAAATGCACTTTAGTCTATATTATATGTATGATCTAAATAAACCAAGATTAATACAAAATAACAGAGGCCATTTTATATTTTTTAATTTATTTTTTTTCATTTTTCAGAAAAGCCAAACAAGATAATTCTGATCAATTAATCATCCAGTTATGATAAAAGACTTTAAAACAATGACTCTGAAACATACTATAGTTCTCATATTGGACAACACTTGGAGAATGCCACTAAGTAATCAGCACAATCACGTAAAAGCCATTAGCTTACAACATCTTTTGCTATAAACTTTAGCAAAGATAGCATTATGTTCAAGCCAAACAGCAAACTGATGAGATTCCAGTTTTGATTATTGAAAACTTGGGCAAGCAGAAGAGAGGGATAAAAGGTTAAAAGTGAGAAAGAAAGAAATTAGTAATAAAAATAAAAATAAAAGAAGATAGGAAAGCAGACTGAAAACAAAGAACTTTACAGCAATGTCATGGCATAAACTCATCCACTCTTCAGTCTTCAGTTCCATTGTTGACCTTGATCTCCAGAAGCCTCTCAACAGGCTGTCTGCATATAGGACACCTGTTTGTTTGGAACCTAAGAACCTTTGCACACCCACTGCACATACACTGCACCCAAAAAAAAATCAATAAAAATATGTGGGGAATCAAAGCTCAGATGAACATTAGCTTGCAAGACTTGAAGTTATACAGGCTGCATGCAAGATGCTGAAGCTCATATTCCTAATAATATGTTATTGACACTTCAGGGAGGAACTGCAATTATGGACTACATTCTCTATTAACCCTATCTTCCATAACTGTAACAGCTTCTGACCGATAAATAGAATTAGACAAGATTTCATCCTGGGTTGAGGGTTTTTTAAAATTTTTTTTATAATTTATTTTCTTTGACATGATTAAAAAGATAAAATCCTAGGTAGTAGAGACAAATACACAGATACACAGATACACTTTCACAGATATCTCCAAGTCTCAAATAAGAGAGAGAGAGAGAGAGAGGGGGGGGGAGGGAGTACCATGTGTCTGCATGGAAGGACAGTCGTATCACGAGGTTCAGACAAGCAGATGACACATTCCTTTCCAGGATCATTTGCATCAAAATCACCATCAACTGAATTGCCAATGCCATATATCTCCTGTAGCTCATACCTCATCCCACTCACCCATAAGATCTGCTTCACTACTCTGACCTGGTATTCACCCCTCTCCTTCTCGAATACTGCTTGAGTGATCTGGGAGTTACTGGTTCCAGACTCTGGGTTTCCATCTGCTGACCCACCTTGGTTGCTTGGGGATGCCTCAGCCTTCACTGCAAGTGGATACACATTCATATCACCCTCTTTAAGTAATTCTGCCTCTTCACAGATTGCAAAGTCTATCCCAGTTCCTGAGGGTTGTCTGAATTTCTGGCCCAAACCTTGTTCAAAATGTACTGTTACTGGTGTAAAATTGCTTTCCTTCATCGGTGTCAGGTTACAATCTTCGTCTTCTTTAGCAAAGAAAATAACCATAATGCTGTATGGAGTTAAAACAAATGGACGAGAATTAAACCTTAATCACTTTAGAAAAAGGAAAATAGGAGTGTCACCATTTGAAGAACAAACAAAAACTAACAAACTAAACCTATTCTATATAAGCAAACCAGAAACAAGGTAAAGCCTCGATTTTTTTTTGCTAAATAGAATACTAAAGCAACTTATAGCACAAACACAAACACATAAATTGAACTTAAAGAATTACATTGAGGCCCAGCTAATCAGAAAAATCCTAAATAAATATTATGGCAAAAGGAATACAAACTGAACAATGCTTTTCTAAATCCTTCACGCTCCAAGTTCCAAAAATTAAATAAATTCTACAAGAGCATCGCCAAACAAAAGCTGAATTGGCTATTGAAATTTCACCCAAGACCGCTCTCAGCCCCTTAAGCAGCCAAGTCCCTTTTAGGAGCAGCTGACACAAAGCTAACCAATCAATGCATTCATCAAACACAGGAAAAAATAAATGACAAATTAATACACATGATATATTTAAAGAGTGCAATGGATGAACCACAAACTTAAACCTGCACCAAATCCAGTTGTAACAAGACAATCCATATGATAGGGACAGACCAAAATGATAGCCACCCCACCCCAACGTCTCTTTTTTGGTGGGGATTTTTTTTTTTTGGGGTTGGGGTGGGGGTGGGGGGTGGGGGGTGGGAAGACGGATAGAGAATACAGAGTTTCCATAAGCAATACAAATTTCAGTATTAGTTTTTTAGCATACATGTTAGGCTCAGGATGGAGCACCGAACCCCAAACAACAAAATTGAGTCAGAGACGTATATTCTCTTGATTGAGGGTTTAAAATAAAGTAATATGACATTAGTAGGAAAGCAACTAATACTCGAAGGAAGTTATATTTATACAAGCCATGTCTGCTCAAAAGAATGCTTGAATCTCAAATATCATCAAGTGCTTTCAAGAACCTATGGAATTATATTCATTCCACACCCAATAACGCATAGAAAGTAGTTAGCAAGCTAATAAAAAAAGTAAAAAGGACCCCATTGATCATCTATGGAAATAAAAGTGGAATGAAATCTCCACCCTTGGAAAGGAAGAAAAGGCAATTATACTTCATTGGAGAAAAAAACTTGAATTTGCCAGAACATTTAAGTAGATTAAGTGATAATAAGCCAAAAAAATTACTTAGTTAATACCCTCTATAAGCAAAAAATTATACTGATACCTAACAAGATAAATATGCATCAAACTCTATTTAAAAATCAAAAACCAAGAAACAAACAAATCATGCAAAGACGTCCTACTCAAATGTGAATCAATCCAAACTATGTCAACAATAGAACTAAAATAAAATTATTCATTAATAACTGCAGCATGCAATTCATTCACATATGAAATAATACTCATATTCTAAATCTTAATTTATAGTACCTTCCGGCAACCGTGGCATCAAATGTAAATGTCACAATGAACTTCCCAGGGTTCTCCTCATCAGGCTCAACCCTCAAAGTTTCCTTTTTTAGGTTGACATCATTTCTGATAGTCACAGCCTTCTGATGCTCAACATATGGGGCAGGAGCATGCATTATAGGCCCACAAGGGTACCGCCCACCAACCCAATTCGCGTGGGCCGGGTCCACGTGGGGCGATGGCGGACGGTGGTGGTGATCATACGGAGCTGGCAACGGTACAGGCGTGGACGGTGGTGGAGGTGGGTAGTAACCTGGGTACTGGTAATACGGTGGTGGGTTAGTGTTAGGGTATTGGGAAGGGTACGGGGTTGCAGCAGCGAATACGTATCGATTGGCGGTGATTTCTGGCTGCGGCGGTTGTGGTGGCGGAGGAGGTGGGTGGCTCCGTCGGCTTCCCTGTCTCCGTCGGCCATTTACGCTGCTACTGCCGACGTTACCCATGGGATTTTCCCTTTATTAAATAATAGAGACGCACCAAAAAAAAAATCTTGAAAACCCTAACACTTGCAAACCATGATTGTTATAACTGCTTTCTTGAATTGATGCATAATTTGATATGGGAGTGGGATATTGGGGAAATAATTTTAGAAAAATAATTTCTGTTTTAGTTTGTAGCCAAAACAGGATGGAGAAAATAATAGAAACCCAGAAATTAGAAATAGGTAGGAAAGACGCGGAAATTGGAGGAAATTAAGTGCAAACAGCTAATAATATACAATGATTGTAGACAGCTAGCTAGCTTTGTAATGTGAAGGGTGAAGAAGAGAAGAGAAATATACTTCTACTACTCTACTAGTAAGTGGGAAGAGCGTTGCGTAAAGCACCGCCAAAAACACTCGTCAACATTTAACTGCAAAATTAACCCTTCAAGTGTTACTAGTTGGTAAAGTTGGCACCCAAGTTCTGAAAATTCTAAATATCTACTTTTAATTTTGAAAATCCCTCTTTCGAATGTCATCACGGTCCATTTTCTTACTATAAATTGTCATGCGTGGTCACATGACACAGTTTTGATATGATATGTCTTGATAATTTTAATGCCGTGAACATAAATTATATATATAAAAATAAGAAGTGAGATTTATTATTAAATTTTTTACACATTTTTATTAGTATGTAATACATAATTTATATACAATTTTTTAATATAATTTGTATACATATAATTATTTATTTAAAAACTAATAATTAATGATTAATTTATTTAAAAACGATATCAACTATTAAATGAGACGCAAGAAAAAAAAACACATCAGCTCAATATTACTCCTCTCCCAACAACAACCATCATCTTAGATGATCATACAAAGGTTTAGGTTATCATATAATATTGGTGGCGGAGGGTGGTAACGGTGGGAAGTAATCAGCGGAGACATAAGATATTTTTTATTTTTTTTCTTATTTACTTAATATTACATATATAGATATATAGACGTATTACTTAATTAATTTTTTCATATATGTATTAAAAAAAATTAAAGAAGTACGAACTATAGTAAAAATGAATTGTATTGGTCACGTGATCATAGTGGTATACAAATGGTCTGCAACCCGGTTTGATTCGGCTTAATTTGGTCGGGAAGCTACGAACATGCCACATTTTTTTGGCTTAGATCGGGTCTGGTTCACCCCAAAACCCAACACGGTCTGTCAACTTTTCTTTCTTTGCTACTTTTGTATTTCAATTCTCTTACTGCAGGCGAAAATATTCTCTTTGTAATAACTAATTCAATAAACAAAATAAAATTAGCGTATTTTAATACGTTTATTCATGCATGTTTATTTATATACGAATAAAGAAATTCATAAAAACACATTGGGTAATGTAATATATAAGAATTTTCTTTACCTAACAAGTAACTTACACTTTTTAAAAACCTTTCATTGTATCATCATTTTAATAAATACTTAGCGTAAAAACTAAAAAGTCATTTATAAAATAATAATAAAAAAAAAGATACTTTTCATAAAAAAATATTTTTTTTATTAATGATAGTATAAAATAATACAATATCTTTAAAATTGTACAATATTTTTATTTATTTTTGTAATTTGTAACTTGTAATACATTACTTTTAATTAATACATAAATTAAGTTTAAAATTTTAATTTTAATTTTTATAATATTTAAAATTATTAAAAAAAAATTTGAATGGACCAGATCGGACCGACTTAGCCTAGCTTGACCTGACCTGCAAGCTTCAGCAGGCCCCCTTTTCAAGCACTAAGTTCGATCTGGTCTGCATGCCGAAAGTCAAAAACCCAACCTAATCTGGTCAACGACAAAGGCCTGACAAACCCAAGTTGGACTAAGGCAGCCGACCTGTTGTGCATAATTACAACGTAATCGTATAGGTGATGAAGAGGATTGAGAAATTATATAGTTTCAAGGAAGAGGATTGTGGATTTTAAAACATTGGGGGTTAAGCTTACAATTGCTTAAATTTTGGAGACTAAATTTCATAATTAACCCATAAAACCTCAAAATAGTACTTGATGACAAAATATGCCCCCACTTTTACTTGCTTTTCCATCACTCCAACTTGATTTTTGATGAAATCCACGTGATACAGTTTAGAGCTTAAACAACTGCATCAATTTTTTAAAATTTTCGAGACCCTCGTAATTCGCTGGATAACCATAACCCGAAACATTTAGTCATTATTGTTTACGAAGATTATGATTTTAAAATTATAATTTTAAGATATATATTATAATTTTAAAATTATATTTAAGATAAGATTATTAATTTATTTTTATTTTATTTATTTTTAAATTTAAAGTTAAAATTAGTAGTTCAGATATTAGAAAGAACAAGATCACGAGTCTCACGTGTTTCATTTTTTGCTCCGCAATATACAGGGAAAAGCGCTTCCAACCGCAAGAAAAGGCCCTTAAGAAGAAGATTTGCGTGAGTCCTGTTTTTCCCTCCGCTCATTATATAATCATTCAAAATTGATAGTCTTGTCATGTATTATGATAAATTTGTTTTGAATGATAATTACAAAAAATATTAATATATAAAATTAAATAAAAATATAAGAGACATATTTGCAAAAGAATTATCATTAATATTATTCACATAACTAATTGGTAAATATTCATAATATATATCATTTTTCAAATTGATATAAGATAATTTAAACTTTAAAATGTTGATGTACATTATTTTACTTTTTAATGTACCAAATATTGTATTTTTTTTAAAACGTATTTTATAGTTATCAGAATTATTTGGTTTAAACTTAAAATTAATTTTAAATTTTAAAATATCTCAAAATAATTTCAAAAGGTCGATATTAGTACCATCGGCAAGGCAGGGCGCATCGGTTGGCCTGCTACTCTAGGAATTCTAGATGTAAAAGTTTCTTTATTTAATAATATTTCTTATTCTTATAAAAAAAAAATTAATATTAATTTTATATTTTATGCCGGAGGGAATATATATTATCTTTCTTAATTTTATTTTCTGTCCATAAGAAGAATTAAGGAATGAAAGCAAAAAACTATGAAAAGTGAAAACAACAAAATGGAAGAAATAAAGCCTAAACAAATAGATCTCTTTCCTACTTTAAAAAACATTTCTTTTAATCAAACTATCATATATATATATATATATATATATATATATATATATATATATATATATATATATATATATATATATATATATTAATCCAAGAAATTAACGCAAGTAGTCTAAGTTTTGTTTGAGTTGGATGGTAAAATGTCTACCTCTCATTTATTAAAATTGAAATCCTCGACTTCAATATGAGTTGGAAAGGATTGGCATATGAATTTTTTTTCTTTTCCAAACTTTGGAAACATGACCAGGAAATATTAATTCCGAATTACATATATAAATATATAATAGAGTTGAAGAGATACATACCTTATCTTATCGAAAAATAAAATTCGAGTTGCAAATTTTTATAATTTAAGTAAAAATAAATAAAGCAATCAAGAAACAACATCAAGAAACAATTTCAAGAAACAACTTGAAATTGCAAAATTTTATAATTTATACTATTTTATATATAATTTCAAAATATATAACTTGAAATTGCTAGGCATCAACACAGGCAATAATCCGTTTTAGACTTATTGGTAAATGGTAATACATGATATATTATCATAACATTAGTTGAATAAATTTCAATGTGATTAATTATACCATAAATTATCGTCAAAATATTTAATGGCATCAAATAGTATAAAATTTAAAATTATATATTTTGCATTCAATTATCCAAATAGTATATCTGCAATCAATCATAACTGTAATTGAAAATCAAAATTAAAATTGGCATAAGAAGTTTGATTTTCTTTACCAATAATTAAAATTAAAATTGAATTAATATTAGCCAATTAATAGAGTGGGGAAAATGCGACACCTAGAATAAGAATGGGGGGTGAAGCTGGGTCCAAGTCTTGTTGAGAACTTGGAGGCCAGATATATATATATATCGTATAAGTAGTAGGGCCAGGAGTTTGGTAATAGTAATGCTGAACCTTTCTTCCATCTAGTTAAAATTCGTTTGTATGCTTTCTTAATACGGTGGCCACCAACTCCACTCTTACGTGAATTACTACTACAATACGAATGCATAACGCCATATATATATATATATATATATATATATATATATATATATACATACTGAAATTAATTAATTTGTACCTCAACATCAAGGATTTGGAGCTACAGGTCCACCACTCTAGGAGAATTACAGGTAACTTTGTCGCCAACAACGTTATGAATCTATTAATTATAAGAAAAGTATAGTTCACATTTTATGAATGATAATACAAGAATCTCTTAATTATAACAGTACTTCAAGAAAATTAAAAAAAAAACACTTATAAAATTAATGACAGACGGTTAAATTTACGAGCCTCAATCTTACTTATAAGATTAAGACTTTATATGCAATGCACAACTAAACATTATTTTATTGAAAATGAATTATCATTTTTAATGAGTAAAACAACACAAAATTTCTCTACAAATTCTCTACAAGGCATTTACTTTTTAAATAAAATGGAGAATTTTTTGACAAAAAAGAGAGGCTTTAAAAGCATCAAGCATTATTGAGGACAAACAAATTAATTAAACTCCAAGTGGTTGCTCAGAAAGTAGCGTGTAACTCTAAAAAGTCCACATGGATATTCAAAATTTTATAAAAACACTTGAACTATATTTGTTTATAAAAAATATATTTAGAATTGGATTATTTATATTAATTTAATACTATTTCGGATTATTTTATTCTATGATAGGAGATTAAATAGTCCTATGAATAATATTTTTATCATTCCTAAGACCATTTATGTGGGATTATATAATCCTATAAAAACTTTGGGATTAATAATTTTCCTCATTTTAAACTATTAAATGACTGTATAGGACTATTAGTCTAACATTAAATGATTAATAATCCCTCATAAAAAAATTAAATAATATAAATGTAAGACCCCGAATTTTATGAAATACAAAATTTAATTTTTCTTCATATAGATATTTTTTTTAAACAGTAAGTGGTTAAATCGATAAAGTTAAAAGTTAAGGATGTTATGTGCAAATTTTATTTTGTCGGACAATATTCGCTTTGTCGGGGAATATTCGTTTGGTCGGGGAATATTCGTGTCGTACGACGGCGCCGAAATAATAAATTATTGGTGGACCCCACAACGGAATATTTGTCGGATATAGAAAACGACAGAAGTAACCTTTTTAAATAAAAATAGTCAACGGAACTGTTAAAATACCGGTGATAAAAGAATAGTAGCATACGGTAGTTTATGGTATTTTCTGTAGCACACGGTACTCTACAGTAACACACGGTATTGCATAGTGTCTCATATTATTGGTCTGATAATTGACACCGTAACTGTTACTGTAAGACCCCGAATTTATGAAATACAAAATTTAATTTTTCTTCATATATATTTTTCCTGAAACAGTAAATGGTTAAATTGAAAGTTAAGGATGTTATGTGCAAATTTTATTTTGTCGGACAATATTCTTTTTGTCGGGGAATATTCGTTTTGTCGGGGAATATTCGGGCCGTACGACGGCGCCGAAATAACAAATTATTTGTGGACCCCACAACGGAATATTTGTCGGATATAGAAAACGACAGAAGTAACCTTTTTAAATAAAAATAGTCAACGGTGTTAACTGTTAAAATACCGGTGATAAAAGAATAGTAGCATACGGTAATTTATGGTATTTTCTGTAGCACACGGTACTCTACAGTAGCACACGGTATTGCACAGTGTCTCATATTATTGGTCTGATAATTGACACCGTAATTGTTACGCATCATTTCATCAATAATTGTCACTGCATAATATTTTATATTATCAATTCAATTATTGTTGCTACACAGTATTTTGCATTATTGATTCAATAATTGTCATTACACTGTATTTCATATCATCGAGCCAATAATTGTTGGTGCACTGTAATTTAAAATTATTGAATCTAATAATTGTCACAGTAACAAATACACTATAATTTATATTATTAAATTAATAAAAATATGTAACGTGTTTCTTACATTATTGTGGTAACATTATTTTATATGTTGGACTCACAGGAAGAATAAATAAATAAATAAATAAATAAATAAATAATAAAATAATTAATTTTACTATTTGAAATAGTAACGTGAATAGTGACGTGAATAGTGACGTGAATAGTACGTGAATAGTAAGAAACATGTGGGACCCATTGTGGGGCCCACATGAAATGTGAGAAATGTGAGAATTTGCTGAAGAGTTGGTGGAGGCTGCGCAGCAGCCTCTGCTGAATTTTTTTCTGTTCACCTACCACGCATAGTAACTTATTTTCTCCTATAAATAGCTTGCTCAGCTGAATAGAAAAATCACACCTAAAACATAAAATTTTTCTATAAGAATTTTATGAGTTTTCTCTGAGAATAGTAAGGTTATTTTGAGAGTTTGAAAGCCAAAAGGAGTGCAGGAATTTTTCAAGTAAGTGTTTTATTAAAGAGTAGTAATTTCATAAATTCCTATTTTTCACGGTATTCACAAATCTTCCTTTAGAAGACTCTTCTTTGAGAAGATTCATTTTTAAAAGCTTTCTTTGGAAGATTTATTTTGGAATATTATTTTAAAAACTATTTTAAAGTTGTTATATTATACTACAAAAATTATGTTAAATATATATAATTTTGATAGTTCATAATATACGAGTTATCATATACTTTGAAATTTATATGTGGTAATTACTAATTATATTAAAAATATATAGGTTGATCAATCTCATTTAAATCAATATCCAGTCACGTGTTAAGGTAAGGGGTATCACTCTTTTCATCATCATAAATGGATATTATTTTCTTTCTTACTTGAAGGGATTATCATTCTTTGATTCTCGAAAATAATATCGTTTCTTTCTTGTGCCATTTATTTCCATGTATTAAATTGTGGGAATAACCTTACGGCGCGGTTTACCGCCTGTTGGTGAATAACCTTTTGTATTCATTCCTTATTAATCTTTGAGAATAACTTTACGGTGCGGATTATCGCCTGTTTGGTGAATAACTCTTCGTGTTCAAATTCTATTAAATTGTGGGAATAACCTTACGGTGCGGATTACGCCTGTTTGGTGAATAACTCTTCGTGTTCAAATTCTATTAAATTGTGGGAATAACCTTACGGTGCGGATTACGCCTGTTTGGTGAATAACTCTTCGTGTTCAAATTCTATTAAATTGTGGGAATAACCTTACGGTGCGGATTACGCCTGTTTGGTGAATAACTATTCGTATTCAAATTGATGGGAATAACCTTACGGTGCGGATTATCGCCTGTTGGTGAATAACCCTTGTTATTTGTCTCGTGTGGAAATAATTTGTCTACACGAATTATCACATGACACTTTTATTCCATATTCGTAAGTGATATCATTTTCCTTTATACTCATAAGGGATACCATCTTTTTCATCTTCCATTATTCAAACTTACTATGGTAAGGGATATTAATTCCCTTCACCTTTTGTTAATCAAACCTGCTACGGTAAGGGATATTATTTTCTTCCATACACCTAAATCGAAACTTATTATGGAACTATTGCTTCTATAATTCCTGAAAATATTATATGTTCCATAATAGTTGAATTTCATTAGTTCAACTGAACCTTCCTATTTTCTGAACATTTCTATTGAACTGTAATCGTTATTCTGAACTGTGGATCTTGAATATCATTTTTAAATTTCACTCCACATCATGTTGGCAATTTGGACATTATTTGAATCTGCACAAAGTAAACTTCCGATACTTATTGTTTATCCTGTTCTTCTGTTCATCATTTGTATCACTGTTATTTGTATTAATCATCAAGAATCAAGCTGTTGTGAATATCTGTGGCCGGGGGCACAGATGTGATATAATTGTTGAACAGATGATAGGTTAAAGGCGATATACTAGGTTAAAGGCGATACATCTGTTCGGTGTCTTTTATGACACGTGGTGAATGTTCTCTTTGGCCCGTAGTGCAAAGATGAACTGTTGGTTGGTATGATTATGACCAAAGGCTGAATCTGGTATAATCATGACCGTTGGTGTTATATTGAATGTCTTTGGCCCGTAGTGCAAAGACGAACTGTTGATCTGCATGATTATGACCAGGAACTGTGAAGTTGTATTATCTTGACTAATGGTATTTCAGATGATAAAAGTTGATGATATTTTTACTAAAAAGAGAAGCGAGTGGACATTATAGTCTGCATTATTCTTCTAATAGATTGCTCATTCCGCTGCTATTATTGATCTGAACGTTGTTTAAGAATTTAACTGCAGTTTTTGATATAAACCTTGTAGTCTATTGTATTCTATCAAGAACTCAACTGTTGAAGGCTAATGATAAATTATTCGTCATTATCTTAGTCATGATATTTCTTACTGGGCTATTTGAGCTCACCCTTTCTTTTCGTTCCATTGTTTTTCAACAGGAGATGAGAACGTAACGGGGTCTAGCCGGGGAATGGAGTGAGAGTGCGGGGATAGCTATCATAGTCTTCACGTGTTATAAAATAGTGTGGCAATAATAATGAAGACTTAGTTGTGTTGTATTATCCACTGTATTGTTGTACGTTGTATTTCATTGTAATAATTTTGTTGTAGTCTTTTGACGACTCAAGTTTGGGCTGTGTGGGCCTAGATTTGGGGGCGTCACAGTTACGCATCATTTCATCGATAATTGTCACTGCATAATATTTTATATTATCAATTCAATAATTGTTGTTACACAGTATTTTGCATTATTGATTTAATAATTGTCATTACACTGTATTTTATATCATTGAGTCAATAATTGTTGTTGCACTGTTTTTCAAATTATTGAACCTAATAATTGTCACAGTAACATATGCACAGTAATTCACATTATTGAATCAATAATTGTCATTACACAGTAACGTATGCTTTATTTTACATTATTGTTATCTCTATTATGATGTTATTTAAACAGTTGTATTTCATTAATTTATTGACTTGATATCTAAGAGCTAACTATACTGTATTTATAACAATTAGTCATAATAATTGAATTGATAAAGTTATTTGTTTATAATATAAAGTTAGGTGATTATTAGGTGATATGAAATGAATGGTGTAGATTAAAGTGTGAATTATTGTTGAATAATTGAATTGATTTGTTTATAATATAAAGTTAGGTGATTATTAGGTGATATGAAATGAATGGTGTAGATTAAAGTGTGAATTATTGTTGAATAATTAAATTGATTTGTTTATAATATAAAGTTAGGTGATATGAAATGAATGGTGTAGATTAAAGATAATATAATATTTGAAATGGATGGTGTAGATTAAAAGGTGATCTTTAAATGAATGGTTTAGATTAAATGAATGATAAGATTTTTGGCTATAAATAGAAGCCTTAACTTAAGGATTTTTCATAAACTTCCTTACTTGTTCTTTCTTTCTCTCTCTAAATACTTCTTGTGAAAGTTCTCTCTAAGTGTGCTTAAGTCATCTTGAGTATTTGTGAAGATCTATAAGTATACGTGTACTGTTCAAGTTAATCAACCTCATTTAAATCAATATCCAGTCACGTGTTGAGGTAAGGGATACCATCTTTTTCATCTTCCATTATTCAAACGTACTATGGTAAGGGATTATCATTATTTGATTCTCGATAATAATATTGTTTATTCCTTACTCATAAGACGTGCCTTTTATTTCCATGTATTAAATTGTGGGAATAACCTTACGGAGCGGATTGCCACCTGTTGGTGAATAACCTTTCGTATTCATTCATTATTAATCTCTGAGAATAACCTTACGGAGCGGATTGCCGCCTGTTTGGTGAATAACTCTTTGTACTCAAATTCTATTAAATTGTGGGAATAACCTTACGGAGCGGATTGCCGCATGTTGGTGAATAACCCTTTGTATTAATTTCCTTCACCTTTTGTTAATCAAACCTGCTACGGTAAGGGATATTATTTTTTTTCATACTCCTAAATCGAAATTTATTATGGAACTATTGCTTCTATAATTCCTGAAAATATTATATGTTCCATAATAGTTGAACTTCATTATTTCAACTGAACCTTCCTATTTACGTGAACATTTCTATTGAATTGTAACCGTTATTCTGAACTGTGGATCTTGAATATCATTTTTAAATTTCACTCCACATCATGTTGACAATTTGGACATTATTTGAATCTGTACAAAGTAAACTTCCGATACTTATTGTTATCCTATTTCTTCTGTTCATCATTTATATCATTCTAATCATCCAAAAATCAAGCTGTTGTGAATATCTGTGGCCGGGGGCACAGATGTGATATATTTGTTGAACAGATGATAGGTTAAAGGCGATATAATAGGTTAAAGGCGATACATCTGTTCGGTGTCTTTTATGGCACGTGGTGAATGTTCTCTTTGGCCCGTAGTGCAAAGATGAACTGTTGTTAGGTATGATTATGACCAAAGGCTGAATCTGGTATAATCATGACCGTTGGTGCTATATTGAATATCTTTGGCCCGTAGTACAAAGATGAACTGTTGATGTGCATGATTATGATCAGGAACTGTGAATTTGTATTATCTTGACTAATGATATTTCAGATGATAAAAGTTGATGATGTTTTTCCTAAAAAGAGAACCGAGTGGACATTATAGTCTGCATTATTCTTCTAATAGATTACTCATTCCGCTGCTATTATTGATCTGAACGTTGTTTAAGAATTTAACTGCAGTTTTTGATATAAACCTTGTAGTCTATTGTATTCTATCAAGAACTCAACTGTTGAAGACTAATGATAATTTATTCGTCATTATCTTAGTCATGATATTCTTTACTGGGCTATTTGAGCTCACCCTTTCTTTTGTTCCATTATTTTTCAACAGGAGATGAAAACATAACAGGGTCTAGCCGGAGAATGGAGTGAGGGTCCGAGGAATAGTTATCATAGTCTTCACGTTTTGTAAAATAATGTGGCAATAATAGTGAAGACTTAGTTGTGTATTATTATACACTGTATTGTTGTACGTTGTGCTTTGTTGTAATAATTTTGTTGTAGTATTTTGACGACTCAAGTTTGGGCTGTGTGGGCCCAGATTTGGGGGCGTCACAATAAAGTAGTATTAAATTAATATAAATAGTCCGATTCTAAGTATTTTTCTACAAATAAATATAGCCTTGGAATTTACCAAGTACACGTACATACGTCCATCCAAAGAATAATAACTTCGCGCATCTCTGAAAAAGGAAGTAGGAAAAATAATTCAAAGACCTTTTAGGGAAGAAATTATTTACCATGCTCTGGACGCATGAAATAATTTTTTTTTAGGGTACTCCCATGCATGCCAATCAAATTTGGGAATTTTTCTCATTCAACACGATAAAGTATAATACTGAATATAGTGAACTTTCCATCTGACTTCATAATTCTATTTCCAGTTCTGGGCAAATATGACTCTTAAGAAGGCAAGCAAATAAATAAATAAAATTGGGTTATAATATAAATAATCGAAACTAAGTTGTAAGTATAAGGCCCCAATGCAACTTCTCAGGAAAGTTGAGGAAGGAAACAACCTGCCAGATATTAGTCAAACAAATTAAACAAAAGGGTAAAATATTAATTAAATAATGTGCAAAATATTAATTTAAACGTATTAAACAAATGGCAATGTATTAATTAAAATTTTCTCTTATATAAAAACTTATGTATTATTTGTCAAATATTTTTGCCTTATGTAAGAACTTCAGTATTATGTAATTATAACTTTTGTCTAAATATTTGTAATATGAATTATTATGCAAAATTACTTTTTAGGTTTTTATTTTTATTTTTTTCTAGCTTGTCAATATATAGGTTACAAATTTTTGTCCATGTTAAATTTGTTATAGAGTAATATTTTATTTTATTATTATTTTACTCTTTCTTTAATTAATATGTTGTCATTCGTTTAATATGTTTAAATTATTCTGTTGTCCATGGTTTAATTAATATTTTTACCCTTTGTTGAATAAATGTTAGTATTTTGCCATTTGTTTAATTTATTTGGCTTTTTTATAAAAAAAATTGAATCAATATTTGTCCTTTGTTTAATTTATTTAATTACTTTTCCATACTAAATTAATTAAAATTTTCAAGTTCAAATTTTTTTTTTTGTCAATTTAGAAATATTTTGCCACATGGGACAGTCCATATAATAACATTAGATAATATATTTTATTTTTTTAAGTATTTTAAAAGAATTTTTAAGAGTTCAACGGTTTAAATGAAATAAAAATATTATATTGGTTAAATTAATAAAAAATGAAGAGTTGATTGATTTTTGAAAAAGGAGGTAAGAAAAATAATTCAAAGGAAGTACCCCTCCCATGCATGCCAATCAAATATGGGAATTTTTCTCATTCAACACGATAAAGTATAATACTGAATATAGTGGACTTTCCATTTGACTTCAAAATTCCATTTTCAGTTATGGGGCAAATATGACTTTTAAATCAAGTCTTTTTGGTACAGTGATTAAATTTATTTTTGTAAAATTAAGAGGTTTTGGGATTCAAATTTAACAAAGTCAAGATTGTTAAATTTTGCTCAACATATCAAAAAAAATAATAAAATATGACTCTTAGGAAGGCAAGCAAATAAATAAATAAAATTGGGTGATAATATAAATAATCGAAACTAAGTTGTAAGTAATAAGGCCCCAATGCAACTTCTCAGGAAAGTTGAGGAAGTAGCCAACCTGCCAGATGATCCGTAATTAAATTGAAACAAATTTAAGGTCCTAGCCTTTTACATGGTCATATATATGCAGATTTAATGACCAAAAAAAAAACTAATAAACTTTACAAATATTATTAATTTAATTAATATATAATTTTTTTAACAGATTAAATATTGTACTCTCTTGAAAATCCTCTTAGGATACTAACAAATGTACTAGATCGAGTCCATACCATGATTAGTTTTTATTGAGGTGGTTGTTGATATGTAATTTAAAAAAAAAATATATGACATGTATTTTATTAACATATATTAAAAAATTCACAAAATATGCAGAGTTTGCAGATTAAATGAATATCGGACGAGCATTTGAAAAATCTAATTAATTTACTATAAAAAGTAATTGAACAAAGGGCAAAATATTAGTCAAACAAATTAAACAAAAGGGTAAAATATTAATTAAACAAAGAGCAACGTATTAATTAAAATTTTCTCTTATATAAAAACTTATGTAATATTTGTCAAATATTAGCTATAAATATTTTTGTCTTATGTAAGAACTTCAATATTACGTTATTATAACTTTTGTCTAAATATTTGTAATATGAATTATTATGCAAAATTATTTTGTAAGTTTTTTTATTTTTTTTCTAGCTTATCAATATATAGGTTACAAATTCATTGCCCATGTTAAATTTGTTTTAGAGTAATATTTTATTTATTTATTATTTTTTGATCTTTGTTTAATTAATATGTTGTCATTTGTTTAATATGTTTAAATTATTCAATTATGTAGTCCATGGTTTAATTAATATTTTTACCCTTTGTTCAGTTAATGTTTTGTTTTTGTTTAATTTATTTTGAATACTATTTTGTCATTTGTTTAATTTGTTTGAATTTTTTTATACAAAAATTGAATTAATATTTGTCATTTATTTAATTTATTTAATTACTTTTCTATACTAAATTAATTAGATTTTTCAAGTTCAAATACTTTTATTTTTTTGTCAATTTAGAAATATTTTGCCACATAGAACAATCCATATAATAATATTAGACAAGCCATTTTATTTATTTATTTATTTATTATTTTTTTAGGTATTTTGAAAGAACTTTTAAGAGTTCAATGGTTTAAATGCAATAAAAATACCATATTGGTCAAATTGATAAAAAAGTGTAGAGTTTATTGATTTTTTTGGTCATTAAGTTCAAAATAAAATTACACATCAACAACTACCTCAATAAAAACTAACCATGGGCTAGACCCTAATATATTTCTTGGTATTTAATTTTTTTTTTTATAAATATAATATTTAATTTTAAAAAAAAATTACACGCCTTGATTTTTTTGATTATAATGTCTATATATACGCGTGTACATATGACCAGACTAGACCTGACCCCCACACACACTAGCATCAAGTCATCAACGAACCATTTTGGTCCAATTTTATTTATTTAACTTATTAATTTTTGTTTTCATTTCAAGATTTGTTTAAATTTTATAAAATATTTGAAATGGCCACCTAACCAATACATGCGTTCATATTCGGACGTAAGCAAAAAACGGTCACAATTTTTTATTTTTTATTTATAACATGGATGCCCTTAGAAAGCAAATATTCTTTGTCTGGCTAAATCAATTATCCGACTGACTGCTAATAACGAAGATTCCCAGGAAGGCAGACAAATTGTTAAATAGTACTACTTATTATTAATCTATACTTTGAATTAGTTGACAAATTCCTGGTACCTAAATATTTATAAAACAAGAAAAAACTAAACGCCCCAAAACCCAGTCAAAATCCTCAGGACGCTTCCATTGAATCTCCTATCTTCCTTCTTTTTTCTTACTATAAATACCTCCCCCCCCCCCCCCCCCCCCCTCTCTCTCTCTCTCTCCCCCTACTTTTCTCTCTTTCCAAAATTCCCACAAAAATGAAAATTCAGGCAAGACTTGAGAGAATCACTGCAGGTATATAAGAAACTGGAGGCAAAAGTATGAAGCTTTTTTGTTTGTGCTCTACATCAGATGTAGTCGTCAACACAAGCGGGCGGCACGGTAAAAACTAGGAAATATTTTCATTTCATGTTATTCTTTAATGCTATAAAAAATTTCTCCTACTACCCAAGAATCAAAAGATTATATCTTTAATCAAATTCTAGACAACAGGTGGACAAACTAGTCAAGATTTTCGAGTATTCACTTACAATGAATTAAAAGCCGCCACCAATGGTTTTCGAGCATTCAACAAGATTGGAGAGGGAGGATTTGGCTCTGTTTATAAGGTGATTATCTCCATTTTATTAGTAAAATCTTTTTTTTTTTTTTTGTAAATAGTAGTATGTAGCTTAGACATGGCTTTTGTTTTGGTTGGTCAACTGAAGGGGCGGCTTAAAGACGGTAGTGTTGTGGCCATAAAAGTATTGTCTATTGAAATTGAGTCGATGAGAGGAGAAAGAGAGTTCATATCTGAGTTGGCTGCATTGTCCGATGTCAAACATGAAAATCTTGTCAAGCTTCGGGGATGTGGTGTTGATGGAGCTAAAAGATTTTTGGTATATGATTATATGGAAAACAATAGCATCGCCCATACTTTTCTTGGTAATTCTTGAGTTTTGTATAGTTTTAAACCTTGCGAGCTTATGATTTTATTTATATTTTTACATAAAAAGTTGTTCTTAGATGATTGATGTTTAATAGGAGGAGAGCAAGACAGGAGTAGATTTAGTTGGACACAGAGAAGGGATATCTCATTAGGAATTGCTAAGGGACTTGCTTATCTCCATGAAGAAATCAATCCACATATCGTTCATCGGGATATCAAGGCCAGAAACATACTACTTGATCAGAATTTTATTCCAAAAGTTGCAGATTTTGGTCTGGCAAGGCTATTTAGGGAGAACACTTCTTTCATCAGTACTCGTGTTGCGGGGACATTGTAAGTGGAATTACTTTGCCAATAAAAAATTTCTTGGTTTCATTCTTTTGTTGGAATTCTATTGCTAATGGGGGTTTCTTTCAATCACAATTCTACCAGGGGCTACCTTTCTCCAGAATACGCCATTAGTGGACATTTGACACGAAAATCTGATGTCTACAGCTTTGGAGTATTACTTTTGGAGATTGTTAGTGGCTGTTCAGTGATTACTTTCGATATGGAACGTGGGGAGCAATTCCTAGTTGATAAGGTAATAAAATCAAGCAAATACTAAATATAACATGGTGTAGGGACAAGGGCATAAAAGCTTCTAGCCTTAATAAGATTTTCTGCCTCCGGGCTCTCAATCTGTGGCTTCTGTACCCCTTTACCTGATTGTGTCATCACCATTCAGCCTGCTGAATAATCTTATTATAATTAGCAAATAAAAGGGTAGTTTCATGTGGTAAAAATAAGGCATGGTGCACATTTGTGGATGCAGGCGTGGGAAGCGTACAATGCTAACAATCTTTTGCAGCTGGTGGACCCTGTACTGAAAGGAGATTTTTCGAAAGAAGAAGCTGTTCGGTTCTTGAAGGTCGGCCTGCTTTGCGTTCAAGAGACCAGCAAGCTCCGTCCTCGGATGTCTACAGCCATCAAGATGCTGAAAAATGAGATTGACACAGAACATTTCAAGATATCACAGCCTGGATTTGTGGCTGATCTCACGGACGTTAAAGTAGGGCATACACACTCTTCACACGGCTTTTCGCCTCTCTGAGTTCATTGCTCACAGGCACTATTCTTTTGTTTACAATGTTAGGATCACTTGTACAAAGATTCAATCAACATCTATGTTTGCCAAATGAATGGACGAAAGCTGTCATCTGCACAATTTTGAATATCAATACCCTTTCATGACTTGCACTAATATGACTAGAATTACTGGAGATAGATAAACGTTGCAGTCATATTACAGTCATGCCCTTTTAATTGAAGCTAGTTCCTAGTGTAAAGTTATAACTTCATTGTATCTCGTCTGATAATTGTTGAATTATATTGATTAGTTATTGCGTAACAAACAATACTTATATGAAACGACATAAACTGAGGCATAATATGTTATTTCCTAGAAATAAACTGAGAGTAACTTGCGTACTTAAGAAAGAGCAAGCCAGTAGCAACTCAGTTACCAGAGTAGTACAAGTCTCCTTGTACCGTTGCGTGATTTCCATTGCTTGGATTGCTATAGCATACATGTTTTGGTGAAAGCATGGCAGATTCATTGAGCACAGAGAAAAATACTTAATTAGGATCGAGTGAGCTTGACTGACAATTAGCAGAGCTCAAGTGAAGGACACCCCTGAGAAGCGCAGAATAGGTAAACTAAAACACACAAAATTGAAGATCAAGGTGCTAATATTGGAGAGAAGGCAAGAGTTGATACATATACCCAGGTATCAGGTTAGGAAGCAACAATGTTGGCATTGATACATAAAGCACTGCATACACCTAAACTACTGCATATCCATGCGCCCAAACACCCCCCCACTGCAACAAAACATACACAAACACGCACAGTATGTAATGAATAATGCGGCATGCATGGCTCCTCACACGCCATCCACCAAAGGCCATCAGTACATCGGATGGATATTGCAAATGGCATGCAGGGGGCCAGGCATATGCTAATCGTTTTTCACATTAATGCATGTTAAAAAATTACAGTATTCATCATATGGGCGGGGCTGATGTTGCCTGCACCAGGAAGCACCTCAGCTACTCAGTAAACCAAAGACAAATTATATAGTAAACCAAGTGGAACTTGGAGCAGTATATATATGGACTAGGGGGGATGGAGAGAGATGAATTAAAACTACTCATATGCTAATGTCTTTCTAGCTAGAAAATTCCATGGCGCCGCACCCCCGTCTTTTTGGCTCACCTTTTTTTGGGAAAACAACCAACAAACTTTTGAGGTGCAACTGGTATAAAACCAAAAATGCTGAAGACTCACTTCACCTGAAACACACCACCTCCTTTTTTCTACTTTTTTGTGGCTAAACTTAGTGAGGGACGTAGAGTTCTCTCGTTGGGTTTCAGAAGAGTTGGAAGAAAGATAGGAAAATGAAACAAATACATATCACAACAATGCCACCAAGAGAGAGAGAGAGTCAATTAAGTCGGTAGAAGAAACCTCTACAATTTTAAGAACATCTTTTAGTTTCAGGGTCACAAAGCAAACCAAGGATCTTTTCTCTCTTCTGAAACTGGTTTTGTCTGCAAGTGCTTGGTTGAGGGACATATTGGATTCCCATGTGTCTACACCTGTTCTTTAATTCCAAAAGGACAAATACTCTCCTCCTATTCTCTGTCCTCATCCCCATCTTTCTTTCCCTTCTTTACTTCTGATTCTTCATCTTAGATTGATAAATCTTGCCCAACACCAAACAAGAAAAATGTGATGCTCTAATTTGTTTTAAACTCTAAACAATAAGCTTATGCTACCCTGACCTAAAAATTCACGTTTAAGGTGTACCTTCTACTTCGTATCTCTCCTTCCATTGCATGATACACATAATAACTAAAGTGGCTATAGCTGGACTCTCCCCAAGTGAATACCATTCTACTTTTTCTTATTTAGCACGTCAGTTGTTGCAACAAACCAAGACTACTTATTCTATTTCGGCATTTTGATTTGTCCAAAATTTCTTTTACAACAAAAAATCATGATATCAATCTTCTTTACATCATTGGTAAATGTCACATAAAAGGCTTATGTCGCCCATACCAAATGTACAACAAATACCTTAGGTCCATAGCTACCCTAGCACCAGTCAAATATTTGGAGAGAGAAAAATCCACTTAACTAGAGAGGTAAAAAAATGCTCCAGTCTAGAGGTTAAAGTGTTAGAAATAAATATCGAACCATGTTGCATCAGACAACCAAAAAAACAAAGAGAGTTCAAATTATTTCAAGTCAAGAAACCCTAGCTTGTTTCAACTGCTTTAGATTAATTACATTAATCACCCTTTACTATGCTTAATCACACTGTTTCGAGACTTTGTCTCTGCTCCTTCTAATGCTAATTCAAGCAATATTTCACATTTAACGAACCAACATCATGAAATCATGTATGTGAATAACTCGGCACTACAACGAACTTCACAAAATGAAAGGTGAAAAACAGCAGCATTGTGACAAGCTTCACTGCACTAAAATGGCTTTAAGAGAATCTGTCATCGTCTATTGAGGGTTTATATCAATGAGACCTGTGCTTAAAATTAATATAAGGGTGCTCATGAAATAGTTTGAAGTTCAAAAAAAAAGAAAGAAAAAAAAAGAGAACCATCGAGTCTAAAAGCGGCACCTAACCTGTGTCCCTGTTTGAAACGGTTGAAGGAAACATCTCAATCATAAAATGACAGAGACAAGTTGGCTTGACAAATGAGCAAGTCATGCACAGAATGAATAGGGATGGCATTACAACCATATATGGATGCAATATATGCCTAATTTTACATCATCAATGGCCTCCTATTGCAAATGTGGGGTAGTAATTCTCATGATAATTGTCCAGTTTAATACCATATATGAACACATCACAGACAATAATATATAAAGCTTCACTAACCAGAATAGAAATGCATGTGGAAAAAAAGTACATGCATCAAGTCTATAACGAGCTACCCCTGGTCCAATCTTAACAGCTTTTTCAGCTGTGCCAAAAACAAGATGGACTCTGCCCACTTTAATCACAAATGACACAGATCTGGATTTAAATATGAGGCACAAGGAGAATAGTGACTCTCGAAATACTAATTCGTTCACATCCAAAGAGAAGATATCCAACCAAATGCAGAGGGGTAATCGTATACACAGTTGGACATGAAGGACATACCCTAGCTGAAAATTGTACCTTAATGTTGAAGATTCCTTTGCAACCTCCATTGAAGACAAATACGAGAACCCTGCAATTATGCACACATAGATGCTCACACAGCCACACAAACCCAACACCCTACTCAAGCAAAAGAAAATAGAAGAGAGAGAGAGAAATGAAGCACACACAAAGAGATGGAGTTCACAGCACCTCACAGAAACTGGCTGTGACTGCTGAAACTTATGTTTCAAATAATTAGAACAGCTGATAAAAATGACAGAGATTAACAAGTCCAAACTTGAAGACAATAAAATGCATATAGAAAAAAATTAGTAATAAAACGTACACGACCAATAAAAGTTACATCATACCATGGTCATACAACCCAGACTTGCAAGGGCATAGAAAGCCATAATTACAGTGAGTTTGTAAGGATCATCTCATATAAACAATGCTTTCAATGACGGAGCTAAGAAGCTAACACAGGCAGTTCTTAATTGGGAAAAAAACACCTCGTATGAAGCCATAAGAATAGTCCTCTATTAGAGTTTGTACTTGGAATCAACACTGAAATGATTTCTTATTGTAAGAAATGTACATATAATCTCATAGCACGTTAAGTTAATTATTTTTAAGAGAATGAGGCAGAGGGGTAATCCGATACACAGTTTGAAGAGCAGATTTGACCATGAGAGAGTAACTACAATACCCTCTAATTTCTAATTATATATCTGCACGGAGTTTATGAAATTTGATGCATTTTAAAGATAGAAAGTTTACGATTCAAGGACCAAGATTACAGGTGATTCCTCTGACACCATAAAGTATGTCAACGACATCACACTTTTCAGGACACTTGTGTAAGAGTAGATCTACTTGGACATCAATTTGTGATGTGATGTGTAGTGTTGTGTAGCAATACCTATTATTCTTGTTGCCATCACATCATCAGAATGATGCAAATATGAACAGTTCATGTTCATAGTCAAAGTTATGTAATACTCCAATTTAAGCGAGTTCATTAAACAAATTTCACAACTCATTCAATAAACAAAGACATAACATAAGACTCATACCTATTAAATAAAATTTCCTCATGACAAACTTCCCTACCTCATTCATGCTAAAAAAAATCTCGCAGATCATAAGCATAATTGTTTACTGATGAAGAAGAACTTGATGGTACTGCACGAAAAACAAGGAGAATGAAAATTGGCAGGATTGAAAAAATTGTTGATGTGAATTAATAACAAAGTTCAACAAAAAAACAAAACACACAAAAAAAGTGTCTTGTAATCACGTTCACATTTTGAGAAAGGAAACAATTTTATTAATTTTTTGGGAGAGCAGGGTTTAACCGTGTTCAAGAAAAATGATTTACAAGGAGATCAAAAAATATACAATTGTAGGAGAGCAATACTCACCAAAAGCTGCTACTTATGTTTTCTTGCCTTTCGAACAATTCAATTACAATGAATCATTGAATATATAAGGATGCACCGTGGAAACTACACTAACAATACGTCCTTCACAAACTGCTCTAACACATGTACCAAATCTGTCATTGTTGGACGCTCACTATGATTTTCCCTCAAAGCGAGCTCCTCTGTATCAGCAAGTTTGAGCAGAGGTTCGACATTTGTTGGGAGGGACATATATTGGTCAATCGTGGCAGCGGCCTTTCCCTGTCTAATATGGGGCATTGCCCAGTCCACTACACTAGGAGGCGTGCAATCTCTTTTGTAAGCTTTCCGCCCACTAAGAATCTCTAACAGTACAACACCAAAGTTGTAGACATCAGCTTTTATATCTTCGTTAACATCACTCTCATTTGGAGTCAGAAGCCCAAAATCTGCAATTCGTGCTCCCCAATCAGCATCCAACAGAATATTTGAACTCTTAACATCCCGATGGACAATTGGGGGTACAACTTCCTTGTGAAGGTACTCAAGCCCCTTTGCAGCCTGCAGTGCAATCTTCAAGCGAAGGGTCCCGTTTGGAGTTGAAAGGTGAAAGGCCCCCACGGAGATGGTTATGAAGTGTTCCATGGGGCATGAACTCATAAATAAGCAACCTTTCCCCCATCTATGCGCAGTAGCCCAGCAGATTTACAATATTGGCATGCCGTACGCTGCAAAGGATCTCCAGCTCCATTTCGAAGTCCCGATTGTTTGTGTGGATTATTGTAGCAGCATTTGCCCTATTTACTGCGACTTGCCTCCCATATGAGAGCGCAGCTTTGTAAACAAAACCATAGCTTCCCCTGCCGAGCTCATTGAATTCCTTGAACCATTTCTGGCATCCTTTAGTTCAGAGAGGCGGAAAACTTGAGCCATCCCAGGACACGGGGCCACAGCCACAGGAGGATTTGAATCAGCCATTGCTTCAGTTTCCAATAATGCAAATTGTTCTTTGTCCCCCGTTCATTTTTGGTGGCAATCAGGGTAGGTAAAATACACCAGCAGATTACTATCAACAGTAAACCAGCAGCCAAAGATGCAAATATGAGAACTAATCTACGCAACTGGTGCTGATGCTTCCACTGCATATCTGATAAATGGTGAAGCTTGCAGACATCCCAACACGAGCTGTTCTGGCAAAGAGAGCATGCTTTGCATACTCTATCAGCATTCTCACTATATGAACTAGAAGGAAAGAATCCTTCAGAGAAATTTAAGCCGCAAGGAGAACGTATCTTTAGATCTTTCCGATCACATAAGCTAGTCAAATCAGTCTCATGGAGTAGACTTGCATTGAAAGCAAATTTCCCTTAACCACAAGATACAGGAGTACACAATCCCGGACTGCACAACTGAAACGGAGGATCATAATCCGGTGATGGTGGCATGTTAGCAAACCAACACTCAAGCACCAAATCATCTTCTCGAATACCACATGTGATAAAATCAGAAGAAGCAATTGTGAAACACCCAGAACCCTTTTGGGATGGAAGAAGAATTAAAGCTCCCCCAACACTCAATCCCATGATTATCTTCTCGAATCCCACAGTAATGTTGTGCACCAGCAACCAATGACGCAAACCTAATGCTAAATGGAGGAGAATTAAATGAACTAGTATCACCCCAACAATGGACCTCACCAGTAACTTCTGATACCCCACAAAGTGAACCTTTCCCTGAAGCTAATGAAAAGAAATTCTCCGATTCACCGGAAACTGCTAAACTAGTAGAATTTGGGCCCCAACATACAATACTATCTTCGCTAGTAAAACCACAACTGAACCCTTCACCAGAAACAACTGTTTTCAAAACAATATTACTAATAGCCGGATCATAAAACAGGGTACTCTGTTCTGAACTTAAACTTTTATTAGATTTTCGAATAATGTCCCAACAATCAACTGTACCCGAATCATTCTCGGAATAGGAAGACCCTCTAATAGCACAAACATGGTTCTTACCAGCGGCTATGTGTGAATAAGACGTGGACTTGAAGATCGGAGGGACAAGATTAGATATCATCAAACTTGTAATACCCGGTTACTTTTTATGAAAAGTCCCACATCACCCACTCTCCTAAAATATTTCCCTTCCTTTAGCTATAAATATAACTCTACCCCTTTGGTTTTAAGCCACCAACAATTAAGACCTTCATTTTGAGAAAGGCTTTGTGGTGGGAGGGCTTTTAATAAAAGACCTCCTTAGTTAAAATTTTTGGTGTCGAGGGCGTAGACAATCTTCGATACTCGTATTTTCGGGTATGTTCATATTTAAATTTTTGTATTGTTATTATTGTTTTAAGTATTGTATTTAGTTTGTTAGTTAGTAGTTAGTATATTTTGTTAGTAATTAATATTTTTGCATTGTTGTTATTTTTGTAGTTTTAATTATTGTTTTGTATTTAGATTAATAGTAAATAGTTTTGGATTAGTATTATTGATTTTAAGTATTGTTTTGTATTTAGATTAATAGCTAATAGTTTTGGATTAATATTATTGATTTTAAGTATTGTTTTAGATTATTATTTTAGTAACTTTAAAGTTTTGGAATAATGGTTTAATTGTTTGGAAAATAATTAAAGATTGAAAGAATATTTTAAGATATATTTATAGTTATTTTAAAATGAAAAAGAAGAATGTTGCATAATAGAATTATTCTAATAACGTTTAATTGTCCTGAATTTATATTTAGGATCTGTTCAGCTATTAATTTTGTGTTCAGCGATATCGATGTAAGTGACTCTCCGAGCTGTTTAGTATTTTCGAACTGTAAAGTGTAAGTGTTGAGCTATTTAGTATTTCCAAAATTATATATTGTAAGTGACTCCGAGCTGTTTAATATTTTCGAACTGTATAGTGTAAGTGTTGAGCTATTTAGTATTTCCAAAATTATATATTGTAAGTGACTTTCCGAGTTATTTAAAATTATCGTTTATAATTATGTATGCTTTAGAAATTATTCGGATGCCTAAATGTATTGTTTCAAATATTGTTATTCTTTATTTAAGGCTTCCATTTGAATGAAAATGTTACACTTATATTTTGTTAAAAATCCGGATCAAGTATTAAAATAGAATTTTGATTTAGAAAATGAGATTATATGATTTTGAACTGTGAAATAAGTATAGTTTTGAATATCGAAAATATTGAAAAATTGCTTTTAGAAACCTCAGTCCGACTATATATTGAAACCGTTAGTGTTTACGCTAGTTCCGGAACAATTTAGGACCTACTAAGGCGCACACCATTAGATACCCTTCGGGGGGTGCTCTTCGGGGCGCGTGCATGATAAGATACCTTAGTAGGGGGCGTATCATTGACATTATCGAACATAAGGGCCGTGTTACAAGGCTGCTGTAACCTTAGTCGTTCTGTGGATTAAAAGATACATCGAATATATTGAACTTATTGAAATCGTTGATCGAATATATTGAGCTTATCGAAATTTATCTTTGAATTGTATTTTGTAATTATTGATTTTGATTTTGAAAGTAAATATTGACTATTGTTATTGAACAAGAAAATGTTATTTCAAAAATGTATATTTATTACTGTTATTGAACAAAAGGTATTTCGAAAAAATGTTTTGCAAATAGTACTTGATCCACCTAAATAGTGAAGATTGTTACTTGCTGGGCTTCACCGCTCACCCTTACATTAACTTTTACATGGTCCATTGTTAAGAGTCGAACAATGTGGATGCTTTTGTGGATGGCTGAAGTCCTTTTAGTTATGGCGTTATTAGTATTTTGAATTTGATAAGACTTTTGTTTAAGGGAGCTGCGTCTCCGAAGTTATGTTTTCGGTATTTAGTTTTTGAACTCATGTGAAATTTGATAATGAAAGATTGTTCGATTTTAAGTCTAGTATCGTTGTGTGGTTTTTGGGCTGCGCTTTTGATATTGTTGCTTGCGAGTCCTTCGGGCTTGCGGCGTGTGGCATTTCGGACAAGTGATTGGTTCGGGGTGTTACAAAACTCCAGCACCATGCTTGGGAGGTGTTTGCTAATATTCCGCACAGAAACCCATCCCCACCCGAAAGAGCGGCCATTGGAGGGACATTAGCAGAATACACAGGCGGGTTGTTTGATGAAGAGCTAATGTTTTTACCCCAACAGATTACGGCTTGCTTGCCACTGGCATCGATGGCGCAGAAGAAGTCGACACTGCCAAATGCGGCGGAGATGGGTCCCATTGATCCGAACCCAGATGAAGAGTCCATTGAAATCAAGAAAAATAGGAGTGGAACATGAAGAAGAAGCGAAGATTGAAAGAACCCATAAAGAGTTTTACGGGATATTTTCATTATTTGGGAATTTGGATTTGATGGAACTGAAACAGAAGTAGTGGTAGTATTACAGAGAGCAGTGGTGTAATGAAGTGATGAAATGAGAATGGCGGGTGTCGGTGTTTGTGCTGTTGATTGATGAAGAAGCTCTGGAGGTGAGCAGGCGCGAACGTGGGTGTCCATATTTTACAGTTTTCTTTTGTTTGACCGTTGCAACTTGAAAATACTGTAAAGAAGTTGGTTACTGCCATTTTAAGGGTTAAGATATGGTTTGGTGATTGTACTGTAGTTAGATTTTTATTATGATTATTAAATTTTTTTTGTGATAAACATATTATTATACTCATTAAAAGTTATAAAATGATTATTTTGTTAAAGTTTCGTCCAACAGAATGATGATACTTGTTGAACATGCGATTAATGTGATTTTTTTTCGTATGTATCTCTCTCGTCATTTTTAAATCCGTAAGGTATATTTAAACAAAAAAATATATCAAATTATTATTAAAAGTAAAATAACATTTGAACAAAAAAAATTCAAAGCAATAATTAAATTTAAACAAAAAAATATACCAAATTATTAATAAAAACAAAATAACATTTGAACAAAAAAAAAATTCAAAACAATAATTAAATTTAAACAAAAAAATATATCAAATTATTACTAAAAGTAAAATAGTATTTGAACAAAAAAAATTAAAAAACAACAATTAAATTTAAAGAAAAAAACATACCAAATTATTACTGAAAGTAAAATAACATTTGAACAAAAAAAATTCAAAACAACAATTAAATTTAAACAAAGAAACATACCAAATTATTACGAAAAGTACAATAATATTTAAACAAAAAAAATCAAAGCAACATAAACAACAATTTTGTTTTTGATTTATATAAAATTGGGAAAATATATAATTAATTATGAAAAAACATGGACGGTCTTTCATTTTTTATTCCATTACAAAACATAAAATTATTATTACTATTATTATTCTTAGCCTTAATATAAGAGTCAAATTTATTATTTGGACTTTGAGGAATTAAAATATGTGAATTTATTTTTTTATTATAATACTTATTTTTAAAATTATTTATATTTATACTGATATTCTCTTAACATAAATACTTAATATAAAGTTTAATGTTTATATTTGATATATACTTATACATATATTTTTGATTATTTATTAAATTAAATTTAGCATAGAAAAGGTAATTAAGAAAGAAAGAGAAACAGTTTGTCGTATAGGGGCTATTTGGTTGTTCATTTTAATGGATTTAGCATCTCACGTAAATATGTTAATTGAGTAAGCAAGTTTCATCACTTTTTTGGACGAAATTTTAACGGAGTGACTTTTTTCTAATTTTTATCGACTATAATAATGTGTTTGTCATAAAAAAAAAGGTCAATAATCAAAATAAAAATTAAACTATAGTACAACGACCAAAATATATATTAACCCGGCATTTATAATTTAAGTGCCTTTGAGTTGAGTACTTGTAATTCCCATACTCAAGCCAAGAAAGCTAAATTTTAAGCTTGTCAACATAGTATTTTCTTAAGCGCTTTAAATGGTCATTCTCTGGGTGGTGGTAATAATTTGAAAAACAAGTGCTATTGGCGATCCATATTTTGTTATGAACATAAGAATGTTTTTTTTAACACTTTATAATATACCTATTGAATTATTTAATGGTACATGTAAAGAATATTTCTTCCATTGTTGGTAAAATGGAGTCGCAATTATAATTTATAGACTACAAATCCTATCACTTCAAATTAATAATTAAAAAAAGAAGAAGATAAATATATGGACCATGAGTGTGGGTTTTTCTTTTTTGTTTCATAAAAGGCGTTTAATATACATAATTCAAATTTAATAGCTTAAAATAAAGGGGACTATTAATCATAAATTTTTTATAGAATTATATAATTTCACATAAATAACCTAAAATATAGTTCATAAGACTATTTAAAGAACTATTAATCTTTATCATAGAATAAAATAGTCTAAAGTAATATTAAATTAATACCAATCTCAAGTATGCTTTTTCAAACAAATATAGCCTTAGAGTATAAGTAAATAGTATGTTAAAAAATTATTTTTTTTCTATAGTTTAGAAATAAAAGTATATCTTTTGTTTTGAAATTAATTAAATAAAATATCTCAAATTTTAGAATAAAAAAGAGAGTAGTAACTATTTGAGAAAAATTCTTTAACTTATACTTTATCCGTTTTAAATTATAAGATGAATGTTAACTTTTTAAAAACTATCTTTAAATTTAAAATTGACATGAATTTATTTAATTTATATCGATATAATTATGAATATGATAAATTAACTAAAAAATATTATTAATTATAAAATTATATTAATTTTAAACATAAAAATATTTTAAATTAAAATTTTAAAAATAAATAATAATTTTATAACTCGAAATATTTATTTTGTTTCATGGCAACTCTAGGAATGTCGGTAACAAGGAGAGAAGTGCATAGTAGTAAGTATATTTTTAAGAAATAAACACATACCAGTATTAAATAAAAATATATATATTTTGTGATAATATTGGTTGTTCTGACCTTGAGCTTGATGGATCAGGAGAGTGACCCACGTGGTTTACGTACCAACAAACAAAGTAATCAAATCTTCTATATTTAGGAGCTGGCACAGGATTCACTTCAATTTCTATACTTTATTACAACAAAAAAAACCCTCGTTATTATGTTTATAATAATAACACCAGGAAAAAGAAAACATAATTAAACAGCCCATACAAATTGCCACTGCACTTTCTCTTAATCAATTGTTGGGTGGGGCCTTAGGAGGGGTTAGGGTTTCGGCTTACATGCATCTTGTCTGACGTTCTTTATCATTTCTTTACCAAAAATGGGTGCATATTATAATTTTTATTTTTGTCATTTTCAGACCATATTTCGTATTGTCGGGTGTTCATTTGGTTTAAATCGAATCGAATAGGTATTAAATTTATGCAAAATTCGGTATTAAAATCGGTATTAACTGAATCGATTTATCGGTTCGGTATTAATTTTTAACCGAAAATAATAATAATTATTATTAATATTATTTTATTATTATTAGTAGTAGTAATTATTTATTATTAATAATAATAATAATTTAAAAAAAATTTAAGATAACCGGTGCGGTCCGATATATACCGGACCACCAAAGTGCCGAACCGGTTATACCGGTATATCGAACCGTCCAATTCGGACCGATTTGGTATACACAAAAAATCGATTGAACTAATTTTTTTGAACACCCCTAGTCCGAAAGAACTTATACTTTCCAACAAGGGAAAACAAAGGATGGTCAATATTCTTAGCACGATATAATTATCAGTATTACTACACTTGTAAAAAGTAATTTAAAAAATAGTATGTTGAAATTTAATTTTGTAAATAATTCACTATATGTAGTTAGGTTTAATAGTTATAACCAATATAAATATATATATATATATATCATTTTGTATTTTATTTTTATAATTATTCTTTAGTCACTATAATATTATTACGATATTATACACTTTCTGATACATACAGTACAAGTTCAAGCATACATTATACTTAAAAATTATTAATTATGCTACAAATATCACTTACCCAAAATATATTAATATTGAAGTTTGAATTAATTCAATTCAGAGTGGCTTATAAAGAAAGATACTTCATTCAAAAGGCAAGTAATCAGTTTTCTTGTATTATAATAATAGCATGGTCAGTAGGGAATTGAGAGAAATTAAGAGGAGGAGAAGATGGGCAATTTTATTTGGCAGACAAGCCATCAAGTTTCCTTCTTAACTTAACCCGTACAAGTCACTGTTTCTGTTTTTGAGCTCCTAGAAATCCTCACCTCCTCCTCTTCTGATCAGGAGAAATTATTCACGGGTCTTGATATCTTAAATTATTAATTTATATAATAAAATATAATTATTTTAAAATTTTTTATTTATTTAATAAAATATTAAGATCATTCAAAGTTTAAAATAAATTTTACTTTTAATAATATCAAAAATACGGATTACAAACTAGTGTATTATATTTTAATATATATAATAAACTTTTTTTTTTATAGTAAGTACTAAAATAATAGTATATTAATGATGTGGTTACCACATGCTTGCTCACCCCGTCCTGATTCTGTATCTATCTCCTCCGTACTCCGTAATAGATTTTATAGACATACTCACTTTCCGTCCCATTTAATTTTATATTTTTCATTTTTTCTTACTTTATAAAAATTTATATTTGAGCATAAATATTGATGTAAAAAGTAAATAAATACCGAATAAAATCTTAATAAACTCAATTGTATTCATGGTCAAAAGTCAAATGTTCATTATTTTAAAATGAAGAGAATTACTTTTCTCTTTTTCTAAAAAGAAAAAACTGCGGGCATTACTCTTTTGGTGTGCACGAGAAAAATATGTAATGTAATTTTTTTCTTCTGAAAAATCCGAATATAGACGTGTAATTTGAAAACATAAATTAATGGATTGAGGAGGGGCCAGTATAATGTTAGACAAATTGACTATGCAATCTAGTGGGCCATGTGCCCAGTAATAGTGGGATGAGCATCCAATTTGTCCATGTTTTGTTATTTTCTTCTTCTTACGACTGAATTGGGTGGGCTATACATACATGCAGAATTGGGTTGTCCTCCCCATGCCCAGACCAAGGGAGTGCCTGATTTAATTTCAAAAGGATGTATATATATATATATACATATATATTACTCGTGAAAGTTATTTATGAACTTATCCAATATACGTATATGTTTCAGGTTATTAATGCACTAGGTAATTTTCAAGGCCAAAGAATAGTGGGTACGGATTAATTCCTCCGTCATCTCAAAAGAAATTAACAATGACTATAGCTATACGTACTCAGAATTAGCATATCAAGATAGTTTTTTTTTTATAGGCCCTTACTAGTTGAGCATGATCATTTGTAATGTATGCATATTAAAGCTACGAGAACCTATCGGCACAATTTATGAGTCTGCTTCAATCGCGTTCAAGGAGTCCATGTTCGTATATTTGTCTAATCACAAGCAATGAGTAGTTCTAGAGGTAATTTCATTAATAATAATATATCACTGCCTGCAGCTTCAGACCCATCAAATTCACAGCAGGGTAAATCTTTTAAATCCACCAAGATAATAAGAATATAATTACAATAATGATAATCCTAATAACTCGGCGTACTTTTTACACGAGGAGATGACAAAGATGGAGCCAACAAAAGCGTTGGATGCAAAACTGTGTCCTGAGTTAAAACTCCCACCCTCTTGGTACGTGGCAAGGGACGAGGATAACCATTGGGTCAAGACTTTTGATTTACAAAATTGTTCTAAATGGGACAACTTTGCTCTACTAAGTGAGACGGTTTTGATAATCAGTGGAACACGTCCTTTTAACTATATTACTGAAATAATGGACTAAACAAAACTAACAGCTAGCCTAAATTTGGTATGCACTCTTGAGGAGTTGCGGATATATATGTATTTTGCACATTCAGAAATAATTGTCATATAGATGCTGATAGAAGTTCTTAGTAGATAAAAGTATAAAGGAGCTAGCTTACATTTAGACTAATAGTCACACAAAAGGAAATCATCATCGCAAGGTCAGTGTGAGGAGATAGATACATGGCTTTCTGTGGAAAAATAAGTTTGTCGGAGTAAGATTTTGGATAGCGCATTTCATCGGCATGTTTTTGCAAGAGAGGTTTTCTCAGGCAGCGAATTTTATTTATTCCAAATCAGAGGGAGAAGATATATTTGATTTTCAAGTTTTTTCAGATTGTAGATTATCATAATCCACGCCTTTTGGGTCATTGATTGATCTTTTTCAGAAATAAATTCTTTCACCTTTTTGCCAAAATAAAATAAAATAAAGTAGTTAGCCGACAGTTTTAGCAATAATAATATAAGGGGAACAACTCATATAACAACTAATATTGCAAACATTTAGACTAATAGTAATACAAAAGGCGAATTTGACATTATTTGGATGCTTAAACATAATGATCAACAACAAACACAAGTGATATAGAGAAAAAAAAAAGGGAGAAACAGAGGAGCAAGTGATAACATTTTGGGCACACTATAGAAAAAAACAAGTGCCCAGAATAGATAGACCACAAACGAGATAACACCCTTACAACTTGTCCATTCTATGAACTCGAATTATCTGTCGGACTAATCAATTAAGCGTTGCTCCTGAATGATCCCAGAGCTTTAACTGCTGCTGCTCTCAATATAAATTGATGGTAGAAGGCAGCAATTGCTGCACCAATGAATGGTCCCACCCAGAATATCCACTGCACCATAAACATCAAACATGTCCACACATTTTTAATAACAGGAACGCAACAATCACACGAGTTTCGAATATAATTTATAAAAACGATGAATTTTAAAGAAAAAAATCTACTTTTTAAAACATATTTGTAACCAACAGTGAAGGGAGTAGTAATTATGGTTTACATATACGTACTTGATCATCCCAAGCTTTCTCTTTGCCATAGATCACTGCAGCTCCTAAACTACGAGCTGGGTTGATCCCGGTTCCTGTTATTGGGATCGTCGCCAAATGAACCATGAATACAGCGAATCCAATAGGAAGTGGAGCCAACACCTTCAATTTTAGTCAACATAGTAGAGTTGATAAAAAAAAATTCCCGAACAAAACTTCAAATATTTAAGACGTATATATGTCGCACAATTATTCTAAACTGTGTAAGGATTTGAAAAAAAGTGCAAGTAGTTGTATATACTTACAGGAACATGGGAATCTCTCGCATTTCTCTTGGGATCCGTGGCAGAGAATACAGTGTAAACAAGGACAAAAGTACCAATAATCTCAGCACCCAATCCTGTGCCGGTACTGTAGCCGTCTGCGAGTTCATTAGCGCCGCCGCCGTACCTGACGTAGTAAGATTTCTGGAATGACTTGACCAACCCAACACCACAGATTGCTCCAAGGCACTGAGCCACCATGTACATTGCTGCCCGCACCAGTGACACCTTCCGAGCCAAAAACAGACCAAATGTAACTGCAGGATTAATATGACCCCCTGCAAATATTCCAATTACTCAACATTATTAGAAATCTCCAAAACTCTATAAATTGTCTCATATTTATTGACTAACTCATAAAAATTAACAGCGGTAAATTATTTCACTAGACTGTTGGCAAAGTCTAGTGAAGTGATTTATTGACCAATTGAAAAGTTATTACTTCTCTGTTGCCAATTTTGAGCAACAGAGAAGTAATAACTTCACTTAAGGCAGGCAGGAGGGAGCTTACCAGATATACCGGCAGTACAATAAACAAGGACGAATATCATACCACCGAAGGCCCAAGCAATGCCAAGAATGCCAACGCCGCCGCACTGATCAGAATTGGTGGTGGGATCAGTCTGGCTCTTGTAACCAATAACAGTTAAAACAGTAATGTAAAGGAACAAGAGGGTAGCTATGAATTCTGCAATGATGGCCCTGTAAAAGGACCATTTGGTGAGTTCTTTGGAATCAAAGAGTTCAACTGCAGGTGGGTCTTCGTAGTCTCGGCCATGCTCCGCAACCTCAATGTCCTTACCCATCTATCTGCTCTGCTCTGCTCTACACAAAGTGTACGTCTTTTGAGTGTGTTTTGGAGAAAGAAAGAGAGATGATTTGATGGTGTTTGGGATGAGAAGAGGTGGAAGGAGTGAGGGGGTATTTATGGAGAGATGAGAACGATCTAGAATAGGCCCCTACTTAAACCAATTCAATTGTTCTGGACTAAACTTGTATTTTTGATAATTTGAACCGAATTTTAACAATCTTTATGAATAATTATTTTACTATTGAGCCATAAAAAGTTCGGTACTAAACTTGTATTGAGTGGAGTCTCATATCGATTTTTTTTGTAACTTGCAAGAGAATCTAGTCGTAGGATAACTCATTTATTTGTTTAAGGGAGAGTGAACTAAACTCTCTCTTAACCACAGGTGGTGCTTTACAAAAATATAAAAATTACCGGCGGTCAATTGCATTTTATCCTATATACTTCTAACAAATAAAACTCCCTTGTCCAACAGGGAGAGTAATAAAAAATGCAGCACGTGAAATGTATGGCCACAACGACAGGTCATATTACAAGAAAACCGACCAGATGTCATATACAGCGGAACATGAGCATCACCACCGCCACCACTACCACCGTCCACACAAGTCAGTCCACATTCTTTGATTTCCTTAACCACTCAAATCCTGCCACCACCGCCACCCTCGCCGCCCCTTCCATTCCCGTCCCAATCTAGTGGAGTATCTACTAATCGTGACCTAGTAATCATTTGAGTTTAGTTTATTTACACAAATTTAATCCAATGCTTTTTTAATTTAATCATCAATAATCCACTAATCTAAACCTTTTTATTAACAAAGACAAAATGTGAAACTATTGGACACTGGCTTGCCACATGTCACATGCATAATACCCCTCAAATTATCAA
This sequence comes from Hedera helix, assembly GCA_947179155.2. NCBI lineage: Eukaryota > Viridiplantae > Streptophyta > Magnoliopsida > Apiales > Araliaceae > Hedera > Hedera helix. The sequence goes on along the minus strand of OX359283.1, from coordinate 33,334,585 downwards.
GGAAAAAAAGAAAAGAAGAAGGGAAAAAAAAAATATAAGTAGGCAGTCAATTTAATTTAATAGCCTTTAAAATAAATAAAAACTTCTAATAAAATACACGTTTATTATAAGTTTTTGATTTATCCAAAAAATAAATAAAAATATAATGATTTAATTTTAATATACTATATAAGACAATGATTTCCGTGCGGGGCCCAGGTACAGTCTGGTGGTGGAGACTTGTCCTCACAGTTGATGATTATGATCCATCAACTTTCCCATGTCATTTCTGGAACCAAAAGCAGGTATAAGTTGCAAAATGATCAGTTTATTTGTTACATGTAACGATTTATATAATAATATGTATAATAATTTAATATAAAATAAAGAATTTTTTTATTTTTATATTATAAATTTTTTTATTTTTATATTAAATTATTATATATATCATTATATGGGTCATTATTCATAAAAATATTTGAAAATGATACTCTCTTATTAAATAAAGTAATTTTATTATAAGTAATGATCTATATAATGATGAGTATAATAATTTAATATAAAAATAGTGGAACCCATAATATAAAAATAATATATCTCACAATTTTTATATTAAATCATTGTATATATTATTACATATAGCAAAACTCTAAATAAAGCTATGATGCATTCTTTAAGAAAGTCAAAAAATAAAATATACCAAGTGTATCTTTAATTGATAGGAAAGGCAAAACAAAAATATTAAAATAAATAAATTATGTTACTTCTAGCTAATAATATCGATAACACTATTTCAAAATGTAGTGTTATAGATGGTTAATAATAAATATTTCAATAAATTTCTATCTTGTGTTTTTTGCTCGAATGGATATCCTAAAATATGAACATTAAAATAGAGCAACTATTCTACCCTCACATCAATGTTGAGAAAATTGGACCGGTTCGACGGTCGGACTGCGATTCGATCGGAATCGATCGATTTTTCGGTTCGGTTAAAAAACAAAAAATTTAACGACCCGGTCAAAAATCGGTTGACCACCGGTGAAACCGGTAGTTGAACTGGTGACCCGGTTTTTCAAGTATTTTTTTTTTTTTCAAAAATATTTTTAATAATATTATAATATTATTTTACTATATTTTAGTTTATAAAAAATTAAATATTTTAAAATTTTATTAATAATATATTTTTTTATATATTTATGACGTCACTGGTTTAATAACGATTCACCCACTGGTTGAACCAGTGACCCATCCACCCGATAACTTTTTTTGTTCGATGACCGGTTCGATTTTCTAAATATTGATCCTAAGTCTCCGTTCAATGATAACGTACAACAGTGTTTCAAAACTTTGATCTCACGAAATAAACAAATTCCCTCCAAACTCAGAAACTTCAATATATATATATATAATTGTTTGTACGACTGAAATCTCTCCTTCATTTTAAACAGAGCTTAATATTACCAATTTGGCCTGGGAATTATTTTCGAGAATATTGTTTCCGTTGTTTTTGTTAATGATGCTAAAGATAAATATTCATCGTGTCATTTGTATTGCGAGAGAGAAAAAGAGAAAAAAATTAACACAAATCTTTTACATTCAAATTACCAGCGAAAACAAACACTAATAATACATTGGAACAAAATAGAACAAGTTAATTACTGTAAAAGAGAAGAGAGGCGCAAATCCAAAATTACGAATCTTGGTCGTCTTCCTCATTTAACTCTTCCCTGATTGTCTCTAGTCCAGGAGAATTGGAGGGTTTATAAGGGTAAACAACAAGTGGTGGAGCAACCTCCATCATCCAATATCCCAAATTCTTAGAGCCCTTTGCCATTGCCAACCCAACCAAATTGCGGACAAGATGGAGATAGTTTACAATTAATTAATTCACAACTCTTGAGGAGTTTGGTACTTCTCTCCTCCTTCTTCCTTCCTTCCTTCTCAATGCGATTTCAGGAAAACAAGATCGAAGAAGAAAAAAAAGTGATAAAGAAGATGGGAATATCTCTGATATTCGTATCTGAATAAACTCCGCGTGTTTTTGTTATATGCGGATTTGAATGTGTAGGCTTTATATAAAGGCATTGCATTCATAATATTTGCCCATGCCTACAATGTGCTAAAAATGTTGATGACTGGCCGACCATATTTTGTGGCATGGGTTGAAACATTCCCCACTACATATATGGTTGGAAGAAAATTAAAGCAAACTACTTAACACAAGCAACAAGGACAAACATGTGTTTTGTATGACGTTCTGTATGAGTAAATCGAGTATAAATAAAACGTGCTAACAAGAAAAATATATATTTAATTTTGAAACGAATAATCGGATATAATAAGTGATGAACGTAAATATGTAATCAGGCTTAAGCTAATTTCAATTGTTTTAAACCCGATAGCGGAACTATGCCAAGCAGGGAGATGGCTGAAAGATTTTGGAGCTGCCACTATGGATGATTTGGTTGGCTAGGAATAATGAATTCCTTTTTTTCCAGCTTTAGTAGGTTCAACTAAACAGGAACAATGGTATAATAAGGTTTGAGATCACCTGTATCTAAACTCTGTTCCGTGTCAGATCATCTGTATTTAAATTCTGTTCCGTGTCTTTGTATTAAGAGATATGGAACTATGACTTAATAAGTATGGTAGAGTTTTAATCAATTAGCTTAACCTTTTGGGCGAGGAGGTGATTTAACATATTTAATAAGTATATGCTGTATTAATAATGAATTAATATGGGATGAATTGTTCAATTCCCTACGTAAGTGACAGATAGTTTACAGGATACAAAGCCAAGGGAATTGCAGATGACTAGAAAAATATACGACATCAACAGAGCAAATGAATGACTATGCACAATATCCAGGTTATACAATAAAGTTTTACCTTTCCTAGTATTGCAAACGAACACACTTTTTTTTTCTTCTTTCTTTGATGAGAACATGAAACTAATTCCCAATTGCATCTAGATACTAAATCCAAGTTTGCAGTCATATAACTAACAACAAAATATTGATTTCAAAAGTAAATTCCACATCCATCCAATCACACACAGTTACTTCTTGCTTGACTTGGTGAATAATAAAACTTGAAGAAAAACAATACTACCAAATACTATCCCAATAAGGGAGTTTTGATTTGGGGTAAGGGAAGGAATGAAATGGGAAGGGAAACTTATTCTTTACCAAAAAATTAGAAAGAAGATATCCCAACACACTTTTTATGCAAGTCATTATTATAAATCTGTAAGTTAACCAAGACTCATGTAGCATAATGGTAAATCTACTTTAGGGTGATCAAGAGGTCTGGGATTCAATTATAAATACTTTTTCTTCTCTTTCATTTCACATAAATTAAAAACGTCATACTTGTCTTTCTTTTTTTTAATAAAAAAGTTTTGCATAGAATATATATACACTTTGAAAAAATAAATAAATTAAGAGTGTCTAGTAATAAATTTAAGTCTTTGCACTTTAATATTGAAAGGCATTATCATAAACATTTAAGTGTGTTCAATTAAAATCTTAATATTTCAAAAAAGTATAAATTTTTAACATGGATAGAATATATAATAGATATCAATTAAATAATGTGTTATGATGAATAAAATGGGTTAGGAATTTACGATGTAAGTCAAAAGTATTTATATTAAAGTTGTTTAAAATAATTATTGTCATCCAAGAAGAAGGTACCTATCCTTAATTCCTTACCTAACCTAACCTAAAGGGATTCTCAATACTATCCCAAAATTGAAGTGGATTCAGTGTAGATATGTTTTAAACTGTTTAACGGATTAAGCAAGATTAAGATGAACATTAGAATTCCTCTCAGTCCACAATTCAATACTAATAAAGCCCTGCCCAAGGCCCGTGCAGGATTTGGTTTAATACTCTCTCTTTTTTTTTCTAAGAAGGTACTGCTTCTTATAAAAAAAAATTAACCTTCCTTCAACAATTATTTTGGAATACGTAATTTTATTTTTTGTTTTTTTTTTACCTGTCATCCGTAGATTTTAATCTAAAAAGAATCCTAGAATTAAATTTAAATTAATAAATAATTATAAAAAATAATGAATTTAAATAAAATAAAATTCAATAAAAAAAATCTCATACTTCATGAAAAAAGTTTGTAAAAAATACTCCTTATTTTTATGGCAATATACCACTAGTCACAAATCATTACGTTATGGCCTCTATCTAAATCCTGAGACCAGAGAAGAACAATAGTGGGCTAAACACAGAGGATTTCCTCCAAAGATCACGGCAAAATGGAGCGTATGAGCCAAAAAAAATTCTTGCATGACGTGTCATGATAAGATCATTAAAGTTACAAAATAAATCAAACCGTTCAAGGTCATTTCGTACTCGTTGGATTAAAATTTTTATACGAATTTAATTTAAAATATAAATAAATTAAATATGAGTAAAATTTAAAATTCGATAAATTACTCAAATATTTTTAAATTATAATTTTTTTATTAATACTGGAATCTCTCAAAAATTTTATATTTAATTGAGACTTATTTATCTATTAAATTTAATTGAGACTTAATTGAATATAAAATAAAATTTATCTGATTTGATAGATAAATAAGTCTTAATTAAATTTTATTTTATATTTAATAAATTAAATTTAAATAATTTAATATTCAATTTGATTCGTTTATACCGTGATGGACATGGAACCCACGATGAAGTTCATGAGTCATGACTGCCAATGAATACATGAGTAGTTGAGCGAATAGCTTTGATTGGTCCACGTATCCCACTGTCTTTAATAGGATAACGTCTTGCCATCTCTATCTCCTACAACTTCTTCCTTGTTTTTCTTTTATCTTATGCTCAAACCGATTCAAAATATACTATAGTTCAAAGAATATAATTATAAAAATTATAAATTACACGGAAAAAAATAACTAATTGTATAACTTATTGTTTAAGAAATCACATTCTTAAAAAATTAAAATTATATTATACTGAGTTTGAAAATTAATAAGATTCTTATATTTTGAAACGAGAGAAAAAATTATTAAAAAAAAATAGGTGCAGTGTATGCTAATCATTTGAGGAAAAAAGAGAGTTTACCACTAAAGTATTACTTTTGATTTCATATTGGTACACAATATAATTTTAAGATTTCAGGAACTTGAAATTAATTAAGAACAAACATATTCAACTACTGTAATCCAACTGTGTCATTCTTAATTGAAAAGTGATTTTCACATAATAAGATCAAAGGTCAAAGGTGATAACCTAATAATAAAAGTCTTTTTATTTATTTGTAAGATCGAGTGTATAAGTTAGTAGAAAGTTAAAAATTATTAGTCTCTTTTTCAGACTTCTCCGTAAAATTGAAGTTTATTTTAAAATTTACTCTATTATAATAGTTTAGGTTGTAAAAAAAAAAATATTCACACAACACGATTTGCTTATGACAAGTTCAAAAATATTTTTCCCAATAGCAACAAACAATTTTATTAGAATTTGTATGAAAAACAGTTAAAAAAAGAGGTAAAAATCAAATAAAACTCTTATGTATACTTTTTTTTAATATATGTGATTATGTCTTAAATAATTTATATAATAAAATTCAACTATTTTAAAATTTAAAATTATGTGTGCACGCTTACATTTTGTACTCTTATATGCAGATACAATCTGTAAAAAAATTTTGAAATTAAAAAAAAAAATCAAATGGTGGACTCATAGTAAACACATGAGGATACCCATTTTATATGAATTCGATTACGATGAAATTAAAAATTAATTTTATCATAATAAATTATAATTTTTTTAATTAAATCGTCACCGATACACACCATAACCAAATTCACTTTATATTCTCGTCTCTTTCTGCAGAAGCCACAAAAGTCTTTGGTCTAACTTTCTAAGTGGTACAAAATTGACAGGGACTGAGCTTATCCATCCTTTACATCATTCATTATATAAAAGCATAAAGCATACCAATCAACCATGAGAATGCCATACTATAGCAGCCTAACTAGGTACAAGAACAAAATAAATTGGCCAGCCAATTACAAACCAATAACATACATACATACATACATACATACATACATACATACCCAACGTATATTGATCAGCAGCTATAGCCTTGGGGAGTTGGCTAATTTCCCCCCACGTACACATTTTCTCTGCAATGGCCTCAAAGAAGAATTTCCGCTATCGTGGAGGGGGAGAGAAATTCAATCCAATCACTCCTGATCTTGAATTGGACGAAGCGGACGTCTGGAATTTAAGTGGAATTGTTTCTAACGAGCCTAAAAGATTACATGTTGGATCAGGCGCCCCGAAGAAAATCGTAAAAAGGAATGATCATGCCATTAACCATGGGAGAGCTGTCACGGCGACATCATTGCCGGTGAACGTGCCGGATTGGGCAAAGATCCTATGTGGCGAATACAAGAATCAGAGGATAGAGAATGATGACGACGAAGACGATGAAGATGACAGGATACCTCCTCACGAGTATCTAGCAAGGACTAGAATTGCTTCATTCTCTGTTCATGAAGGTATCGGGAGGACCCTTAAAGGTAGAGACTTGAGAAGGGTAAGAAATGGTATATGGAAGCAAACTGGTTTTGAGGATTAATACCACATATATAAAAACTAGTTACTACTAGTAATAATCATACTATCATGGTTAATTAGTAGCATTAGGAACGGGAAGGATGAGAAGATAATATATAATTAATTCTTGTGTTTAATTTCTATTTTTCCTTGGAGCATCGGGCATACATCGAGGTCCGCGCACCTGACCTGACAAATCTAATCGTAAGTTTGTGTGGGTACCTTCGAGGTGGAAGAATTATTGTGGCATAGATAATGTTTTATTAAACTTCTTGTAATTTGGTGAATTAATGTTGTGGTTGGGCCTTTTTTTTGGACGTCTGGATTGTTGTTTAGAGGATGTTTTATTTTAATTTTAATTTTAATTTTGAGAAGGCGTATGTAAGTTAATTATGATGAAAATTTACCAATGATTGTGTATGTATGTATGTATTAGTAGTAATGATGTTATTGTCTCCGTCTTCTGTTTTTTTTTTAATGAAAATGAATTGAAAGGGGTGGTGGAACGAAAGGATTGTGTGGAGGTAGGTAAGAAAGGTCCAAGCCATCTTAAAGAATGATAGGTCTCACCCTTGGCCCTGGTCATTCTTTTCCCCCCCGTTTGCGAGCGAGGATAAAGGAAATCTATTTCTGCAGAGTTGTGGATGATGATGGTCTCACTTATCCAAAAGAGTTGTAGTAATAGTAGTAGTTCAACATGATCAATACGCCTTCCATTATTATTTTCATAAAAAGAGGCTCATCGTCATCGTCGTCATCATCATCATCTCATTAATAACACAATTACTTGGTACATGTTCCTGAACTGAACCCCCCAAGTTTAAAACTTTAACATGTTTTTAAAAGATTGACGTTTGAAAGGAGAAAATACGGACTACTTTTTTTTTTTAGTGGGTTTGCAATGTACCCAACACTTGACCCTGCATGCAGACTTATTTACAAATCACATTTTCTATGACTTTAGGCACACGTCCTGTCCTAAGGCTCATCCACCGGACAACTAAATATACCAATGAAGCTGCTACGTAGTACAACAATAATAATAAACACCAACATAAAGATATTTTCTAAAATATAAAAAGCAAATGATCATGTCCATAAAACAAAAGAAAGTTATCTTATATTCTCTCTTCTACAAAAAAGAGTTTTTTTTTTTTTATAAAATCTATATATATATATATATATATATATATATATATATATATAATGATAAGTACTTCATAATAAATTATGACATGATATTATTTTATACTACTACTATAATTAAAACAAAGATTTTTTTTTATATCAATTGCATTTTATTTTGGGGGGGATGGGAGGAGTGTTTTGAAAAGGAGGAAGCAAATTCGTTTTATAGGAAGCCAAAAAGGATTTGTACAAATAATTTTTCCCAAGAATTGTGTTTCCTTTCTATTCCTTCGGAGCTTTCTTTCCCTTTCCCTTTCCCTTCCTTTCAAACATAGTCCTTTCTGTACTGGAATCGAACCAGAGCGGAGGAGGAGGAGGAAGAAGGAGAGAGAATGGGCGGAGGTAGAAGGCGAGTATTGATTTGGTTGGGCGTTCTTATGGTGATGGGCATTGCTGTCTACTTCAGGCTTTGGACTATCGATTACCGTATTTCTTCTGATGATACCCAATTAATCAGGTTTATTTTGTCACTGCCTTTCCTTCCATTTTTTCCCTCTTCTATTTTCTTTATCTTAATCAGTTATAAGCTAAACTAACCGACGGAGACCATTTCTTTGGTTAACCCTCGGGCTGTGACCCGACTCTTTATTGATAATAATCAAATTCATCAAAATAATTTTTAGCTCTTATTATTATTTCAGAGTTTCCAATTGGTGTTATGTAATTGTTTCTGTTCACTTACTTCTTGTAGAAGGCAGTTTGATCTTGCTAACAGGGAAGCTATGGATGAATCTGCAGAATGGAGACTGAAATATGACCAGGAGCTGGACGAGGCTACTAAGTGTGCTAATGAACTGATTCAGGTAATCACATTTGCTTATTTTATTTTCCCACTTAAATGCTACAATTCGTTGTAGATGTTTGTATAGGTACCCAAATTATTTATTTATTTATAATCCTTCTTTTGTTCTTCTGTATAATCTTTTAAATTCTGCCCCTTTACCCTTTCAATTTCTAAAAATAAGTTTCATCAGTTCGGAGATATCAAAAGAAAAAAAGGGCTATTTTTTTCTTCTGTCCAAAAAAAGGGGGGAATGCTCATGTGCTTGAAACAGTTTCCAAATAAGAGTTTTACGCCTTTGAGCACACATAAGGAATTGCTTTTCTACAAGGCTTGATTATGCTTTTGTATTGATTCTGAGATCCAGTCAATAATATTAGCTAAGTGCAATCTCTCCTTGCTTTAACAGTGCTTGACCTTATTTTAAGATCCAGACAATACTTGCTTCAATGCGCGTCTTGTTACCTTTGATTTTGTAATCCATTTTATTCATGCATCTTATTTGATGGTTCCAATGAGATCATATCCTGATTCCTAATTTTGGGACTTTTTCATTTGCTGCTTTTCAAGTTTTGGGAATCTGGCGATTTCTTTATATTTTGCTGCGTCTTTCAGTCATGCGTTAGTAATCTCATAAATTCAGCAACCGAAGTTAGTTATTACTCATCATTAGTTCAGGAAAATGAATGAGTTATCACTTCTGTAATTTATAATCATTAACTCCCACATAAGTATCGTGGCTTCAAATGCTTATCTTTGAGATGCCTTGGCAATGCAATTTTGTACAAAATTCGACTTCAATTTCCCAAATCACTATCTTTTTTACAGCTTCTTAAGGTCTCTTGTTTTTGAAGTTCCAAAAAAGTAAAGCTCCTTTGGTTGACCACCCACATCTGAAGCCTATAGGGCCGTGGGATCTGGGGAGAGCTGGTGCAATCTGTGGGACCACGCCAAGTTCCTACTTCGAGAGTTTGCACATATTTTTGTTTTTACTACTTCTTAGCGCTAGGATTTTGTTTGTGTTATTATTGCTCCATTTATCTACGAACTCCCATCGATGGACTGCTTGTGGATTGGAGCAATTCATACGATGGGCGCTAATTTGAGATACATGTGCTGGCATATAAATATATGGATTTAATAAAGTTATTTATTTTGATCCTCTGTAAGGGGCAGGGTGTTGAATGGTTGGACCATACATGGAAACAAGCAATAAGTTGGCAGTGGTCTAGAAAAGCAAGAATGCTATTTGAACAATCCACCGATTTTTGTCAGTAGACATACTTTCATAGATCATACTAGTTGTATTGGTTATAATTCGTTTTTGACACCTTATGTACCGTTCACAGTCTGTATGTTGACGAGGATGGAATTGGAATTTTTCCCTTTTCTGACACCTCTTGCCTCGGCTATTGATTAAAGTATGATCTCCTAAACAGATTAAGGAGTCCTTTCAGAAAAAGGTTAAGGCTGCTGCCAGCAATACCAAGAAACTGGAAATGTTTCGAAAGGTAATTTTTTATTTTATTTTTCACGTCTTTTCCAATTCTATTTTGATGATCTTTCATTGAAAAATTTGAAAAAAAGTGTCAAAAATTGTGGATTGTTGAAATCCAATAATAATATTTGTGTTCTTATTTATGTTACCTTGTTCTAAATGTGCAATAGGAAAATATAGGCTTGCTTGAACGGGTTGAGACCTTAAAACAAGAGCTTGAATCTGAGAAATTAAAGTGTAGCATACGGCAAATGTAGACATTATTGAAGGCCAGTCAGAAGATAGTGGGCCTAGATATGTGCTGAATGATTTACCACCTTTGTGCCAATTGAATCCTCAATATGCAAAGATACTTACTGAGAATCATTTTCAAAAAGTTCGTTTGAGGCTTCTTGTTCTCTTCATTAAACTGGTCTTTCTGGAACACGATAAGTTTACGCATGAGGCCATTAAGATGTTCAAGACATTGCAACTTTATACTTTTGGTCAGAATATGCTGTCTAATCCCTGCCTTTGTACAGTACTTTTCAAAGCAAATGAATCTTTTAACTTGTCCAAGGAATGATTGCTTGCTATTTGTCAGTCTTTTGTTTTTTCAAGCAGTTAGGTTGATGCTCATGCGGTGCAGCGATGTAGGGATATGTATGTTTCCTTCTTTGAAATGAAAAAATTGAAAAAAAAATCTTTGCTTGTGTTATAACAAAATGCTGATGTTTTTGAAAGGCTGTGTCGATCGAAGACGATGATACAAAAGCAAGTATATTTTTAGGATTCAAGAACTCCATTTCTTATATTTCTTTGATAAGTGGATACATTTTGGCCAAAGTGGTATTTGCTCGTGTAAGTCTGGTGTATAACTTCTCAGCATGAGAAGAGGCACAACACCACAAACCCGAGCACAAACACAACATTATGCAGTAACTCTTTTGTTGATTTAGTAATTAGTATAAAATTTGCAGCTTCATGTACTCCTCTAATTTGTAATCTAAACGCAGTCACTCATGGATTAAAGTCTCTTTCCAAGACGGTAGACATTATCAAAATTTACTCAAAATTACTGAAATTAATCGAGATATTACAGAATCATCCGAGACTTTGGAATTGACCAAAATCATTTGTAACTTTTTTCATTTTCGAACCTATAGAAATTACACAGCACATTTTTAGGAGAAAAAAATATAGAGAAACAGCAGTACATGGAAATGAAATTTTGATCCTGACATATTGCACTTACCCTTTTCCTTTTAATAGTTAAAAAACTATCTACCTTGACAAAGTGAAGTTTGAATCTTGGGAGGAATGGGGGGGCTTGCCTTTATATAATAAAAAGGCAACTAGCTGTTACAGTTTAACTATATGATTTGGAACCTCGGCGACTGAGGTTTAACTACCGGTAGAGGATGCAGAATCAATGGGGTGATCAGTTTTGAGGTCATTGAGATGTCTAGTTATGATCTTTACCAAAACTCCATTCATTTCTGCTTGATCATGAGTTGCAACAGCAGCAGCAGTAGTACTAGTAGTGCTTTCTGTAACTGCTGCACAAGAAGAATTGCTAGAGTTTTCTCCACGAGCAGTACCCTTCGATCTGCTACTTCTTTTAGGACTCTAAAAATAATTGTTAACATAATAAGATATATATTAGTCTATGATAGAAATAAATATACTACATTCATTCTTAAAATTAGAAATACATTTCTAAAAGAAACACTTTTAAGAAAAAACTTTACTTTTTAAATATATATCTAATATTTGTTAAAAATATAATACAGTATTGATCTGGTAATACTTAATCTACTTAATATAAGTAATCTAAAATTAAAAATATATTTTTAATTTTGAAAAAGAATTTAAATTAAATTTTGGAACAGATGGAGTATATATAAGTGGCGCCATGAATGGTGGTTATAGCATGTAGAAAATATATACTCCTACATTACATATATATAGGGATACTACTTACGGAAGTTACCCTTCGTCGCTTTGTCTTTGGAGGTTTAGTTGTAGCATCCACTAATTGAATCAGCTCATCAAACTGGCAATTAACCAAAAGGACGTAAGGTACACACACACACACACACACACACACACACATATATATATATATATATTACGAGGCTGCATTTAATATATCTCATTATTAACCGCAGAGGATTTTCATATTGAAAAATCTGTACTAGTAAGAAAAAATAATGTACACGTTATATATATATGTGTGTGTGTGTGTGTGTGTTTGTTTTACCTGGTTTACAATCTTTTCATACTTAGTTAGAGATCTATATTGTCTGCTATCATCATAATCCTTGTTCGCCATTAATTATCGAATATAGTGTATATATGTGAATTTTCTATCTGAGGTTTGAGAGTTGGCAGTAGAAATTAGTTAAGCTTAGTATATATATATATATATATATATATGTGTGTGTGTGTGTGTGTGTGTGTGTGTACACACACAGAAGTAGCTAGATCAACTTAATGCATGGAAATTCATGGGGGGATGAATGACGTTTGCTTTACGAAATTGCCACACATGAACCGTGTTATGCTCAGCGTGACTTCATTACTTTATGGGTTTTATTTGTTAGAAAAATTGTTCCCTGAAAAGTTCTATTTTTATTTTTATTGATAAGTACGTACATACTCCCAGTTTTTAAATTAGAGTTATATTATAAATTAACAATTTTTAAGAATATTTTTTATTTTTCAATACAAATATAGCATTTAATAAGAATATTGTAGTAGTTGAGTCATGCTAATCCATATGATAGAATGTAAGTAATGACCTTTATGAATCTCAGATCAATTTATATACGGTACAAACACTATTTTGTATATCTAATTTTGGAATAAATTAAAATATATATTTATAATTTTAAAATAAAGAGAATAATATAAGTTGATACAACATTATTACCGAATTAAATTTATTATCATAATTTCATTATAATATCACTATTGCTAAACTACAAATTGTTGTCTTTAAAAGTAAACACAAAATAAAAATAATTGTCATGCAATATTTATAAATTTTACAAATGAAATTATTCTTGTTAAATGGAGATGATATATGCACATACACAAAAACCGTTATGTAATAAGTTCCCATCTTATTTCATTCATATATATATATATATAATTGTAAGTTGATTTGTTATAACAGACTCGCTCGTTCTCTCGCTGCGGGTGCAAATCTCATGACAATTAAATATAAGCAGATGAGGGAATTCTCCAATGATGAGCCAGCCGTTATACTTTTTATTTGTCTTTTTAGAGAATTTTTTTTTTATTTGTCGTTTGTAAATTTAAAAAAAAATAATGAAATATTTAATTTTTCATATTATCTTTAATGACTAAAGGCTAATTTATTTATCTCTTATTTTAATTTATAATAATACTTAAAGGTTAAAATTAAAATTTTGTACTCATCAATTTAATTAATCTGAGAGAGTATTAATTTAATTTCTTAATTCATGTGTATAATTTTAAAAGGTCAATTAAAAAAAACAGAGAGAGTAAGATCGATGGTAGTGTTCCTCATCCAACTCCATGTCACCTCATCATCTCAAAGACGAAAGTATTCGCGCGCGCACAATAGATAGCTAAGTTACAGTTATAAGTATAGATTAATAGTCGTATTAGAATAATCCAAGAATTAATTAAAAGCAATATTTCTCAGACAAAGGAGAGAACAATACTACTACTAGATTCCTTTTTTAACTGTAACCGCCGGTTTACGTTTCAAAATTCAGCGAGGCATGAAAAAAGGCATGTGATGTGAAACTCACTCAAATCCATACGTACTAGTAGTCTTTTTTCCCAGTTCAGTCCGGCGGCCAATTGGAGAGAGAAGCCATTTATTTAAGTAATTATATCATCACCCTTACGTCAATTATTATGCAAAATGACTTTTCATATTATGAGGCTAAATTAACATTTCAAATTCAAGGCCAAAAATTAAAGAAGAAGAAGAACGGAAACTAATCATCTGCTCACAAATGATTAATCAACCATCAGGAATTGTGCAATCCCTTATTGCATGGTGTTATTATCATTTTTATTATTATATATTAGGATACTACAGATTATGTAATACTCTTTTTCACTTTAGACAGAGGAAATTAACTATTCATTTCAAACAGACTGAAAAACTTCATGGTACTAAAGAAGAGCCCATGTATTACAAAGAATATTTAAAAGTTCTGAAGAATAAGATGCCATGTTAAATTAGCCCATGGACCTGAATATATGAAACAAGAAAAATCCTAACTTGGAAGTCATAAAGAATACTTCTCCCAAATCAATTCTTGTGCTTTTCTTTTTCGAATGTACCAAAATGTTTGTCAGTCTTACAAAACCAATGCAAATTCAATTCAAGTGAAAGAGTTTTTGGAGAATACAGAACTAGTATATGGACCTCACTCACAATCCACTGTTCAGACAAAATTATTATAGGAAGGGTAGAAAGGAACAAGTTGGTCTAATTTTTTTCTTAAATTGTGTGTAATATAGATCATGACACTGAGGGAGTGTATGATGAGTAAAAGAAAAATATTTTAAAGTTCGAGTACCCTTGTAAATAAGCTTTCGAGTAATAATAATACATCTCTATGTGCTAAACTAAACCGCATATATTACATATGACCAGTAATAAGGTTACATTCACATCATTAGCACTTTTGAAACCAATTTCTCAAAATTTTTTTAGATTGAATAAGTTAACTAAATGTTGATCTATTAATCATTCATTTAGTCATACACCTTTATCCTGTCTTGCACTCCCATGCCACCCAACTATATATAACCTGAAACTATAATGCACGAATCTCATGCGCTGGAAAAAATGTTAGAAATGCTTTTTGAAAAAGGGAGATTGAAGATAACGGTCAAAATCAACGATGCCTGACACTCTGACTGTGTCAGCAAAATGTAATTTTAATTTATTTTATTTTTTGGGGGGAGGGGTTAAATGTCAATTTTCTGTGAAGTGTATGGACTGTAGAGAGCCAAATGTGATCAAGTCATACAACTAAGTACAGTAGGTAATCAACTATATTGAAGAGACAACCCCCAATCATTTTTCCGAGATAACAGTGTAAATAAAAGCACAAGCAAGAATAAATAAAATCTAAGTGAACAAAATTCACAATTTCACATCAATCACCTATGCAGCAGTTTTTTAATTTTCCATATCAAAGTTTAGTCATTTAAATAATTTAAACCGAAGGACTGTGAATGAAATGATACCTACAAAAAGGAAGGAAACTCATGCTTTATGAATGAGATTCAGCAAGACTGCTACAAATTCTGTGGAGATAATTAAGCTGCTGCAAGATGACACCTAAATAAATAGAGGTAATCATTTACAGACAGAGGTCATGAAGGGAAACATACTGGTATTAAGTCACCAGTGAATGAAAAATGTTGGACAAGGAACCATCAATCCAATGCTGGAAGTGTGCAGTTTTGTTAAAGAATGACATGAGATTTCTTACCCCATCACCAATTGCAAACAAACTGACAACACAGGGGTTCCGTAAACTTCGCTTCACTGAAAGAGCATATAATCGACAACAGCCAGCGCCAGGCTCCACAAACTTGGCAAGCTAACAGCAGCAACAAGGTAGCTAATGCACCAAAAAGATTTAATGAACATATTATGATTATATTATGTCACACCTTCATAAAAGAGAAAAAAGAAAAAGTACACTACATAATACTGGACATAGAAATCAAATTAATAATACAAAGATACCGTAATAAAGCACCATGTGAACTATTCGATTAAAAACATGCAGAAAGAGCACATAAAACATATAGAGATGCAAAGTGATCAACACTATAATCAATTTGTAAAACAGTACTTGGTCAATAAAAGGTAATGGCTACTTCCTGGCTGATGGAGTTACTAATTTTTATGCATTAAAGTAAAAAAATTGGCTTCAACGAACTACATAGATGATAGAACACAGTAACAGATTAGCCTCATCCTTTGCTCAAGTGAGAATGACTAGTTTTAAGCAGAGTTGGCGAATCCCAACCCTCCATAAGCAAAGACATAAATTGCAAATTTTAGAGGGTGGTTAAATAATGTAATAAAGAGCAAAAATTTAGTTGATATGCAAGTAGAGTCGAGAGCCAAACATTAACCATGTTCTCTAATTAGAACACAATAGTATAGCTCTCAGTTGATGAAACACCCAATTCCAAAATTTCTAGCAGACTGGAGCATGATAAGTTTGTCATTCTGTCCCGTCTACTGGCTCTCATTAAGAATGATAAATATAAAAAGTGAAATACGGTTTCTTTATATTGCTAGAATTTTCCCTCTTTTTTTCTTTAGTATTGGTTGAATTTCCTCTCACTGGATCCCAATTGGAGGGGAAAAAATAAAATTTTCTAGTACAAAACCCCACTACTTGATGCTATGTAGTCACTGCCTGGTGATACATATACAAAAATGACCAAGTCTCCGAACTGTTGCAAAGTTATTTTTGATCTCGAAGTTCCAAAGAACACATACAGCATACAGGCATATCTATCGATGAACATGACGAGTATAATTACCAGAAAGCGGTGACGGATGGGAAATCACTGGTAGTGGCCATGACGCAGAGAGAAATGGCGGAGAAAATGAACTGGCAGAGACGTAGGGAGAGACCAAGGGACGTTCCAGGCATGCCTTGGACGTCTTTCATCCTCAATCTCGACCGCGGTACCACAACGGCTCCGTCCGTCAATGGCGGCGCCTCCACTGGGTGCACCGCTGGCCTGCTCACACTCATCGCTCTCGTCTGTCCTTAATTTCCAATTCACTAGCGAATCATCAATTATATTTGTGTGTGTGTGTGTGTGTGTGTGTGTATGGGTAATTCATATAAGAATGAAGGAATAAGATGTTAGATACTGCATATAAGCATCTGTTCTATGTCAAGTAAAATATACCATAAACAGAACCATTAACTACCTAGAATACTATTACTACTGTTGTGACAAGTGTACTCGATGTACGTACGTATGCTAAAACAAACTCTTAACCTGTTCTCATAAAACAAACAAACAACATTAAGAAAAACAGAGTGTCCGTTCAATTTTTATCAACACAACACAAAATAAAATAAAAAGATAAATATTATCTAGTACAACTAAATAAGTTCATTATTATCTATACCTGCCTCCCATCTCCTATAAATACATGCAGAAATTCGCTACTCAAAACAAAATAATTTAGACAAGCATGAAGAAGGATCAACCGTTTGTGGGCCCAGACTGCATTAAGGCCAAGTTGGGCCTGGCCATTTGTGTGAAGAAAAAGTTTTTGTCGCCCACTAAAGACGAAATTGCAGATCTTCATAGGAATTGTCCCTTCAATAATTTCTCATTTTGATGACAGGTTTATTCTGCCATTCAAGGAAATGAAAAAAGATTCTCAGGTCCGTTCCATTTTATGAATATTCGAATTCTATGGGCTCAATGGTCTTCAAAACCATTTTGTTGGGTGAATAAGCCCGAGTTATTTCGTCTCTGGTGGTTTTTATTTTGTGGGCAGTTTATATTTGTCAGACAATTTTACCCTTATTATTTACAACTTTTACTCGGTTCCTCTCTCGCCTGTGAGAATTCTCCAAAAAGAAAATATTCCGTGTTGCTGAAGCTTAATTTAACAACTATAATTACTAGTACTGCATCATGTGACGCGGATTGTATTTATATACTTGAATTTATTGAGAAATAAGCAATGTCTGTTAAAGCACTTGGTCAATTGCAACCCCTTACTTGTCACCTCCTCCCTCTACTCTACACATTAATTAATGTCTGCCAAAATCCGTTCCGTCACGTCAAACTCTTCTTCTCCTAATGTTCCTGTGCGACAATGTCATCTACCAACCAACGATTGAAACGTCGAAAGAAAAACTCTCCGTCGATTGATGGTGGTGGGGATATATACGGAGGAGGAGGAGATGGGTTGGGTTCATAAGAATGAAAAAGAGGGGAATTTGTTAATAAGGGTGGTGGTGGTAAAATTGTTAATATAACTCTTTTCATAAAATAATAAGTAATAATATTTTATTTACAACTTGGACTTTTTTTTGGTCGGCATAAGGAAGTAAATAAAAAGTCAATACGGATTAGGTGCGGAAGAAGCACACGTGAAGCAATTATTATTGACCCCACCTTCCCTTCGTGTACTCATGTTTGTTATCTATCGAATTGTAATTTTAAAATATATTAATATATAAAATTAGATAAATTTATAAGAACGATCATTTATTATATATATAGAGTTGCTATTTATAAATTAAGAAATCAATAAATATCTGTAATTCATTTGTTAAAAATGAAATTGGTCGTTCAATTGCCCAACACTTGCGGCTATAGATTAGGACATCCTCGTCTATTTCAATGCTTGTTCAAATTGAAAATACTACAGTACAGATTTAATTATCGAGTCTAATCATGTAACTTCTCTCTCATGCATACTTTTTTATCAACACACGCCACTTGTTTACCATTTTCTCGCACGATATTTTGACGACAATATACAATAGAAAATGGCAGACTTTTATACAACGAAATCCTACTTACTACTTCTCCCTCCTCATGTCATACACCTTTTATAAATGAATTAAAGACCATTGCTTCTTGTAGTAAATGACAGACTTTTCAACCAAGAATTTTACAGCAAGGAAGAAGAAACAGACTTTTCAACAAACATGGCCTTAATTCTATCTACGTTCCCAATAAAAAGGTCTTATTTGTAAAAAGTTTTTGTTCAATAAAAAGGATACTCTATATATTACTAATGGTATAAAACAACATAATATACCAACTATAACAACATAATAACTACACTCGTTTGTTTTAAGGATAAAAAAAAACATAATTATAGGGGAAGCAGTTGAAGCATTCTACTTAAAAAGGAAAGGAAACGTAGAAACCGAGTGTTCTCACTTTCCCAAACTTTAAAACTGTACATATGAAAATTAAGGCTTCTCCCAGTTAAGGAAAGGAAGCAAAAACATTCTTCTTTTAAAGCTTCAACCAACTCTCAAGAGTCAGAGAATGAACAGAGCATGTCCAAACCTACGATATGCATGACTTCACTTTGTAGGAATTATCTGAAGTTGGTTTGGGGGGAAGGATACAATGAATCTGCCAAATGACAACAAAATATAAATACTCTCAAACTTTTAAAACTTGCAGAATGACAGTCTTCGAAATGGAAATGGAAATGGAAATTGGACAGAAAGGGTAGAGTATGAGAAGGTTGGGAACAAAAACTGTCATTTACCTGTACATCTGAAAATTTAGCTATCTGTTCTCCTCCGGTCACTATATTCCTAAATTGACGCTGCTTGATTCCGTTAGAATCACCAACCTTCTTGCTGTTTTTATGAAGTCGCTGCAATAGCACAAGGGAAAGAGAAACAGCATAAACAAACATCTTAATAAATGTAGAGCATCTTTCAAAATACGCAGATTGATTCCCATGGCCTAAGCAAGATGCTAAAGAAATTAACAGCTGTAAGAACAAAACTTCGTGAATAAAGGGAAACTATTCTCACCTAAATGGTTCGTCTCCAATCTGCTTTACTGCACCTGTCATGTCGCGGTAGAACACATGGTTCAGCATCTTAGGACTCTCGATGCCAAACATGGTTGCTAATTTTCTGTACATTTCTTCATAAGAAGTGAGCACAGAAAAGTCAAGAGTACGGCCTACATCTTCCGATTCCATGAATACCTTGCAATGACCAGTTTCCAAGTTGGTCTCAGCTTCTTGGTGATTATCATTGTACCATCGAAGCCCTTCACAGGATAGGCGCTCTGGGATCCTATGTTGTTGGAGTGCATAAGGCCTAGACCCAGACCCAGACCCTGACCCTGAACAATCACCGTCAGATATATTTGACAACTTATCTGCATTCCCATCAGAAGAACTGTTGCCAGTATGAACTGGTGAGACTGTAACACCAGAGCAACTTTGAGAGATCTGTTGTTCTGTGAGTATTGGTTGACCAAAAAGTAAGAATTGTTGTGGTTTTTGGTTATCAGATTGTTTTGCAGGCTGAGGTGAATTCCCAATGCTTAACAAGCAAGAAATATTCTCACTGCTGCTAGGCCTGTTAAAAATTGGATTGTTGGAATGTCTAGTGGGTCTAAAACCTTGATCATAAGGTGAGAAACCAGCCGGAAATAGACTTGACTGAAATTTATTGAGGTGGAGTTCAGATAAAGGTAAACCATATTGAGCATGCCTGGCTCCCTGCATGCCAGCAGGAGTGTTGTTGGGAAAACAACCGAAGGGGCTGTTGTGCCGAAGTAGGTTACAGGAAAACGTCAGCACTGGAAGTTGGCTGTCGAGAGGGAAATCTGGGTGTTCTGGTAGTCTCAACTTCTTTTGCGGTGGTGAGAATGGTGAAAGATGGATGCTAGGCATGTTTGATACTAATTCAACCAGCCAGGGGCTGACACATTTCACATTTTGAAGCAAATCAGGCTCGTCCCAAGCAACCTGCAGCACATTACTTTTATAAGACCCTATCGGGAAACAAAAGACGTGGATTACGAGGTACATTTGCAAATCATGCAGGAAAGAAAGACGCGATCATCAAATAAGCAAATTCCCATATACACGATAATCCCGGTATTTGGAAATGAGAGTCCTACTTTTTGCCGACTCCTCCCGGTTTCCATAGGACACTCTTGGACATAAATTATATCTAAGCAAGTCAAATGCAGAACTTAATAATAAAAAAATCAACAAAAGAAAATGACTCTCACTATCGAACAGAAGTAGTGTCTCTCTGGCTAACTCATATGACGAGGAAGCCAGCAATAAACTTGTAGTAAAAAATCTAGCATGAGGCTTTTTAATTGAAGAATGGCTGCTGCCATAGCAATCAGCTAACAATGTGGACTCTGGAACATGGAGTGAACGACTGACCTGATCTTTCTTCTACATCAAATGTCTTTTTTTGAGAAACCCATGGTATTTTAGCAGGACAAATAAATAAGACTAACGGACCCGCTCTCCACTCTATTACCATGGAAAACAATAGCATTAAGGGTGACAACCATCTTATACCTGAAACTCTAGGAACTGCATCATTTTGAAAGCAGGACAAAAGACCAAATAAATTAAAGCAAAAGCCATTAAAATCTAACTTAAAGATAAAATTATAGGTAAATGCACATAAAAGCAGGGGGAATAAGACAGGCGGCAATTGAAATCATATCTATAGCATTATATTAGACAGACTGTAGAGGATATAAATCATTATAGTCATTGAATGACCTCAAATTCCATAAGAGGTTGAAATAATGTAAATAATACCACTGAGGACTAGGTTTTGTTGAAACAAAAAATTGCATTTCAAGGTAAGTTTGGTACCTGCAGAAGCCTCCAAGGCGAATCAGGCCAGCGAATGGGATCAGCAACCTGAACAGAAGCTATAGTTCCCATGAACCAACTTATCCGAGAAGAATCCTCAGTTTCAAAGGGCATCTTGAACCTCATTCCTGAACACCAACAAATTCTCAGTGCTGATTTTACAAGTGAGGCTTTCACACAGAACTCTGGAGTACTTGCCCGAGGGTAGTAAAAAACCTCAAAGGGCTGTCCACTGGCCGCGAGCGTTGCAGCTTTGATTACTGATTCAGCCCTCACTCTTCCCTGGCCTATCAAATTTCCACCTTCACTAGAACTCCCACCATTACCGTTTATCGCTAACTTGCTTTCATCATCCCTCTGAAATGCTGAAAACCCTCCATATGGTACAATACAATTCCCACCAGCTGGATTCCATCCAGAGATTAATTCAGGACCGCCCCCAATTCCCTTCTTTGCTCTCCGTATTCCAACACAAAGATCTCCATTTTCTGCTCTTAAGAACACAATTGAATCCCCTGCAACGAGCTTCTTGTGATTTACAAAAGTACTCCATCCTGTTGTCAAAAGATGGCGCCTCGGTGTCCCCCTGTAGATATGCCGAAACTTCCAAGTGTCACCATGAACATCTTTAGCAAGGATAGTCTGAACTGGAGGATCTGCGGAGTAGTCCAGTCGAGGAAAAATAGTCTCAGCACAATAGCGCGGAACAGAAAACCCCCCACCATTATTGGCATCAGATTGTGTCAATGTCTTCGCAAACGAAGTAGGTTTATCTTGTGCTTTGGATGCATTAATTCCCGTAGTTTCATCATCATCATCAAAATTAACCTCACTACCACTAATAGGAACCACTCTAATTTTAGCAAAAACCTCATCGGTCTCCAGATCTGCCATAAATTTAATAGCGGAAACTCTACAAGCAATATATGCCGGAAACCTAGGGGAATTCATGAACTCAACATTACCGCAGGCATGCTCAGAATGCCCCTGAGGGAAGTAAAAGACCTTAGAATTCACCGGTGGCATTTGCACCATACTGCCGGCACATGCATGCCATAACTGAGAATCTAAGCATTTCTCAGTTTCCTTCAATTCGTCTCTTGGATCCATAACAGTAATCATCACTCAATCAA
Source organism: Hedera helix (assembly GCA_947179155.2). Taxonomy (NCBI): domain Eukaryota; kingdom Viridiplantae; phylum Streptophyta; class Magnoliopsida; order Apiales; family Araliaceae; genus Hedera; species Hedera helix. The sequence goes on along the minus strand of OX359283.1, from coordinate 33,312,018 downwards.
AAACCAATATAACACAAATCAAACGCCTCAGTGCATAAAATTAAACCCTCCTTATTTAACTGCTTATTCAACAGTAAATTCTGTAACCAAATATATAATAAATTAGGCATCATATTAATCTCAATATACACATATAGATACAAAAGATAAAATAAACAATAAATTCAACCATTGCATATGAAGGCATCATATCTTCATATCCAAATAGAACTGAAAATCAGAACTTTGTTGCCATGTACTCCTATTTGGATTCAGACAACAGAATTCTAAACACTTCGGATCATCCATAATATTATAATAGAGCTCTATTAACAAATTTCAAATGCTTGAAGTCCTCCTAAAAATCATAGCTGAGTATCAGAGGAAAAAACCTGACTCAACCAAATAGAGACTTTACGAAAGAATTTAAAATTACAAGAACTGTGCTAGAAAACACGAAAATTAAAACACAAGCTTCAAATTAAAAACCCTACCTGATTCTCAATTACGTTCACAAGTAATCTTGGTCTTCAAATATGAATCAACTCTGCAACAATTGGATCAAACAAAAACTGAAAAATTCAATCAGAACTTGACTGCTGTCATCTGCAAACAAAGTCTATGACCAACACACAAATATTTCCAAAAAGATTCATTCAATCTTCTCTCCTCTCTGTTGGATCAATACAATAAGTCCAACACTCATTAGTACAATAAAGCTCATACATATATATACATATATTTCACTCTTTGCATCGATATAAAGTAGTACTACGGTAGTAATCTGCGCACTGTTTCAGCTGATATGGTTTTACTTTACCCTGATATTTTAGAAGTATAAATTCTTACCTTTTTCTTCGGATCTGAAGAAACTCTGTTGCATCTTCAAAAGCCAGCAAAACAACAAAGATCTTAAGGCAACCAATTCATTAATCTACAGATTGAGATTGTTCTAATTTATTAAAATAATATTTTATTTATTCCCTGCTTAACTTGAACCTGATTATCTTTTTCGTTCATTTAATACTCCTATATAATGTTATTAGACGCGAGAATTTGAAATTAACGAGATTTTGTTGTGAGGGTCCTATTGGGCAACTTTATGTAATGTCCAAAATTTATAAAATTTCTTTATTTTAACAATATCTCACTATTTATAATTATTAATTTATTAAAATAATTTTTTTTAATTAATTTAGAGTATTATTTGAATTTATTTCAAGATCACTAAATAATCTCTTTAACGTTAGCGTTAAAAGTATGGCAGTTAAATTTAACTATGGTTAAGTTGATAAGGGTTAACTAACTATAATGGGGATGAGTATATATTTTTTGTCAAGTTGTTTAGATTCTTTTTTCTCTTTTTCATTTTAAACAACCTCATCAATCCGTGCAAAGCATGGGTGTCATGAATAATAATTTATTATATTAATAATAAAAATAATTTATTATAATTTTTAAAACATATTTATAATTATTAAATAATTAAATATTTATTTAAATAATTAATAATTAAATTATATATTATAGGTTCTTTCAATTGATTATTAAGCGAAATATTTGAATAGATTATTATTAATTTATTTAGTTATGATTATGAGAAAATAATTATTTTATTTTTATTTAAGTTTGTAATGGAATTTTGTATTAGTATTTATATTGATAAAATTTGTTTGAAATTCTAATATGAATAGAATTATAAAACTCAAGTTTTAATTTAGTTATAATAATTAATTAAAAATAAATCCACTATAATTTTTTATGCTATTATGAATTGGAAAAAAAAATATAACTATACAAATATATCACCTCAATTGGGCGGAAAGCAAGAGCCACGGATGTTCCCGGATGTATATTTATGGTACAAATTAATAAAAAGGAACACTTGATATTCTAGCACAATTAAAGAAAATTTAATTTATAAATATTGAATAATTTTTTATTAATATATTTATTATTTTTCTTTGACATAATACATATATAATGTTAGCAATTTAGTTTAGCATATTCTACTACAATTAAAAATAATTTAATTACTTTTAATATTATGTGACTAAAAATTATAAATTAATTGTTAAGAAGAAAATTTTCATATTTCTATGTCCATAAATTGGAAGAAATTAATTATATTTATTTAAGTAAAATTATATATAACTTTTAATATATCAAGAAGAAACTTTTATTATTCTTTATCCATAACTCAAGTGAATTTAATTATAATTATATATTATATCACATTAAATGTAATAATATCTTTCGAGTTAACTTATTAATACCATTCGAGTTAACTCATCAATTGAAATGGGCTAACTCATTTTAATTGATGAGTTAATTTGGTTGGTCATTCAATTGATTTTCTCTTATGACTTTATATTATAGTATAGATAATGACCATCTAAGTTAATTTTACTCACAATCATCTGAGTTAACTCATTAATTAATTTTCAATTAGAATGAGTTAATTTGCGTGGTTTATGAGGTATGATTGTTAGTCAGATATAGACATGGCAAAATGGGTGCCAACTTAATGGGTGGCCCGTATTTGTTCATATTAAATGAGTTTGGATTAATAAGTATAAAAAGAAATGTATAAATAGTCTTTGTGGAAATTAAATGTAATTATTAATTATTATATTGAATGTAATAATGACTATCTGAGTTAGTTAACTCATGACCATTCGAGTTTAACTCATTAATTAGTTGTCAAGTAGAATGAGTTAATTCGGGTGGTCATAAGGTATGATTGTTAGTCAAATATAGGTCTAACAAAATGAGTGTCAACCCAATGGGTGACTCATATCCGTCTATATTAAATGAGTTTGGATTAATATGTATGAAAAGAAAGGTATAAATAGTCCTTGTCCACATTCTCCCAAAATAATAAGTGGGTGGATGTAGACTGTCCATGAGCCCTAATTATACACTTGTCTTCAAAATAATTTTTTTATCATATATGATGATATAAAATTTTACATACAAATTAGAGATAATAATTTTTTTATTACGATGATAATGTTTCTTATGGATTCATAGTAAGAAAACATATTAATGGGATTAAAGTTGAAAGCTTAGATCCTAGGTTTCTTTATTGGTACAAGATCCTCCTGTTTATTTTGTTCAATTTATTTAGATTTAGATTTATGATTTATCTGTTATTGTTTGTCACATATTAGTGGATTTTAGGAAAGGTGGTAATTATAATTTAAGATTGTTTGACTGTGTTGTAGTCCGCCTTTGCTGTTATATACGTTGCATTGATCGAGGAATTAGTACTTCATTCATATTGCAATTTGTTGCTTTATAATGAGTTTTATGCACAAACATTAAATTGAAAGGAAAAAAAGTGTTAAAAATGAAGATATGTCAGCCTTAGCCTTTCCGTTGTACACCGTATTGACTGTGTACCCTTTAGGAAGATGATACAGACAAATTACGGTCATAATGTTTCTTATTTGATTTAGAAAATTAGGACACGATAACGTTTACATTGAATTTATAGAGAATTATAGGTAGAAAATAATATAAAATTTGAGAGAGAGAGAGATTAGAGATAGAAATTGATATGAAATTTTAGAGAGAGAAATTTTTATAAATTTTAGAGAAAAAACTAAAATGAATACAAAAAAGTGAGGAATTCATATATATATATATATATATATATATATATATATATATATATATATAATTCTACATTTATGCTAAAATTTACTATACGGGTTAACCCACATCAATTTATGTCCGTCCACTTACAATTTACTTAATTTCTAATCTATTTAATATCAACTCTTTTAACTCAAAACTCACTAATGTCTATTCATACTTGTCTACACCCGTTCATTTACCGGGTCTAGTCAGACACACACACACATATATTTCATATGGTCTTAAAAATAAATATTCCAATTTCCAAATAGTGGGAAGAATAGTGACATAGGCGGGGACAATTGAGGATTACCGTGGGGAATCCATTTTTGTTCTGGCAATGAGCTGTTCTTGTTTGCCCGTGGTCTCTGTTTTTTGATACACTTAACAAACATACCATAACTACCAACAAACACCGTTGGATCTCTCTCTCTACTAAATCACAATTACTCAGACCCCAACATTACACAAGTTTAACTTATGTGATTGATCATATCAAAAACCCAATGTCAAAATTTAGGGTTGAAATTTGATATTAGGATAAATTATTAAAAATAGCATGTTTAAATATAGTTTTGATTTACATAAAAAAAATTTGACTTTCAAACTAAAGAGTTTTAAATAAAAAGACAAAAAAAAAAAATCATTATTCAAATAAAGTATTTAATCAAGCACTCTTTTTATCTTATTTTAAACGTTATTTAAAGTGTGACAGAGTTATTATATAACTGCTCCACAATCGTCACACATGTATAATCATGTTAATAATCACAATCACCTTTTACTTTTTAATATTTAAAGTGCCTACAAAAATCTGATTTCTTACTGTTAAGGGATAAACTCGAATCTGTGAAAAACTTTTTTACTGTTGAGGAATAAATTCAAATATATATATGACCTTGTATGATAAAAAAAGAAGAAGAAATTTTTATCACTAAGCTAGCACTTTTGGTCTAGTTTTTGGACATTTGATGCATAACGAAAGGATAGCGGGAAGCAAGGACCTTATCAAGGCTGTGTAAGTGTTTTTATTCTATAGACAAAATTATTTATTAACTATGACAAAGCAATGAAGCCAATAGCACTAAGAAAACGACTCATTAGCAAGAAAGAGACCCTGCCCTTTATTCTCCATTTTTTTGGGTGCAATTGAGGCCCATAAGCCACCAAGAGACCCTACCCAAAATGATGATTTATACACACATTCATATAAGGTTGTCGAAGGGACTCGTAATTAATTAGACAATAAGAAGACCAAACGTGACAATCGAGCCGACCTTTTTTTTTCTAACAACTTTACAACTCGATAAATGTAAAGTTTAGTGGGCCACGTCAAAAAATGTTGGTGTCTTTTGTCCATATAACACTCGAGGCATATACGACTACCCATGTAGACATTAGACTGTCACAACAATATACTACCATTGCTTAATTTATGCGGAATGCCATCCCTGTGATTCAATCAATACATTATAGATCCATTGCTTAATTTAACCATGCCCTCCATAAAGGGTACCTTAATTTGCTCTGTACAATAATAATGGGTCCTTGCATCTAGAAAATAAAAAGGGTCCATCGTCCATGAGCGAAACTAATATAGATCCAAACAAAATAAGCACCTCACATGTCTCTGATTAATTTATTTTTGTCCAAATATTACTAGTATTTAATAGGTGGACCAATTAGCACCCTCTCTCGTAGTCATGGATCAAAATATTTAAAAAAAAAAATCAAAATACATCATATCTGTATCTATCAGAGTCAAAATACATCATGTCAAAATATCAAAGAGTTCACAATTCTTTCTCCACTTGACTGATTATCATATCTGCATCAACCGAGATTATTTGACCCCCCGCCCCTGATTCCGCTAGTGGGTACAACATCTCAGGCTCAAACTATTCTTAAATAGTTTGTTGAGCTCATATTTTTTTTTTTTTTGTCAATTTAACGACTAATTTTGTTAGTATGAGGTTATTTGTAATTAAAATTATATATTTTTTTATGTTAAGATCTATGACGACGATATATTTTTTCGTCGTAGTCCTACAAAAAAATAAGTCTATAGTAATAATACATTTCGTCGTTATAGATCTTAAAAATTGTCATTATAAATCTCGACATAAAAAATAAAAAAAATTAATTATAGGAGATCTCACCCAAATTTTCTTTTTCTCCTTCTTACGCGACTTTTGCTGGTGTAGCCGACTGCTTTTTCCGAGAAAGGACATCAATGATATCTTATATAGATTACAGTAAGACAATTTAAAACAAATTGTTAATATTTATTTATTATGAAAAAGGCGTATAAAATACGATACTCCCTCTATTTCTATTTTATTTACGTTTTAAGAAAAAAATATACACATTAAAAAATATAATTACTATTTTGTTTAATTAGTCAAATTAAATATAAAATTTTAAAATTAATTTTTTAAATTCACCGATGAATGAAAAATAAATCAATATTAAATGAATAGATAATTTAAATATTTTATAAATAACAAATAAATTTTATTCTAATTTTTTTTATGTAGACATAAAAATTAGACATAAATATTTTATAATTTTATTTATTTATATTTCAACCTCTAAAAAAAATATAAAAATATAAAATTATAAAATACTCATATTCAATTTTTATGTCCAGTTATCATATGTCATAGAAGAGCTCAAAGAACATAGATTAGAGTCTTCCTTATTGACATATGTGATGACAAGGATTAACACGTGTCGGATGATGATGATGGGAGGGTGACGTATTGTTGGTGCTGGTCCCGTGTGTGCTGCTCAACTACTGGCTGCTTGCCGAATCTCTGTCGGTTTGTTACAAGTGAATCCATTGAATGGAATGTTTTTGGTTTTTTTTTCTTCCGTTTGGAAAAACTTTCGGCCGTATGCGTGGGCCAATATCTGCGTCTTGGGCCAACATGTGGATGACCAGACATTGGAGTTGGATACATAAACCATCTAACCCAAGTCTAGAATAGACGTATGATTAGTGATTGGCAACGGACCGGGTCGGCTTTAAAATCATAGTCTATTTATCAAGTTTAAATAATTCCTCGCCAGGAATCAGGATTACCCAAAGATAAGACAATCAATAATATTTTGGTGATAAAAATTGGTTATAGAAAAAAAAATACAAAATAATATAAATGGTGTTTATTAATTATAACTATTGAAGTCATTCATATATAATAGAACATTCATTAATTATAATTTAATATATTATTTTGTATTTAATATTTTATAATTATCTTTTATTATCGACATTATCGTAGCATAACTCCATACGAGATAATCTTCTTATACATTTTTGTTTTAGTGCGGTGGATATTGGAATAAGGCTGCATTGTTTAAAAAGTATAAATAAAATGAAGATGATAAGAACCCGTTGCTCGGTTTAAAAGGAACAAATGTCTATTATTTTTTGTTAATTATAAAGAGTCTCATTTTATGGTATTAATTGAAATGTTCCCAAATTTATTATCATATCATCGCCATAAATTACTTATTTAATAATTTAAAGTTAAACATGAAAAAAAAAACAAGTTTTTAAAATTTACGTAAGTTTTGAAAATAAAATTCTTTTATGAAATAGAGGGATTAGTATATATCAAATAATAAATTATCAATATAAAAATTGGGATTATTTTTTGTGAAAGTAAATAAATCAACACTTCACAAGTTTACCATTTATATTTATAGAATTAGCCGTTATGCCATAAAAATCTAATTAATTAAATTTAATAAAAGAAAGAATTCCAAAAAGACCTTTTTTTTTGTCTCTATCCATTTTTTTCATTATATATTTAATTTAATTTATCTATATTATAAAGAGTGGGGGAGGGAAGTAGTTATTTCTTGAGACTCTGTCACAATAAGTCAATAACTACCTTATTTTCTCTCTCCTATTTTTAATTTCTATTTTTTCCCTATCTTTTCTCATATATATATATATATTAAGTTTTATTTAAGTTTTTTAATTGCAAACATGATGTATACTACATAAACTAATAAGAAATAAAATACACCAAAGGGTTTAAGAACCCATTGCCTATTCGCAACTAATGGGGCCCTTTTGAATAGATTCAATAGTACATCTGTAGCCCAATCCAACAGATTTCTGTTTATGAAACCCATCCAAATTCCTTGGTGGGTTTTTGTCAAGTAACTTAGCTCGTTCTAAAAAAGTAATTTCATTCTCTTCAAATATTTTCATCCTTCCTGTAAAACCCATCAACTCCCTCTTCCTCTTCGTCTCCTCTTGGGTTGTCAGAATTACCAGAAAATCCACAGTTCGCAAGCATGATGATTGGCAAAAAAATTTCTCTTATTTGTAAGCATGAAGGCCAAACTTGGTAAGAAATCCACCATTTTTTCTTTCGCTTATTTAATTTTTTTTTTTATAATGAAATATATTTATTAATTTTGAGTCAATTTATGGGCCTGGTAAATGTTAAATACGTAAATATGAAATGGGACTACGTTGCTTTCTGATTTGGTAGTTAATTCTGTGGTGTTAAATACTCCTATGTACATAACTTACAACTTGTGTTCTTTGGTACGATTACGATGATTTTGCTGGTAATGTATTTGATTTTGTTGGTATGAGGGTTTTGATGTATGGTTCCGCAATTTTATATTATGACAAGCTTAGTTTTCAATTACCCATGTGAAGAATTTTTCTGATGAGAAGAATTCCTTCAGCTAATGTTCTAAATCACAAAATTGATGTTTAGCATTTAGAACAGTATGCCCTGTTATGCCTAATCCAGGTTTTTGTGTGTATAATATTTTTCGGAAGAGTGATTCAAAGCATTGGCTGTTATAGTTTTACTTGGGTTTTTTTTTTTTTTTGTAACAATAATGCAATATCAGTTAATATTAAATCCTAAGTCAGTAACTCGCTGATCAGTCTGTTGAAATAGACTATATAGCAAACCTAAATAATTTAGTTCCAGTTTGTCTTGGCTAGAAATTATTTATCAATACATTTCCAGACATAGTTTTTAGGAAATGATTTAATGTACTTTTTAGTCCCACAGAATGGCAAGATATATTTTGTGGTTCAGCCGTCTTGTCTATTCTTAATGATTATGCTTACACATGTTAACTATAGGCATATCCTTGGCTCACAGACTTTGAGCGGCAGAAAATATGCAGACTCATGAACTGCCAGCAGCTCTAGTTGGCCTTTTGCATCCTTGAGGTCCTCCTGATCCCTTTAAGATTTATTTTAATTTGTAGTAACCGTATAGCTTCTTCAGGTGTTTAGGAAATCTCAGCAGCAGCACAAACTAGGTATAAAGTATGATAAATAAAAGCCAAGTGTGAACTGTAACTTCATTGATCAAAGTTTTATTTTACATATGTAGGTCCCATTTAGACCTAGAAACAATGTCAAGGACTTGAGGCATAAAATCATCTAAATCTCATCCCCAAAGCATCAACTGCAACTTTTGCGGAACACTATAAATTGTATGAGAGCAATCAAGAAAATCATGGGTAACATAAACTCTGTCAGGTATAATTTAGGACTTCTGTGAGTAGAATATTTAGCAGGGAGGAAGGTCTTTTGGTGGCGGTAGAATTGATTCTTCTGGCAACTTTCCATTCTCGACGACAAAAGCCATTTTCAACCCCCACATGGTATGGAGTTCTAGATGGCAATGCATGAACCAGACACCTAAATTTTACCACAAATGGCATAAATTAGTACCTTCATTCAGCTTTAAACAGATAAATATATACTTGTATATTTGTGTTATGAATTGATTACCTGGATTATCAGCTGTGAACCTAATAGCAGTCCAACCTCCAGTAGGAACAGCGACGGTATTCCTCTCAGGTGGATCAACCAAGTTAAATTTAGCTGGGTCTTTCTTTTGATCAAAGTTTCCGATTCCACTTCCCATGACAAAAAAATTGAATCCATGAAGATGGAAAGGATGCGACTCAACTGTGAGAAGATTTGTGTCTTGTAATACCAATTCCACAGTGGAATTGAAATCCAGCTTACTTAGCCTGGTGCCTAAGGTAGTTCCAAGGTTAGCTGTGAGTGGTGCACCTGTATAGTTGAAAGGAGCTCGGGGACGGTCTGGGAAATCAGTTATAAAAACTCCAGGAATGTTGAAATAATGAGCCTGCAAGAGTCCAGTCTTTGGCATCACAAAGGTTATGTTGTTCAATGAAGCTGTTAGTTGTGTTCCATTCTGGCAGTTTGGGCACACGTTTTGCCCTAAACCGATAGTATAGAATAGGTGACGATCAACCTTAAGAGGAACATTTGCTGGAAATTGTGGCGTGTTTAGACTTCTGAGTTTGCTATTATAACTTAATGCAAACTTGCTGTTATTAGGAGCCGGAAGTTGAGGCAAGGTTGGGAGGACTGTGTTTGGAATGCCTTTGTATTGCAATATAGCTGTGACAGTCTTGTTGTCCACAGGAACTGGTGCATCCATGAAAGGCCTAGCCGCCATAAAGTAACGGCTAGGAGATTGATCAGCTTTGACTAGAACGTTTGTGGTTTGGCCTGGAGCAATTAGAATAGCATGAGTTTTGAAGGGTTTGATGTAAACTGCATCTATCTCTACCACTGTCATGTTATGGCCAGCAATGGCGAAGAAGAGCTCATCATTGAGTGCAGCGTTAATGATCCGCAAGAGGTATGTTTTTCCAGACTCAACTTCCATGGCAAATGTATCTACATATCAAAAAGAAAAACGGATGAGAAATTAGAAGATCAATGAATATAATTCAGTGGAAAGTAGATGTTACGTTTCTCAGAACAGGGAAAAAGTGGCCCTGGTTTTCCATTGATGGTGTGAGCATCAGACATTTGTGGTGGCAATCCCAACTTATTGCCTTGTTTAACAATTGTTTCGACGTCTCCATTCCACCATTCTCCTGCATCCACACAGAAAAGTGCACATGAATTTCGTATTTCTGATTTCAGAATTCCGTGCAATAATCTTTCACTAAACTAATACCAACCCAAGATTATATTAGTTTCGCTATAAGGTTGCGGGAATGGAAATGGAGTTCCTTCTTTCGGCATGATGACAATGGCGCCGTAAACGGTTGCTCTCAGCCACAGAATATGTGCATGCCACCATAGTGTTCCTCTTTGCCCTGTAACAGTGATATTGTAAGTGTAGCTATGCCCTGTCGTAATTGGACATTGTGTTATATATGCTGGTCCATCTGCCCAGCCATTGCGGTACTGCTTCAATCCATGCCTGTTTAAAAAGTTCACATAAATGCACTCATATTTTGAGTATGCAATGCAATAAAAAGAAGTCAAATGATATTCTCATTCTGGGACAGGCGGAGTAGTACCAATGGATGGACATGTTGTATTGTGCATGATTAGTGACGTGTATAAGAAGTTGATCTCCTTCTCTAACATATACAGTAGGCCCTGGAAACATCCCATTTACTGTAACAATTGGTTTTGAATGGCACAATCTGCTAATATTTTTCACTTGAACCTGCAAGTGGCGCATGGAAAAAGAACATTACTTAATTTCTTAAATAAATGCAAACAAGAAATTTAACCAATTAAACTACGTAGATCCATATATTTTCTTTAAAAAAAAAATAATTTGTAGGCGGAAAAGAAAAGGATGAACTCACATCAAATTGATAGGTCTTTAAAGCGGCATCGGCAGAAGGAGAGAGAAAAATGACACTGCAAATGAAGAAAAAGAGAAGCGCGGAAAATGCCATTTTAATTTCTCAAGTCGATACTTGTTGTGGATACAAGAGTTTGTTTTTGATTGTATGACATGGAGTTTGTGGTTTTTATATACATTACTAAGAGCATGCGGGTAGGCTTAAAGAATTGTCGAAGAAGAGAGTGGTTGCTGGCAGTGGGTTATCTTCAATATTATGCATGCATTCTATAAAAAAATATATAAAGCAAATATTGCAAGCTAACTAGCTAGGGTTTGAACAAAGCTTGGAAGCAACGACGGCCGTGGGAAGTTGAGATATCAATGTACTTTCTGGTGGTCTCTAATACATTAGCGCACAAGTTATGGGGTATGAATTTATAATATAATTTAAGTAGTGTGAAAGTTGAAATCTAGTGGCTATATATATTTTATAGAAATTAGTATATGTGAATTTTACTCTGAAATAAAAAAAAAAAAAAAAAAAATTCAGGATGATTGCAGTAACACTACTCACATTTCTTTCTCAACAAAATTAAGAATAAACATAGACCAAAAGATATTAAATTAGACTGTTTTTGTGAAATATGGAGGTATTTTTAAGTACAAGTGTTGAGGATTTCAGAATTAATCCAGACTATTGTTGTTAAGAGTTCTTTGTAAATTTAATTCTTTTATTTATTTATTTTAATAATATTAGAATTTACACAAGGCATACTTAAATTACTATAATTTATTATCAAATAAATTATAAATACAATAAATCTATGTGTGTCGTATACCTCAGCCTCTACTCTAGTAAGAATTACCAGTACACACCTGAAGAAATATTTATTTCGTTTTCTTTCACATGGAAGTAGTAGATGGTTTGTTTTGAGAAATAGGTTGTCCCACACCACTACATACAAGGCATATGGATGAGCTGATTTGATATCTTATCTAAAACCCTACCAAACTACTAATTCTTAATTAATCAGCCCTTTCAGCAGATTTATTACTAATCATCCCAGACTTAAATAAATAGATAATTGATTCAACATGAGAATGCATGCATTCAGAAAGGTGGTCCACATCCTGTTGCGGTATATGATGATTACAAACTCGTATTCCTTCTAGCACTATGGTCATGATCATATCCATATTTATTTAGCACCCTTCTATAAAATTGTGTGAATCATTGTTTGACTCGACAATTCAACTGGTTAAATTAAAAATTAGTTTAAAAAATGAATCGGTTTAATCAAAAAACTGATTTTTCATTAGTTGACCCACTCAGTGAATTGGTTTTAAAATATTTTTTAATATTTTTTTTAACAATTTTATTTTTTTAAAAATAATATTATAATATAATTTTATTATATTTTAACTAATAAAAAAATTAGATGTTTTAAAATTTTATTAATTATTAATAATATATTTTTATGTATTTATGATGTCATTAATTTAATAACGATTCGATCATTGGTTGAATCAGTGATCTACCTATCTCAGTGATCCACCTATCTCGTACCCATTTTGGTTACTAATCTGAATCTGAAAACATTAGTGTAAAGTATGAACATATGTAGCTGCTAGTGTGTGTGTTACATATATGGATACGGACAAATAATAGATACACAAGTATTTTGACGAGTGGGTGTTCTATTTTTACTCAACGCCCTCCGACTTCTAATCGAAGTTCTTGAACATCATATATATATATATATGAACACATTTCTTTAACACTTAAAACCCAACACAATAACTGGAAAAATTGGACTTGTCAACCACCAAAACGCCTTTGGGTTTGGGGGTCATTTCTTCAAACCAAGTGGCATATTATCAGTGCCTGCAATCAACACAAACGGAAACTGGGACCAAAGCAAGCTATCATATTGTCCCAAGAAAATATGTCCTTGGCACATGCTACTTCCAGGCTTGTTGAATTGCCCAAGGGGACACTTGTCACGGTCCCATTCGTCAAGATTCATGGAGACCCTGTTCCGTTACTTTTCGTAGGTTGGGAATGGTATTGGATGGCTGTCCTTTTTCAGAATTACGTGCAAACTCTAATGACAATTTTTTTTAAAAATTGAATTACAATTTGGGCCCCAATTTACACGAAAATGGGTTGGACACCCTGTAATTATAAATAATAATGTTACGGGTTGTTGCTCAATATCATAAAGGGTCTTACTTTATATAAAAGCTAAACGTTGAGTAACTAATATAGTTATAACACGAGTAGTTGAAACTTAGAATTTAAGAACCCGTGCGTTACTGTGGCTAAAATTCATCAAAAACTTTATAAGACCCAACAAGCCTTAATCCCAAAATTATTCATTGAATCCCACCACAAACACGAAAATGCAATTGAAAGAGAGAGATCACATTCAGAGACCCAGATTAATAACGGCCCAAGTGTCAGTTCATCATGGAAAGAAAAAAGGGACCAAATGTGTAGTAGACATGTTTCAACCAATTCTCAAGTAGGTGTTTTGAGGTGGGCTCCTACTTTTTTTTTTTTTGAAGGTCCATTTTGGAGAGTACAATACAATCTTATAATCAATACATCATGCCTGTTATAATATCAATAATCAATTAAACTTAAAGAGGAAGAAGCAAGGTTTACATAAAGAAAAAACAAATTTTCATAAAGAAAAAAATAAACTAGCCCAATTGAAAATTGAATCTGAGACGGTTACAAAATTTCAATCTTAACCACTAGGCAAACACCTCGTCGGCCGCTGGATTGAGAGAATATTTGGCATTCCGTATTCCTGTTTGGCATAGAAAAGTTAGAAATATAGTTGAGAAGGGCTCCAGCTCATAAATAGGCCATGGCCATCCTCTCCCAAGTTATCCGTCCTTTTCCAGTCCCCTCATAGTTATCTAAACATGGTCCATTCCTTGTTTCTCCTAGTAATCCAAATATAATGTCACCTCAGATTGCTAAAAGCTGTTTCTGGTTTGTCTTGTCACGAGAATGTTCCTTTTTTGAGAATAACAATAATAAAACATATCAAGAACTTTGATTGAGTTATCATTCAGTAGGGAATTTCATATGCATCTAGTACTACTTACAATCGATTGAAAAGAAATCAAACTTTCAAGTGAGGGGAATATTGAAGTTTCACATATTGAGGGCATTTGCAGCAGTAATTTACAAAAAAAAGAATTCCCCCGCTTCAAAAAATTATACTAGCAATTTTCAAGTTAGCTTCTTCAACTGCCAAATATTCGTCATCTACCAAACTGCTAGATCTACTGCCACTACCACATTTTCAACTTGATATAGCATATGTTTGAGGGTAGCCAAGCTGTTCCATCTCCCATTTTAACTTTGAAGCAACTCTTTCATGGCGAGGAACATACTCCTATGATAATAAAATGAATAAATAAACAAGAAAATGAAGTTAAATGTTAGTACCAATAATAGGTTATCTGAAATAACTTTATACATATATTTGAAGCCACATGAAAAAAGGATATAACCTACAGGAAACTAATAAATAATTTTGCTGAATATACTGTAATACAGTTTGATGTTGAATTAAGAAATTTTTGTATTTTATTATGAACGTAAGATCAATTTGCTCGTCAAGAACATCTACACGATTCTTTTCAATGTACAGTTTTATGAGAATGGATCAGAAGGACAATCATTTCTGGAGCAAGACCTTGTTATTGTGCTATATGCAGGAAGTCCAAAAAGAAGAAAGCTACTCACTTTGATTCAATTCAACCCTAATAACAATTCTGGAGGCAAAAACTGCTATTTTTCTTTCCTTCTTTTCTAAAATTATATTTCTCAAAAGATTACCTCCAATTTCTTAACCAACTCCTTTGCTGTTGGTGCAGATAAAATGATATGGCGTGCACTTGGGCTAATGAAGCCTTCTTCCACAGCTTTGTCAATAAATGACAGTAAAGAGTTGTAGTATCCATCCACATTGAGCAAACCCACCTGCCAAAATGTACAATCATATTAGCTTTTTAGTTATGAAAGGAAGAAGGATTCCATAAGACAATTGCTGCTGAACTGTATAATAATTGCAGCAAGAATTACCGGTTTATCATGGATGCCTAATTGAGCCCATGCTATTACTTCAAGGAGCTCCTCAAGAGTGCCATAACCACCTGCATGTACATAGAGTTTATCTAGTTTCACATGGTATGTTGCCATACGGATACACAATAAAAGCATCAAAAAATAATCTTGAACACTTGACCTTTTCTCATAGAGTGTCACTTGGTAGTTAATAATGCTAAAGCTGCTCGTTCAAACAAATTAATTCTCCATGTTTGAATGTGCTGCATGTGTGTATGTGTTTTTAGGGGTGAGATCTATACAATTTTCTCAATCATTCATGAAAGATAGCAAGGCCGAATTACTATTTTAACTCTGTCCACTCCGGTCTATTCATAACTACTGCAAATTAACGTCACCTAAGAATAGTTTTATTACTTTTAACTACCATGATTACTTGAAGGTTAGGTAATAAGTTGGACCACCCCCTTTATAATTATTCAAAACATGGTATTTATTGCCTATTTGCCCCCACCCTCTGTCATTATATCAGAGCATAATCTTCTGGCGTACATTCAGGTCATAATATGTGTCATGTTATTCATGATACTATAGTGTATTCATTTTTGTCATATCTTCTTTCTCAAGGACTGGGAAATTAATTGAGGTGTACCTGTCCAGAGTAAAATGACTGTGTCAAACTAAGCAGTCAGGAGGATGAGAAAGTCCTTGAAAGGAGTGAACATGAGTACCTGTACACTGCCGGTGACGGTTGACAATAAAATTTGGAAAAAATTGAGACTTTATATAATTTCCTTTTATGTCATGGAAACAATTGGTACCGTGGCATCAAGAAGTATGACTATTGACTAATTATTAATCACAGAAGAGTTGCTCAGTATGAGAAACTCTGTATTTTAGTGCAATGGGTCAACAACAAAGGCTTGGAGGATTACTTTATAATCATGGATCATGGATCTTGGGGTTTGTGAGAGAAAGTTCAGAAACTGATAATTTAGGCTTCAAACAGTGGTTTTCACAGCAAAACCAAATACTTCACCATATCTGGTATCAAATTACAAGAGGCGCCATGGTATAACTCTGGCAATAATTTGGCATATTCCCCTGAGAAATTTAATATCACTCTTCTACCATCACACAAAATCACCTTCTTTTTTTTTATTGTTATTAGTTTATCTTCTGTTTGGAATTCAGTATTAGTTTCCTAATACCATTTAGAACACTGGGCAACACAAAAAGCAATCTATTTTTTTGCTTGATTCAGAAATATATCAAATAAGTATAGTGCAGTTTCTGAAGGAGGATAATAGGAGGGCAATAATATATATATCCACCAATACTAGACCATGAGTTCTTTGTTCTTTTCTTCAATTCTTGCTAAATTCCATTAGTATCTGAGTAAGGGATCAGGCAAGTGATAATATGCTTAGTAGGTAAACAAATGGACTCTTATAGAATAAAAACATGAGACAGATGGTTTAATTTGCAAGCTATAATTAGAAAAAATAAATCACCTGAGGTCTTTATCTTTTGTTTATCAACTTACAAGTTTTAGTGAATAGGTGAAAATTTTGCGGGGCCTTATACTAACCTGGTAAGGCAATAAAAGCATCTGAGTGCCTAGCCATCTCAGCTTTCCTTTGGTGCATATCTGCAACTGCCTTCACTTCCCCTACCGTTTCACCAGTTAACTGCATAAGGAACCAAAAAACACAGAGAGATAAGAATATTAAAAAACAGAGAGAGAGAGAGAGAAATTTTGTATTGAGTGTTGTGCACTTTGTGCAGTGAAGCAATGATGAGTTTTGCAGAAATGGTGGAGGACTAGTCCAAAAATAATTAAAGTCGGCAACTCCAGACCAGAAGCTCATATACCATGAGATGCATACATTTATATGAACAAAGATAATATATACATAAGAAAAAGCCAAGGAAGAAAACACAAGAGGGAAGTACAATTCTGAGCATGGTAATACAGTATTAAACAAAAAAGGAAATTCACAGAGCACACTTAAAGCCAGAAATATGTAAAATTAGTGAAAGGCCAGCTACCCAAACGTACCTATGGATAAGACTGACAATTATGAGGACCAAGAAACAAAAAAACTTTTAAAAAAATATCCTCCAGCAAACCCCTTTTATATTCCCCCTTACCCTCATCCAACACAGAAGGAAAAGAAAGAAAAAAAACAACAACATTAAAATCTTAAGGCAACCATAACCAAAGTTCTAAAAAGAGGTCAAAGGGAAAGACTGTAGAAATGAAAGAAGAAATAAGGAGAAACTAAACTCTCAATCAACAAAGAGATAGTATTGTAGGTAAGTGGGCTTTCAAGTTTTTAATATAGAAAAGGCCTAAGACTTTCGTGGCCAAGCAGACATACCTCTCGAGGCATGAGCGTCTTGGGAATAACCCTGCAGAGAGAATAACATGACCAAAATTAGTTTTAATGGAGAACAAAAACAACTATAACAAGAGACCCAACTCACTGATTATGTTTCTTAAACTATTTTTGAAATTTTTTAGGCCAAAAGTGGAGGATTGAGCAGAAGGAAGCTTACCCAATGACATGACGACCGCCATCATGAACAGCTTGGGAAATTAAACCCATTAGGCCGATGCTACCACCTCCGTATACCAAATCAATGTTCCTTGAGACCTTCAATAGATAGAATCAAATCAGCTCATTTGAAAAGAAAGTGGAGATTTTGGAGGTGACATTGGTTCAAACATGTACTATATGATTAACCCATTTGCATTCTATGAAACTATGGAGAAAAGGAGGATTAGATTACGTACTCATTTAAGAAAAACAATACACTATCTAAATTAGCAAGAGAAGGTGTATAAAAGCAAAGATTAGAGGAGAAACTTGTACATGTAGATATAAAAGGAAAAGGTGCAGAGGGAATGGCATATACATGCTGAAAAACATATATTTTCCATACAAAAGGGAAAATGACTCCAAAGTAGTAAAGTAATAGAGAAAGAAAGAGCTCTGTGTAAAGTTACAGAGCTTAAGGTGCAAGGTTTTTGCTCAATCAACTTCAACATCAAGACATTTGCACGACAAATTGACAATTTTGAAAACAAACCAACTAAGAATGAAGGAACCAACAAAAAATGAAAAACCCCATGAGCCAACTTGCAGACGGATACAATACATTCTAGGCACGTTTTGATTAGTTTTGCTTAAAGAACATGGCAAGTTCGCAACAAAAAGTCCCAAATAAAAACCCATATACTAAAACACTCCCTTGCCAAAAACCCAACAAAAATAAAGAAATAAAACAAACAAACAAACAAAAATCCCAAATAACACATTACACATAGATAGAGGAGCATATTATTTTTATAATGGAAGCAATATATAATACCAATTCCTTGCCAAGTTCAATAGCAGCATCCTGATAGCTAGTCTTTTTCCCTTGGCTACTTCCACAGAAAACACAAATCCTCCCGAATTTTGATTGCTTCATTTCACCCTCTCTCTCCATTTTTCTTTCTCTATATTTGTCTCTCTCTCTTTTTGCTTTTGTTGGTCACACACGTTAACAAATGGGTTTTAGAGGAAAGAAAAATCTGCTCACTCTCTCTTCCTCTCACTCCTGTATATGCATTAACCAATAGGGTATATATAGACATATAAATATATATATATATATATATATATATATATATATATATAAATAGAGAAATAAAAATTAATGTATGTGGGGAATTCGTGTGCCACAAAACCATACAAGAGTATCAACTACTACTAGACTACTAGTCCTATTGCTGTTTGGTGCGTGCTAATCATGGCTCTATTCTATATGAAAAATTTTAGATTTTTTTTTGTCCACCTATAAAATAAATAAATGTGATCTATTTATTTGAGTTAAAAATAAAATAAATTAATATTACACTTACTTGTCTTATATAAATAAAAAAAATTAAATAAAAAAATTAAATACGTGTAGAAGCGTTCATTCTATATATATATATCAACAAGAATTTTTTTTTTGTTGCTAAATATCAACAAGCGTCTTCGCACGTGACTAACCCTAGCACGCTCATATCCCCTGCTCAAGCTGGCACGTGCAAAGTGCACATTATTTATTTGTCGCGTCTTTCGGTATTTTAAGGTTTCATTCGTCTTTAAATTAAAAAAATTATGAATTTTGTACACTCTGTTACTTCCCATGCCACAACATACTGCTAGCAAAGTAATGATTTTCACAATATATAGGATATTAGTATAAAATAATATAATATTTTAAAATTTATTATCATAATTTCATTATTATACTACATTATTAAATTAATAATTTACTAATTTTAAAAGTATACACAAAATAGAAAAAGCATATTTCTTCTCTTTTAAATTATAAGATCACTATTAACTTTTTAAAAATTAATTTATTAAAAAAAAAAAAATTATAACTAGTAATATTTTTTAGACAATTTATAATATTCATAATTATATTGACATACATTAAATAAATTCAACTCAATTTTAAGTTTAAAAATATTTGAAATTAATTTTTTTTAAATTAATATTAATCTTATAATTTTGAACAGATGGAGTATTAATTAATATTTGTAAAAATTTACTGAGTAAACCTTTTTATTTTTTCGGAAAATGATCAAAAGAGTTATAATATTATATCTCAATCAAAGTTATTGAACGGACAGTCCTCCCTAAACTAATTCCCCTCTTAAAAGTGACTGGAGCCTGTAATCATGGTAATAACTAATAAGATGCTGCAATTAACTGCTAATTAAGCCTGTTTCTTGTGCGCCCCAATTTAAGAAAATAAAAAATTTTGTTCATATATATATATATATATATATATATATATATATATATATATATATATATATATATATATATATATTATGGTAGTATCTGAAGTGAGGATATTATTGAAATTATTATATATAATTTCGCCCCTGACAGTTACCTTATAATTATTTTAACAACTTCAAAATTTCATCTACATCATACATTTCAACTTCATATTTTATAATTTACGTTGTGGTTCCATTCTTTATCTTTTATGTAAATATATATTAACGAATATTTATATAACTATTTTCAAAAGTATTTTGGTGGTTCATATGCAATCCTAGGATTAACACGTGTCTTCTGTTTTTGCAATGCATATATATATATATATATTTGTTAGGATCGTAATATATAATTGGAGATAAGATCATAAGACCAAATATCCTGGTGAAGAACTGACGACTTACTTTCCATGTGGCAAATTCAGACAACAAAAACTTTTTAACCTACTGGAAACATAAAGTTCTGATCATAATCGTATGGCCCCAAAAATTGGATAGTCCTGAAATATATATATTCACAAGCAAACTTAAAAGGTAGTAGAGATTTAGTATCTTATTGATTAAGAAGAGATCATAATTAAGTATTATGGACATTAAACTAAATATTACCTTTTCATTTCCAATTACAAATATAATCGGAAGTACGTAAGTATGAATAATTTAGTGGTTTATACTTGGTAAATTCCTGATTTAAGGTCTGTAACACACTAAAAGGTTAGCACCTTTCTAAACCTTTCAAAAAGGTCAAAGATGGACATAGTGACATTGTCTTTTTTTTTAATTGTGCATGCGTATATGATAAGAAACTGTATGGGATATCTAGCTAATATGGGTAATTAAATAAATAAATAAAATTTACAGAACTTTAAGGGCATAGTGAGCAGTAGTCAGAAGTTAGGGTTTATACAGGACAAATCTAAGTGCATAAAAATAAAATTTAAATTTAAACATTAATAATATTTATATTATTAAAAAAAAAGATATACTACAAATTTTAGTGTCATGTCTTATTTTTTAATAGTGTAAATATTGTTAATATTTGAATTTTTATTTTATATTTGTACACTTAAAAATTTGTCATATATATATATATTGAGAGAGAGAATTGTACATTGATGATTGAATAAACATGTGGGTAATGGTGTGTGAAGGTTGTACCCTGATCCACCTTCCCTTACTAGACACACTTGTTGTATTCATAGGAAACATATACACATTTCTTTTTTAATTTCCCATCCCCCATAACCTTTAATTCCCCATATCATCTCATTAAGCATTAGCATGCTGCATGCTGTCTCTTGCCGACTCCATCTAGCTTCAACAATTCTACTAGTTAACTAACCCACTTCATTCCATTTCCTCTTCGGCTTCGGCTTCGGCTTCAATTCCGTTTTCAGGCTCGAATCCAAGTTGGGTACTCATAACAATATTTCTCGATGGATATTAGGCATGTAATCCTAAAATCATACCCTAACAAATCTCACGTAGAGAAAAAAGCAAATAGGAGAGTCGAATTTGAGAGACTTATAAGTCACATAACCTCTTAGTCTTAAACATTGTGCTAAGAATCATTCACAATGTATCAAATCTCATTGGGTACTCCATTTCAAACTAGAAATACATTTCTAAAATAACTTTGAAGGAAAATTCTATCTTGAAAATATGTCTTTAGCATTACTGCACTAGTTAGAAGGACAGCATGTATGTCACTGTTCAATCAATTTAAAATAAAAATAACGGCATGTCATTCAACAACTTAAAATTAGTACTGTATATCTAATTTTAAAATTAATAAAAAAAAGAAAATACATTTGTCCTTTTGGAACGAATATACATATGTACCTGATTTTGATTAAGATCTACAGGGAGTACTCTATATTCACACTAAACACCATTTGCTAGTTACTAGGTAATGCTTAATAAAATTATATGTTTTGCCGATAGAAACTTGTTAATTGGGTAGCATATATATATTTGAAGGATATTATTATAGTCGGGAACAGAAGCTAGTGCTCTTAAACTAATGCGTGGAGGAGGAGCATTAAATTAAAAGGACAACTTTACATACATTATAACTAAACGCTACACAAAACATTATATATATTTTAATTATTAAAAAATAAAATTTAACACAAATTTTTATGTTAGATCCTATCTTTTAATGATTACGATCAAAATATTGTATTTGGTGTTATTCACTCGTATTTGTCCAAATTAAAATGAACAAAACATCTTCAATCCCAAAGTTGGCCTTCGTGGGTCTCGTTATTTCATTTAATTCATTTCCTGTTCCCTGTCTATCTGCCTGCTGCCTACAGCACTACGGCTCACTTGCATGCTACATTAGTTTCCCAGAATATATATAAACTACTACGACTCCGTATTGGGAATTAATCACTGTAGAACTAATTATCTTAGCACTCTTTTAGTTCTTAAATAAATTAGATTTACATTAACAAAATGACAATTTAAAAAAGAATTATTTTTAAATTTATTTATAGTATTGGATAGAAATATAATGACAAGTAGTATGTTCTCCAAAATCTTGTTGCCTAGAAATCAATCCATCACCAGTACACATGCATGCATGTATATACTATTATATATGACTATGGGGGCTGGCTAGAGCTAGCTAGCTAAACCCTAAACTAATTTGTGTTGTGCCGCCCCCGTCCTCCCGTGAGACTCCTCTGTCATCATTCTACCTAACCTATAATTTGCATCTGCTGAGTTACATTGACTACAGTAGCATTTTATTTAAAAAATTATACTCCCGTTCTAAATAAAATCTCATTTCTCAATTTATTTTTTTGCATGTTATAAAATAAATTTTAAGTTCTTTTTATACTAATATCAGATGACTCAGTGTCCCGACATTATATTTGTAACAATAATATAATAATGCATGTTACAAATATAATGCATGTCGTTTCTTGACTAAGTCTATTTAATAAAATAATGTATTTTTAAATAATATTTAAAATTAATTTTATTTTTTATAAAATTTTAAAATAAGAAACTTAACTTTAAGGGATAAAATTGCGTCGTTTTATTGACTAAGACATGTTTTATATATAACATTTTTTTTCTTATTATTTTTGTACTTGAACACTCAATAAATTTAAGAGTAAAACGTACATAAAATATAAATATATATTTACATTTATAAACTTCACAAATGATATTCTTTGTGGAATGGAGGGATAAGAGTATACCTTATTTTTTGTCCTAAATTAAGTGAGTTAATTCCATAAGCACATAATTTAAGTGAGAGGGCAACAATTACTCCCTCCGTCCTAAATTAAATGTTTAATTTTAATTTGTTTAAATTAAATTGATTATTTTTAAAAATTAATTTTTGTATTATTTTTTGTCAAAATATAATTGAAGAGATTATAATCAATATATATATATATGCAATTTACTACTAACCATAATTTTTGTAATTTTAAAAATATATTTATTTATGCTTAATTATTAATCTTTAAAATAGTTAATTTAACGTAAAATAGAAAAAATTAAATGTTTAATTTAAGACAGGGAGAATATTTTACTTTATTTACTTACTTACAAGTCACAACCCATGGAGAGAGAGAAAGGTGATTTAAATAGAATGCGTTCATTCATTTTAGGATGTGTCAAAATAAAAATAAAAAACTCTCTTATATTAATAGAAGGAAATTGCAAATGCAACGATTGATGGCCAAGTTGGCAACATAATTTTAAAAAAGTTTTAATTTGAATATTAATTCAGTTTAAAGTTCATGCATGGGATGGACTAATAGCACTGATAGTTTAAAAGGACAATTTTATATCATAACAAACGTGTTTTCAGCAATAGAATATTGAACTTAAATAAAAGTATTTTTACGTATACATGCGCTTTAAAATTTAATTTAACTTAAAAGCTTTTCTAAGATTTTATTTTTTTTAAAGTGCTTTCAAAATAAAGTCACGTTGCGCCATTTTATTTTATTTTTTCTTGTAGTTTTTAAATTAAAATGTTTATATCTTATTACACCATTATATCTAATTAAAGAAAAGAGAATTAACAAAAGTAATTTATCCAAACGGATGCAAACGACATAGCATAGTTTAACGTACTGTTGTATTAATTTAAATCCGAACCTTCGCTGTATTTAACTGTTTATTTGAAAACGGTTAACATAGATAGGACAACAATTGAAGGAACAAAGACTGTATCATCGTCATCGCCTATTCTAGTCCTTGCTAATTAAATAAATATCCATTGACCCCGATAGATAGACCGATATTAATTTATTATAAAATTATTAATATGAAGTTACCATCAAATAAATAAATAAAATCTTCCAGATGATTATATATATATATATATATATTAGATACAAGCATTTAATGCACGGACTTAGTTTCGTATTTCAAATTTTCAATGATTAAGGTTCATGCATTTGTACCGGTGCTAAATTAGTGGGAACATTGTTGATGGTACTTTTAATGTGTGGAATTTAAATAAAAATTAACTAATAAAAGGAATAACTCATTAGTGTTATATATATTAGTTTTTAGATTTATAAATATCAACACATCTATTCACGCGTGACATATTTATTAACTAAATTTATATTCAGTTCAAAATGATACACTGTGGGAAGTTAGATCAAAGGATGAATCGACTCACTGAGCAAGGGCGACATTTTCCCATCATGATTTTGTGAGATTTTTTTAAGTAATGCTAATTAAAAATGACGTATATTTTTGTATGAAAAATAAGATAAAAGTGATACAAAGAAACAAGTTTAATAATTTGTACTATCTTAAAAATAACTTGTCAAGTAAATTTTATATATGACTTTTTTTAGTAATATTTTAGTTGGTCTCAAGTCAATACAGCAGTCCAAATTTTGTGAGTTGATAGACCAATTTTATTTTATTTTTTTATTTATCTTTATTCAAGTATCAGTGACAAAAGATTCATTGTATCTTTAATAATAAATGTATACTAAAATTTTGTGAAAAACTTAATTTTTGATAATATCAAAATTTATGACCTATAAGACATGAAAATCAAGAAGAAGAAAAAAATTGAGCTACCTAGTCTATCAAATTTGGATTATTGAGTTGATTCAGAACCAATCAAAACGACTCCATATTTGCCTTGTTATATATTAATATAGATAAATAGATATAGATATGTCCACCATATTTTTGGAAAAAAAATTGCACTAGCATCAAATTTTGACTTTCTTAATTTATAAATTGGGGTTTAAATTCCTAACAATAATATTTGTCTACTTTAAAATTCTTTCAGCTATGCCAGTAGTTGGGCCTTATAAAATGAATTTGTAAGCGATGAAAAACCAACTAAATTATAAGAAAAAACATTTAAAAATTACAAATACAATATTTGGAGTCTAATTAAAATAGTACTACTGCCGTAAACTATAGTAACCAAACGTGATAAAAAAAATAAATTCTAATGACTACAAGATACCTGAATAGGCTTTGACAAGTAGTGTATTACTTACTATTAGGTTGAAAAGTACGTTTTGGTTGGTTCATTTTGAAGTGCATTCTATTCTATTGAAAAGTAGTAGTTATAGTAGTAGTAGGACGGTTGGCAGTGTTTGTCTCGAGTAGTAGTAGTATTCTTGGCATTACCGAATGCACCAAAAAAGCCTAATAAATATATATATATGTACTGAAATTAATTGGTTTAATTTCTACTCTTATTATGAATCATTAAATAAGTTAAATTGCATGTCTTCGACCTTTGATACAAGATGAGATGTAACTCTGTGTTAACCCAACCACACCTTAACTTCATTGAATGCGGATCCAAAATTAGTATGCCAATGAACCATCCCCGCTGTTCGGTTCTGGGAGGACACCCTGTCCTCTTCTCTTTTATCTTTTCCGGCATTTCGTGGGAAATTTTATTAATTGTGCATTTTGTACATTAACTACTATGCTTGCAAATTTAGTAAATTATTTTTAACAAATAATTATTATTTTTTGAAAATATAAAATTTGCCGAAAATCGATAAAAATAATAAATATAATTATTTGGTACGGAATTGCTATTTGTCCTTTTCACATGAACAAAAAAATGAGTATCACGCTCATATAAAAAATACATGATAAAAATAACTGAAAATTAGACTTGCCTTAAATAAAAGTGGAAAGATAGTGTGATTATTTCTTTTTCTTTTTATCTGTTTTTTATATATCCCTTATGGTGTAAACTGGCCAGTTTGGAGTGGGTGGAAGTTGAGGGTGAGATTAAAGTGGCAGCTTTGATGATGGGCAGTTACATATTCCATTGACAACAAATTCTCATCATTAAAAAGTAAACTCCCTGAAAATGCAGCAATGTCTTTTTTTTTTGGGTAGAAGGCTGGTCATCACACTGCCCTGTCATAGTGTTTTGTCCCACACCAATTATAAAAAAGGTGCCCCTAGACACCCCATAAGGACACTTGGACCCAAAGATAATACAATCCTGTGAAAATGTGACTTTGATCATTGCTTATTTTTACACCAATCACAAAAAAGTTTCATGCATTTTTTGCCCCCAACACTGAAAAGACATGGTCATTTTTACCCAACTAACCTTCTTCAGAATTTCCAAGATTTTATCTCCATCTTCCTTGTCTCACAAAGACGAACACGTCAAGGACCTACCAAAATTGGAATCAAACACTCCTTAGTTTTTTTCTACTAAAAGTGGGAAAATGTTAAATTTGCTTGATTTGGTTACTTTAATGTCAAGAATAACACAAACTATTGGGAGTCTAATCTCTTTTTTTAAAGTTTTGCTCCACAAATTGTACTTGAGAAAACTTATTTCAAGCTCGTGTGCAGGAAACAGAACTAGTTTTGTTTTTATTACTACTTCTACTAGTACAAGAACTCTCTTTCATAAAACATCCATCTACTCCTAAACTAAAACTGAAGAGTAGGAGCTAGTTGATGCTTCCTCTGTCAACATTTAGTTTTATTTGTCCTTAAATTGTAGTTCCTCTTACAAAAGTTCAAAGCAAATATTAGTGAAAAACGACTACTTTTTATATGACTCATGGCAAGTACAAGCACAAATGTCTATGTTTACAGTATCACAAGGGGAATACTGGAAATTGAGTCATAAAGTAGCACATGACTCTAGTCAGCGTATTATATTAGCCTTTGTATATTTGTCAAAGTTACACATTCCATATATATCTCTCTTGCACTTTATCTATCCGTGTTAAGTTTGTGGAGAAAGATTTGGAGTATAAAGAATGGTCACCTTCTGTCCCCTCAACAACACAAGGTATAGCTGTCTCTCAGCCTTTGGTGGTTTCTTAAGAGCTCCTCACTATTATTATAAAGATGAAAGACTCTTTCTTTCCTCCCAACCATCTTCCTCTAGGCATAATATCCATGTCTGCCTTTTGATTATAAATGGAAATGATCACTTGTTAGGATATGAAAATGATCACATATTAGTGCTTAGGCTAGATAGTCGATGTCGGGCGTTCAAACTTCAAACAATGGGATGCTTTTACCAGTATGTTATCATGGCCTTGTAGTGGAGTTTTTAGCATGATGTTTAGCTTCTCAAGCAAAGCCTTGAGAAAAATTTTGAAAAAGAAAAGGCAAAAATATTGTGATGATACTTATCCACATGTATGTGTGTATGTGAAGAAGAGAGAAAGTGGGAGAGAAAGGAAGATAAAGAAGCTGAAGTCAATTGGCAACGAGTGTTTGGAATCTTATTCAAGCAAAGGATGTTCCTACTGTAGCAGAATATGACAAAAACCTATCATGCAAAAATTTGAGGTCCATTTTAGCTTTTGTTAAAAGACAAAATGAGACAAAAAACAGTGCGTTAATTTATTTAGTTACAAAAAAAAAAGGAAGAAGAAGATGAAAGAAAAAAATAAAACAGAACAATGCAGAAGAAAAAGGAAACAATATTTTTCCTAAATCAGGGCTGACACCTCATCATGTAGATTTGCTGGTACAAGTGATGAAGGCTTGTCTCTAATCTAGATTCCAAAGCCTAAATTCAAGGGGATTGAAGCTTTGGTAATTTAGGTCTTGACATAGTGGTTATGGCAATGACTAAAGGCATTCCTTTTGAAGGGACAGTATCCAGGGAATCAGAATATATCGCACCAATCTGTTTGAGAAGATGATTTCCCCCCTAGATCTAAAGAAAACATTCCACTAAACTCAACAAATGATCATTCTGTGTTATGGGTTGAAGGAGATGTTCAACCTACCTAAATTGACTACTTGAAACACAAAATTAAAGCTTATTACATTTGAACTTGTCAAACAATCTCCTGTTTTTTGTCCAAACAGAGCAAAAGATTTGAACACAGGCGCAAAGACAATAAATAATCTTTACAGTGAAAATTTGTTTGCTAATTAATTTAGAATCAATCACTAAACATAATATTAAACAACGCATGTATAGTTGAAGAAAACACTGAGATTATAATGTACTAACAGGAATAGTTCCTAACAAGAATCTGGTAGTTAATACTAAAATTCGTTTTGATTTCACCAGAAAATATTGGATGAAGGTGACCCAAGCTGTAGTTACGTCTCTCAAATCCTCAATAAGACAACCTCCACTTCTTTTTCATTTTTGTTCTCTTTTACTCTGCACTTTTTTCAGAATATTATTGATTTTTCTCATCTTCTCTTCTTAGAATGACGGTCATAAGTAACAGTGTGACACCCTTATCAAAATTTTCCTAAATTTGAGAGAGAGAGAGAGAGAGAGAAGAATAACTCAAGTACAAGAGAAAACTAAAATGATATTATCCAATGTTCATCATGAAGGGGGAAACTCTGTATCGCTAAGTGAGTATGCATTCAGCAGCTCACACGCAAACACACAAAGTAAAGTAGGCAGCAGCATTATATTGAGTTGTAAAACTTTCTTGTTGTTCCAGACACATGGAAGCATTCAGGGAGGAAAATTGTGCCCTTTTTTCTCAAGTATTGAGTATGTTCATGGCTACAACATACAGATATAGCCGGATTAAAACATGCAAGGACCACTTGTCTCTAGATATGCAGAGTATGGTCATTGGAAGCATGGTGTATGGTCCAAAATGGCGGCTATGTATTCACAATACTACTCTTTTTCTAATTACCATATATCAAACTTTTTATCTGAGTTCAAAAACAAGAAATATGAAAGGACACAAAAGAGAAAAATATTGGAAGCACTTCATTGAGGGAGGATGCTACAAGGCTCCAACAGGAGTGCCGAAAGCCAAAGTACTCTTTGGTCTTAAACAACCGATTAAGGGATGAGGTATTATGGTTGGGAGTATGAGATTAGTTTAGCTATTATGGTTGGTGCTTTCAGTAGACCAGTCCAATCATTCAGTTCCTAGGGCATAATAATATAGATGCCTGTTGGATTCCCTCCTAGATTTTGACTTTCATAACAAATTTCAATAGCCCTTTCCAATGTTTATGGCTTTACTTATAAAAAACCTGATGAACTTGGACTACTATAATTATTCACACCAGATGGTTCTGTCTATGTGACCTAAACTTGATATATAATTTTCTTTCAGTTAAGTACGTAAGAGCATAGATTCTGTTGGGATTCTTTAGGTTTCCCTTTTGATATTTTTTAAAGAATCTTTTCAAGAAACTCCAAGCTTAACTCAGGAAAAAGAGTCAAGGTAGGGCTATCTGTTCTGACTTTGGATCAAAGCTTCTCACCGAAAGGGATTCATTCAAGAGATTACAAAGAAAAGAGAATTACGGAAGCGTCTGACTAGGTTTTTGGGACCCATTATTGCCCCCATTTGTATCGATCTTGTCTCTCATTTAGAGGCTAATTTATGACTCAACCTCATCACTTTGCCTACCACGTACCCTCTTTCCATCTCAAGCAGGCTTTTATAGAAAAAACCCTGCACACACACAGCTATACGTAGTGTGTTATCCATCTTTTGATATATATTTATTCTTGGCTTGGGGTTCGGTGTATGTTTTCTTTTCATGCAAAACTCAATATTTAGACAGTTCTCATTTTTCTGCTCAAGTAATAATACCCTCTGGGAGATAAACCTATAATTGAATTACTACTTATATATGCATGCATAAAGAAACTGAAGCACAACTCATGATGAATTATCACATCTAAATATAACAATAAATGAATAAATGTATAAATTCCTTTGGTTATTTTCTTTGTTTTGATAAGTAACATAAATCCCCCACTTAAGGCTTTTAGTTTTAAATAAAAGTATCGGCAACACCCAGTTGTTTGACTTGTTTTAGGAAATGTTTGATCATTTTTTTTTTCTTAGTCATGCAGATTTGTTTTTGAAGTGATCTGAATGGGGGCAGATAACTAACTACCGGCGACAAATGAATTAAGACTTCTATCTGAACACTCCAAAAAAAAAAAAAAACAAAGAGAGGGGAAAAAAGTCTTGATGCAACTAGAAAAGGTCTTGTTTCTAGTAGTACTAACTTTTATAAACAATAGTTATAGTGTACCTTCAACATTGTAGATCTGAAATAATGGGGTAAAAAAGGTCAATTATATAACTATTGTAATTTGTTTCATTCTCCAGTCTGTGATTACTCGCATGCTTCTTGTTCTGGTCAAAAGCATGCTACTTTAAATTTGTTTCAAAGACAAGTAATCCTATATTCTACTAGTAAACAATGCCTACAAATCATCCTTGATTCTAGTAAACAATGTCTACAAATTAATGCATGACAGACTGCAATTTTTGTTCAGATTGTTAAGAACAATATTCCGCAATCAATCCAAGTGCCTGTTACCAACCAGGGACCCTTTACTAGCCGGAGAGAGAAGTGGGAGAAAAAATGTGTTCAACTAATGGAGCTTTATGCTTATAGAAGAGAAGAAAGTCGGTCAAAAGACGAAGATTATATCCCTAAACAGGACTTCAATACTTGCACCAAGTAAATGAACCAAACCATGAAAAATAATAAATTAGTTCATAACACATAATTGGCTATCTATTATTCTAGTTGTAAAATGATATACTGTTTGTCTTGGGAGGTAGTATAGTAATCTTTCCTTCGGCTTCAGGTCAAAACTAATAAAGATAAAAGTTATAATAGAATCATTGAGGTAACATTGTTTTGGTCTTTTAACTTAATTCAAACTACTTGCCGAAAGCCTAGAACATATTTAAGTAAGACTTGGAATCATGTTTGCCCAAATTGACTGCAGAGTAATCATTTCCTAATGAAGAACTCTCATACTTAGGCTTGTTGGGTCTTTTGGGTAAGACTGGTAGTCTAACAACCTTCTACTGTTCAAGGGAGATTGAAGAACTAGTTGTCTTTTTCCTTTTGTGTTCCATGCTTTAAGGCGAAAATGAAAAAAACAAAGTAATTTGGCTGGAAAATTTCAGTTGCCTGCTTACAGCATGCATGTTGCAGTATTTTTTCCATTTTCATTTTCGAATAAGTATAAACACACAACAATCAAACACTATATCTATTTGCACCATTAAAAAGTGGGCATGATATTAAAATTCGTGTGGTACCTCACTTTTTAATGGTGTAGGTGGATGTAGTATTTGGTTGTTGTGTGTGTAGCCCTGTCCTTCATTTTCTCTTTGGTTTGAACAAAATAAAATGCATGATTGTATTGTCTGAAGCACAAAATCTTGCTTTCCTTGATACTCGTCGCTTTGTGTCCACATTAGTAAAGCACATTTTAACATTTTCTTCCACTTGCAAGTGACTCGGCTTAATAACTTTTTGCTCCTAATCACACAGAACAATAATAAAGACATTTTTATGGATCAGAGGGTCTTTGGCTCTTAAATATATGAAACCCTTTCACCACATGTAATAACATCGACTTCTAATGAATAAAAGTTTGGACGCCGTGCTATTCCAAATTAAGAGAACCAATGGCTTTTAATGTTACAGAAAATGTCTTCTAAGGTGGTGTGTGTGTTTGCCCGTATAATGTTAACCAAAATTTTCATTAAATATTGTTTGATATTAACACAAAAAACGGCGCAATATCCATGGCGTAACAGTTTTTGCTTCAATAATTTGAATTACTTCTGAAAAGAAAATAATAAATTAATTGTACAGGTGAAGAAGGACTAAGAGGCAAAAGCTCGTTTAGATATATCATAAAATGTCTTACCTGAACTAAAGTGGATTAGGCATGATTCTAATTGTAGCCTATGGACATCCCAGCCTTTTGCATTATTGAAGCATATAAGTATTCTACCATGGAAACATAGATCAACACAATTAGAGTTTTTCAGAAGTGAAAATTACCAAAGCAATAACTTTTCAGTTGGTCAATATATTAACTAAGCCCAGGCATTTTAAAGCAAAAGAAAGGAAAAAATATATTAACATATTATGATTTTAAGGAAGAGCATACATACATGCAATAACAGCTAAAAGAAATTCATATAGAAAATATATCACCAGTATAACATAAATAAACCGACACGTACAGTTTAGCTTGGGTATACGGGAACAATAACTTGAGTACAAAAGTTCATATTTGTTGTTTATTTTTTGGATGGCCGGTTTTGGCAATTAAGATAGCATAGTACTAAGCATCACATGGGCCTCTAAATAAACAGATTCAGCACAAATTATTGGTGATCTTATTTCATTTTGTTTCTGATCCGATTCATTGCCGGATTTCAAAAAATTTTGAATTTAATCCGATCATCAACTTGTAAGGTTGTTCCCAGTGCAAAAAGAATGCACAAAATAGTAGGGCATGGGGACTGTACAATAAATGTATAACATAAATAAACATAATATATCTTGGTATATATTGTTCATAATATTCGAAGAATATAAAAGATATATATTTATCATATCCTCCATATAAGGGTGAGCAAAAAATTGAAATTGACTCCGAAATTATACCAAAAATTGACCAAACCGCACTAACGGTTTCAGCGTATATGGCGGTTTCAGGAGAGTTGAAAAACCACATTTACGGTTTGGTTTCGATTTCTGCGGTCTACCGCACCACAAAAACCGCACCACACCAATAATGGTCAAAACGAGTAGTTTTAATTTATTTATTTTAAAAAAATTACGTAGTGTTTATTATACTTTTCTCTTATTTTTTGTTAGCATAGCATTAACTTCTACAGTTGCCTCTTATATAACTATTAATTGTAGTTTTGAAAACTTTTAATTGTGAATTTTACTTAACTAATTAAGCTTCTTATTATTTAATCATCAGTGACATTTATGCAATTATAGAATTTCATTATAACGTGGATGAAGATAAATAAATTCGATAGTGATGCTCTTCTTGTATAAGCAATACAGCATCTACTTTGAAGTTATAAATAACTATTTGTTATAGTCTTACTTTACTTCTTTTCAAGTAAATATTATAATATTTTCTATACACATTTGTCTGCATTTGAAAATTATGTCATAATTTTTTGTATATGTTCAATTAATTTTAAAACAGAAACAGCATCAAATGAAATCGCACCGTACGTTTAAAAACAACACCGCATCAATTACAAACGATTTCATGTGCTGTTTTGAATTTTCTAAACCTCACCTAAGCGATTTTACGTGCGATTTGAATTTTAAACCGCATCATGCTCACCCCTACGGCTTCATAATATGTAATACTTGAAACATCGTACTACTTCATGTTGATTAGATGTATATAATTGGAGTGGATCATTAGCGGGACACCTAGTTAATATTTGATCTATTCAGCCATTTGGATTATAGACATGACTATCGGATGAAACTTATCAAATCCATATCCAGTAACATGGGCTGGACCAAAAATTTGATCCCTTCACAGGCCCAGCTCCACATGAAACATCACTCAGGTTCAATAAACAAACCCCATGCATCCTCGACCCATAAGCTGGACATAGGAGGAGCAGTAACAATAGCTGTCCAGCTGACAACATGTTAAGTGGCATCACTATGAAAAGCTTCAACCCAACATTTATCTTTATCTCTTTGTTATAAGCCTTGATCAGGGAATTCCAAGAAAAAGAAGTCCTTTCAGGCATATCGTCGAACAGGTACCTTGCGTCCCCAATTCTATTGCTTTCTTTGGAACACTGGTTTATGATATACTAAGAATCAGAATGCCTATGATCCATTTGATCAATCTTGAATGATCAACTTCTCCTTTCAGTGAGTAATCTGATAATCTTTTTGTGAGGGTTACAAAATCATTTTTAAGGACTGCAAAGTGTTTGATGTGTTTCCAATGTAGACGAAAGCAATAGTTCACTCCAAAGACGATCTCTATGGACCGGTCCACATTTATATCTTGTTCCTTTATATTTACGGAGTTGATAAATGCGTTTCAATGTTTACTGTTTGTGCTCCCAAATGTTAGGAGGGCATTTCAAGAATCAAGTTAAACCTTTCGTCAAACACTTCAACTGTAAAAAAATTTTGGTCTAGAGACTTTTCAAATACTAATGATTTGAGGTTTTTAGTATAATAGAGGCTTTTGGAAGTGTGATTAGAATTGGCCCAGGTTCCTAGCATAGCCGAGGTTCCTAACATATGAAGAAGATATATGAATAATATTGGTGGAGGTTCATTTTTCGAACAATAGCCGTATTGTGGGATAAGACAGATGTAATGGTCATACTAATAATGCAAGAGAGATCTCAATAAGGCCAATCCGATTGCTTGAAGGAAACATATTTGTAGTATTATTTATTCACGAAACAAAGTGTGAATTCCATAGGAGTCTTATGTGCACAAATCATGCAGCATCAAACAGATGTAGCTGTCATTGTACAAAAACAGATTTAACTAACCTAGTGGAACAACCCCTAAATGCTGATGCTGAATCTGCATCATATTGCCGAACTAGATTAGTTAAAGAGGGCCAAATTTTGGAAGAAGAAAAAAAAAGGTCAACAACTCGTACCAGTCCATGCAGGCCACCGAAAGTGATCAGTGAAGCTACATATATACAGGTGAAACACAAACATTGTCCCCCAAAAGCCTGTAGTCTACAAATTAGCAACAAAAAAAAGGGCCTGTAGTCTCGTTTCACGGATCATTCAACTGAGAAATCAGGTTCAACTGGTTTTTGTAGTGAATTGAGGAGGTCAAGTTCAGATCCAACCCTCAAGCTTCCACCTCTTTTCCTGCTTGCTGCTAATGTTGCTGCATATATGGCTTGCCACGAGGCCACCGGGGGTGATTGCCTGCCCGTTTGTTCAGAAGCGGGTTCACATGGAGGGGACACACGTGACACATAACCCTCCCTAGCCTTGAGCTCTGCGGCCTCTTTGAGTCTTTTGTATCTAAACCAAGCTGCTTGTATACAGCATGCTGCCCAAGTCCTCCATTGGTGGGAATGGAACCTGAATGTGTGCCTTAGTTGTTTGCTGTGCAGCTTACGGTATTGTGATGCTACAAACTTCACGTCCTCTGAAACGAGAGCAAATGCTTCGACTTCAGTGATGGCTGACGCTGTGCGTGTAGATGAGGGGAGGATGATGCTCGGACGTGGGTCCAAAGCCCAAGTTAGTAGCTCTTCACCACAGAAGTCACCTGGACCAATACGACATGAATTCAAGAACCCTGTGCGACCTCCACCAGTAGTGTAAGAATCGAGGTGCCCTCGAATAATGAAGAGCATTTCATTCACAGGATCACCCTCTCGGACTAGGCGAGTATCTGGGGTGCATAAAACTGGTTTCAGCCTTTCACATATTGCATCTAGAGTACTTTCATCCATCTGATCAAACAGCGGGACCTATTTACATTGATAATCAGAAGACTAGAATCAGACTAGGTTCAAATTGTTAGCATCTACTAATAATGTGAAGTTCAGTGTGAAAGTCATACCACTAGTTATACATTATGGAATTCTTGGAGTAGTTATATATCATTGAAACAATATATAGTACCAATAAAATGAAGCCATTAATTATTTTTTATAAAAAAATATGGTTGTACTTTGGCATATATAGTCAACAAATTAAAAGATTATCTTTGTATGTGAAATGAAGGAATGGAATATTAGACTCACACGTCGAACTAGATCAACACAGAGATGACGCTTGATGTCACGTCGGATATCCAAGGGAAGGCCTTTGAGAATAGCTTCTTCATCAACTCCATGAGTTGTAACCCATTTATAAAGATCATACCTGCGGACACTCTCCTTCAGTTCAGATGGCAACTGCCTGTGATGCATCCATTGTTCTGTATCAGTTCTTTTGATTCTCCACTCTTCTAGTCGTACAGTCGTGGATTGGAGGTATGTCTGTCAATGACCAATATAACAAGAAAATGTTAGGAACCGTAAAAGTGCAAATAGTCACCAAAACTTTAGCCGTGAATAGTACTCATTTAACTTATTCAAACGATGTTAAAATTAGCTTCTAATGGAATATAGGATATAGGCAGAAAAAAAGAAGGTACTGTAATGAATGAAGTTTTTTCTCAAGCACAAGTGATATTTATTAGCATGCCACGAAAAGTCATGCTTCTGCCTCTTTTTTTTTTGGTACACAGCTAAACATGTATTTTGGGACATAATAGAGACTTAGATGTACTGTCCCCATGTAAGACTTACTTGCATATTCCCAATAATCAAAGCGAAAAGCACCAACCCAACAATTGCAATGATAATAGAAAAGTTTATTTCTCCAATGTAAGTGCTTGTGGAAAGGTTCTGCCCAAGCGAGCTGCATAAAAGTCACAAATGTCAGAATATGAAGTACATTAAGCAAAATAATCAACCCTAAGACATGTAGGTTAAACAATTAAAGTGGGTAACCGGACATCGAATAGAAATAGATTCATTCTCTTGTGCACTAGATAACTATAATGAACATTTTATGTCTATCCTTTCAGTGGTTCACCTGGTAATAACACAGTTAAGTTTACCCTAATATTCAATATCTGGGGTTGTTTCAAAGTATCATACATGCGTTGTCAAGTCCATACACTAAGGATTGTGGTTAAGCTACAATGTGGAACAAAAATGAAATTCCATCCTGTTAGTAATACAGTCCAGCTGCTCTTTTCAGTTACCTCAGGTTCCTCAAGCCCCACCAGAGACAGTAGAAGTACTTGTTGAAGAAGTGCGAGAATGTAATTCCAAAAGTTAATGCATCCGCATAAATTCCAAATTCGTAAAAGTCAGTACCAGGTCTACATAGACTGGAAATATTACTTGATCTGAACCAAGCTTCTCTACCAGGAGAATTGATACTCGAACAGTCAAAAAAGTGATACAGGCAATCTGAACGTTGAAGGTCACAAACTTTTTTCCAACACTCTTCTTGTCTCTCAATTGCTAGAAGGTACCAACAGGAACCAATAACCTTCACAAAAGAAGGAAAGAATTAGGGGACTGAGAGTTAAATTTTGCCTGAAGTAAAACATAAACAGATAAAAAGAAGTGAGACAGACAGACAGTGAGGTAAAAATCGACTTTAATTATGACTTTAGTACTAGGAAATTCACGTTGATTATTCACAATTACGTTATCTGTGCTGAATGAATAGAAGCATAACTACGAAATGCTTCAGTATATAAACAGAAACATAAGTAGAGATAGAAAAATAAAGGATTACATGGCTTGCTAATATATAAAGCATTAAATAGTAAGCCGCTCCGGCCCATGCTGTTTCCATCACAACCCCAGTGACCTTGACAATTTGAGATGTGAGTGGAACGGTAAGAATAAGCCGCAGGAGGAACTGAAAAACGATGATAAGCCGTATAATGATTTTTGCCCTGATCCTTTTTGAACCCCTTAATTGTGGGATAGCTATCCAAATCAATATCTGAAATAGTATAACATTAACTATAAAAAGCAACATTTTCTAGTATCAAAAGCACCACATATTCTTTTGAATCTAGTCATATACTAATAAAAGCAAACTTTTCAGAAATTAGTAATTATACTTAAATATTCTAACAGTTAATCAAATCAATTGAAAGCGGGAGATAAAACAGTCACTGGTTTGATTATTATGTTATGTAAACCTTAGAAGAAAACTAAATTGCAACAAAACATGGCAACTGCAATATTCACAGACTATCTTGCTATATTTCCTTCTCATAT
Source organism: Hedera helix (assembly GCA_947179155.2). Lineage (NCBI taxonomy): Eukaryota > Viridiplantae > Streptophyta > Magnoliopsida > Apiales > Araliaceae > Hedera > Hedera helix. The sequence goes on along the minus strand of OX359283.1, from coordinate 33,273,787 downwards.
TATTTTAAACTGATAGAATTGATCCACTAACACCCAAAAAAAATAAATCAAACAGTTATTACTATGAAACTGAGGCTATTTTTTAAGAGAAACTTATAAAAACACAAAGGAAAAAAATGGCAGGATCATAATAACTGGAGCTTCATTTTTAATCTAATTTCTTATTTATCACAGTTACTAAAATGAGAAAGTATGCATTATATATAGATAGAGTAACTTTTGCTTGTCAATACCTGAGGAAGGGGCAGAGCAGCTAACAGGTCGAGCCAAAAGTCCTTGTACAAATACCTTTTAGCAATCTTCGAAGAGTCTATAACTAGTTCTCCTCTCCCAAAAACACGAGAGGAAGGTGCAACATAAGCTGTATGAAATCGAACAATAATTTGAATAAAGTAAAATACATCAACAACTGATCGAATAATTGTAAGTTTTCTCTCAAGGGGTACACTTGCATCCATGCACATTTCCACCTTAACTTCCGGCAAGTAAAAGAATAGAGGGTCTACAAATAGGGAAACAAGACAAGCAACTAGGAAACTTCTGTTCCATCGGCTTAAGTCAAGTCCACGGGGATCAAGTATCTTTCTGGTCACTATGTCATAATCCTCAGAGAATACCCTTGAAAGTTTTCTCTCCTTAAAGGGCTTTGCTATTGAACCTGCATCGGTCTTCTTCACTGCTGACTCAGGTATATGTTTCCCACTGACAATAGAGGTGAACTTGAAGAAACTGCCTCTTTTGGATGGAGCACGCTTTGCAATTTCAAGATCATCCCGAAATCTGAAAGGAACAGGAACTTCACTAAACATACAAATAAGGCTGATAAAATTATATGGATATGCATGTGGTTATTAAAACATGCTGATTTTGATGACAGTTGCCTTTTAGGTTGATATTCCTTGGTAGAACAAGTTAAAAGGAAGAATTGAACAAACCTCACAGACTTTGAATTATTAAAATCCATTCTTCTCGGTCAAGTGATACGAATTCTGTGATTTCAGCTGGTGAATGTATCCTGGTACACAAGTACATAACAATATTAGAGCGACCCTAATCTAGGGATGTGACTAACCAGAAATACTTGGAGGAAAAATCTCATCCTCACAAATACGTGACCTTTCCATACATATTTCACTGAAAATCATGTGTAAGCTTTAAGCACTTCGGAAAATGGAAAATACTTCAGAAGAATATGGTCGCTTGAAAACTTTTATTTAGCTACTTAATTTTGAATATCAAAAGGTAAAAGAGAAGGTTAAACAAGCAGGCGATGGCTTAAATGAAGTTCAGACTTAAAACTGAGATGTGATGTGTTTTCTTTAAAACAGAACAGTGAGAACATAAAGAGAACAAGAACGAAGAAGGCATAAACTAAAAAGTAAAGCATTCGCCAAGAAAACATACTATCATGCTCCAAAAATACAGTGCTAGAGAAGGCTCTTTAGTTGGGGAATTATTCAAGGTGTAAATCATGAAAGTTTATATATTTGTACAAAAATATTGATAAAAGGAACAGACGAAGATCTATGCTGGGGTATGGTGGAGCAACTTACACAGTTGAAACTTTGAACACTGCCCCTTATTCTTTATATATAACTAACAACCGTCTTTAGTTTCGTCCTGTTCAAATCTGAGAACTTTATAGCGGAGCTTTGAATATATATTCCCATTTATCAGAAGATATTGAACATGACTAAAGGGCTTCTTCTTTTTTTTTAATTATTATTTTCTTTCCTTTTTGGGACAGATTTGCGTATTTTTAGAGACGAGATGGATCCTGTGCCTTGGTCCCTATCAGATGGGTTTTATTATTTATATAAGTGGCACACTGTACTGGATACGAGTGCTAAATTACTGCTAGTACTCCATCAAAGCGATTTTAAGACGATATTCTTTCTAGAAGCAGAGAGACTAGAGACAAGACTGATCCTAGTTCTTATTTCCAATATACTGTTATGAAATGACAGCTTATTCTTTCTTTTTATACCTTTATATTATGTTACTCTCTCTATTCCACAAAACAAAAAGAGTCTCGGTTGTTAAAATTTTAAATATTAAGGATGTATTTTTTTATTTCATATTTACCTCTAGAAATAATAGATGCTAATTTAACAATGATGACATTATAATAAAATTATGTTGACAAACTTAAGATTATTGTGTCATTTTATATTATTATTAATAAAAAGACGCTCTTTTATTGGAACAATTTTTTTCTTTTACAAATATAACTCTTTTTGTTGAACGAGAACGAAGGGAGTATAATGGATGCCGGGTAGTCATATTTTATTTTATTTTTGGAGCAATATTGGGGTGGGGTAGTCAATGGAGTATATATATACACTTGGTAATTCATACACTTGGTAATTCTAATTTTCAAAATGGTGATATTGTCCATTTATATTAAATTTATACCGCTTTTATTATAAGTGACAAACATATTGCCAAATCTCAAAAAGGCAAGAACCAGCTATAGAACAGACATGTTAATTAACTAATCACATGTATATTTGACAAAAAGAAGACATGTAAAATCAGTGGTGGTCTCAGAGTTGCAACTGGCACTTGAGGTAACACGTGCCGAACCCAACTGCCCAACGGTACGTTGAATTGAATAGGAATAGGACTTAATTATAAAGGTCATCTACAAAATCACAGGATTCATTGCTTGCCCAAACTGTCCTCCTAAACACCAATAGCTGCCCACTTGAACAAGTTCCGTGATTTGGTACAGCAAAACAGTGTACTACTTACTAGTTGGGTTATTGTTCCTTTATTGGAATAATATACATAAAATTAGGAATCGAACATACTTTATTCAGGCCAAAAATCGAAATGAAATATAATAATTTAGGACAAAAAATAATATCGCCAATTCTGCCAGTACGTGGAGAACCCAAGTTTAAGAACAAACATGAAAAGTCACGGTAATCATCAAACAGAAATTAAAGGAACTCATTGGCCATGGACGACTTATGATCATATAAGCCTCCCATGTGAAAAAGGGGAAAAGTTGTAAACTGAATTTGTTATATAAAAAATATATTTCTGTTATTTATTACTCCATTTGTTCTAGTAAAAGAGTCTCTTTCCTTTGCAAATATTAAGGATAGTTATTTTTATATTGTTTACTCATAAAATAATAATTTGGTTTGATAATTTAATAATATGATAATAAAATTATAATGACAAACTTAAGAAATGTAGTGAAATAAAATTTTCAACCAACATGCGACTTTTTCTGGAACGGAGGGGGTAACATACATGGACACACGAACTCGCAAGTTACCAACTTTCATACTTTTGGAATGGACTAAAATGGCCTATTACTGAGCTGAGTTACTGGTACAAGATTCCTCCACTCTTGATGAAATGAAGTTGCAAACATAATTATTAATTACCCCACTTCGAATAAGAACATGTCTTCTCAATTTTTCCTTCAATGGCTTAGCTAAAAAGTTTTGCAGTAAAAATTGGGTCCAAAAATACAAAATGTTTTGTCACGTGAATGCAATGTGTACCTTGTAATCTGTTTTTTCTTTCTTTCTTTTTCCCAGCATTGATAGGTCTATTATTGCCCTTCATTATCTGAAGAATGCCGCCACCTCTAAAACCTTCTACCCTATGTGTCTGTTTCGTGATGACAAAAGGGGCGGGGTATCAATTATGAAAGAAATAAGCTACTTTAAATTTCTAGCAACAATCAACTGTTATCGAGTCATCTTCTACATGTGATGAATTTGGATAGTGTCCTCATCATTCCCAATGAATTTCTTAGAATTGCCAGAGAAACAGAAATAATATCAAGTATATAAACCTCCATTGATCAGTAATACCACCGGTCATCAGCTAGCGAATAAGGGGATGAGGAACATACCTCCTCTAGGAGGCACCTTGAGAAACCGCTCCGACTGGGAGTGTGTACGTCCTTACCCAGACTTTGTAACAAGGTTCCTTGGGAAAGTCCATTGCGATATTAATTCCCAATATCTTGGTTCTTTTATCTTAAACATTAAACTTCCCTGCAAATTCATTTAACGTCACAAATTTTTTCACACTAAATCTACTGGAAAGTCAAATGATCAGCAATTCATTTGCCTACCCCAGCAAAGTTTTCAAATGGAGGATTACACATTAATATCTTGTCCAAAGCATATTCTGGGCATGCATTACAAAACTTTTACAAACTTAAACTTCTAAGCTCTTGTTGGTGTCGACATTTTATAGAAACCAAATTCATCAGTTGCGACTTTGGTATTGGGCCCTTCAAAATTTGATCATTTGATGAACTTCTACATAGCCTGCAGCTGCATAGCCCCCAGGACCTGTAACAGAAACTCCTGAAATTCAAGTAAAAACTGCTTTGACAAAATATCTAACACTTGCATTCCATTCCCAAGCTTAATTCACCGCAAATATATACAGATGCATTGCATATAACTAAGGAAGCATGAAACATAGGAAACCCAGATTTAGTGCAGCTTCAGTAGACTTACACCCCGAGATTTCATGGTCGAATGTATAGCACAAACAATTCAATACTTAATATTGACGCCGCATAGGCGGAGCCTCAGCAACACTTACGCGGATTTGCCTGCCGTCAAGGTCCTGCACATTGACAGTTAGAACGGATTATTAAAAGCACAATCCAAAGGAAATATTCCAAATTACCATATTCGTTCTACTACCATTCATCTGAATACAGACTCTATATCAAGTCCAAGAATTTTTTCTTATAGCAATAACTAGACAGACTACAAAGAACACATGAATTGAAACAGATGCAAATGACTATACAACTGTAAATAGATACATCTTTTAACTGGTAACAGATAATTTTAAAGGAAAGACATCCGCCCTTTTATGTTAGAAAACAAATAAAATGAGGGATAACCAAAGGTGTCAACCCATGGTATTCCATGCACACTCAATGGATAGTGGCTGCAAGTTTATCGTGATCCTAAAAAAAGTGTCAAAAATTACTCAAGTTCGGCAGAAGTTATGGTTGATTCAAATTTACAGGCAATTAAGAATCATAAATGAGCAGCACACAAGTAATTGCAGTTGCTGCCCAGACAGATCATTATACATTGAAGTGAATTTACGGATGATTGAAAGCATATGAAAAAAAAAATGTATTTTTGACAGCAAAAAGTATCCCTGAAGAAAATCAAAATTCATACTAACATTAGTGTATAAATTTTTAAAAACTGCAGAGAAAATTTGCAACTGTTGTACTTGTATCCTGTAGAACTAATATAATGATCATTCAATTAACTTAGAAGTATACTGCCAGTTCAACGGTTGATTATGACAAAGGGATATGTATAGAAAATATGATGAGAAAAGCAAAACAAGATTACTTACAACACCATTCAATGCATCAACTGCACGGTTGACCTCATCAGCAGAACTGTAAGTCACAAATCCAAAGCCCCTTGATCTACCACTGTCCCTGTCATAGACCACCTTGGCTTCCATAACCTTTCCTTGTTCACTGAACAAGGTTTCAAGTGCCAAATTGTCAACACCCCAAGCAAGATTTCCAACATAGAGCCTGTTGGTGTTATCGAAACTTCTCCCACCACCAACCCTCGGTGCTCTAAAAGGGTTTTCTTTGGGAGGAGGGGGTCCAGAATTCACCCTCAATGCTCTTCCCTCAAGTTCCTGCCAAATGTCACAATTTTTAGCTAGGATGTAAGAACCCCTTATCAATCACCGACTTTAGTATATCAGCACAAATTGCACATGTCAATTGAGATAAGCTACAAATTCTGTTGAGATTCAGACTCATGAAAGGAAAGGACACACATTTCAGAAAACTGGTTTCCTTTTAAGCCTATTTTTCAACTTTGAACTCAATGATGAACTTTAAAAGTGAAGAACCTTGTATTGGTTATATACTGTCAAAGTAATTGCTGAATATCAAACTCCTGCTTTTTGTTATGAGGTACAGATAAGTAGAACACAAACTTCACAGAAGGAAAAAATAAGACAAAACAGAGTACATACATCAGACACAGAGTAATCAAACTTACATAGCCATTGAACTGTTGAACAGCTGTTTCTACTTCTGCAACAGTTGACATAGTCACAAATCCAAATCCACGACTTCTTCCAGTAATTTTGTCATATATAACCTGCAGAAGGCAACCACTTCAGTGCACCTACAATAAATGATATAAAAAAATAATACACCATTTTTTCATAAGAAAATAATTTCATTAAAATCAACAAAAAGGGTTGACCCCAAGTACATATGAAATATACAAGAGCATAGGTAGTATTTATTATTAAAAAAAAGCACCCCTATGCCTAGAAAAGCCAAATTCCGCCCTACACAAGGAGCCTACCCAAAAATGCGTAACTACATTAGACTCCTAAAGAAAATTCCCCCAAAAATCTACAAAATGCACAATCGAACGCAGAAAAGCCTCGTGATGCCAAAAGAACAAAAAACTAAGGCAATCCCTGCCCTGTAGAAACACCAACCCACTAAAATACACATATCTCTTTCTCTCTCTCACACACACAGAAACAGACACACACACACAACAATAACAAAAAAAGAAGAAAAAGAGATGCACCAAAGATCAGCACATAGACACTGTTCTAAAAATCCCCGCCTAGGTCCGATTAATCCCCGCCTAGGCGCTAGGCCCTCCCTTGCCGCCACGCCTTGGCCGCCTAGCGCCTAGTCTATGTCCAAGGAGAAAAAAAAATCTCTCCAGAGAATTATTCGGGACTAGGCGGGCAAGACAGAGAAATTAGGCGAGGCATAAGCGAAAAATTTAGGGTTGCAATTATTATTTTTTAATTTTAATAACTAAGCTACAAAATGACGTCATAAGAATAAATGAAGAAGTTGAAGGCTGTTCGGGCCTTACTTGGGAAGAGATTGGTGAAGCATCCGAAGCGGATAGCGTGCTAGAGCCTAAGAGAAATAATAGAAATGTTAGAGTAAGAAAACTCCATGATTTTTTTTTTTTTGTCTGAAAATGATACGGAAGAGGGAAATGAGGAGTACGAGTGTGAGCCCGATGGGGATATTATCTTGGAAGAATATAAAAAAAAAAGAGTTATAGAGGTATATGGAGATGAGGACTATTAGTTTGTATTTTTTATTATTTGCTTGTGTCTGAACTTTAAACAATTGCGTGTTTTTGTTTGAATTTTGACATTAGCAACATGGATATGTGTTTGAACTTTAAGCAAATGCCTTTATTATCTTTATTATAGATTGTTTTCCTTTATATTATTATTTTGTTAGGATAAATGTAAGATAAAATTTTAAAATTGGCATAAAATAAAAAATCCCGCCTAGGCCCCGCCCAAGCCCCGCCTAGGCCCCCTAGGCGCTAGACCCCCCCGGCCGCCCGCCTCCCGCCTAGCGCCTTTTAGAACCTTGCACATAGACCTGATATAGCCTCACCCCGGCAGCCTTCATTTATATACACTCACATACATAAATGTACTCCTTCAATTCCAAATTTAGATATACAATTTGACTATATGAGTTCTCGAAATCCTAAAATTCAAAATCAATAAGAATTTATTTAATTTTAGTAAGAATATATATAACTTTATTTACCATTTAAAAAGTACTACTTATTATTATTATCATATTTGTTGATTTCAAATCTTAAAAAATTTCATATTAATTTTGAATTTTAAGATTTAAATACTCTAGTTAAAAAGTCAAAATTTATTCTACTTTAGAGTGAAGGAAGTAATATTTATAACTGGAAACTAGTTCCAAAACAAAATCCTTAACATTGAAAGACTTTCCCTTGTGTTTGAATCCATGGAACTTAAGCAATTAGCTTCTTAACAGGTACCTTTCACACCTAAGTTCGTTTTAGCCCAAGAAGGTGTTCCCGAAAATACATCCAAAGAACTACTATCTACTTAGCCAGATAATATCTATCCCTTAAAATGTTTCAAAAGTTGCCACATATTAAACATAGAATACACCTGAGGTAAATTAGAATCAGGGAAAGACAACAAAAAACATAAGTTTATAAAAATATATTCAGTATTCCTGAAAACCCAAAAAGAAATAAAGAGATAAACAATAATCTTTATCAAAGAATGAGTAACCATAAACATATCAACAAATAGCAGCAATACTTTAACAAACCCAGAAAAAACTAACATTTAAGAAAGAAATTTGCACAGATAAAGACTAGTAATAGTACCTCAACCATTTGAACATTCCCGGCACGTTCAAACAATTCAGCAAGAACGGCACTGTCACAACTGAAAGGCAAGTTACCCACAAACAGCTTGAGGTCAGGAGAGAAACTACGCTCGTCTTCCTCACTGTATGCATCAACATCCGACGACAAAGTAGAAGTATCCTCGGCCACCCCAAAATCCGACGACACGGCCACCGTCAATCGAGACGGCTGCGAGATTTGGAATAATTTAATGGAAGAAGATAAGGAGGTGGTAAAGAGATTGGGGAGAGGCTTATTGATAAGAGAGGAAGGGGGAAAGAGAGAGAGTGAATTACAGGTTGTGGAGGAGGGTTTAGAGGATAGGGTTTTAGGAGTGAGAGAGAGGAAGTTAAGGGAAGATGTAGTTGAGGCAGACATGGTTACTGCTGGTGAGAACAAAGGAGTGGTTGGTTAGCAGAGCCTGTGTGAGGTTTACGAAGAGATGAGGTTTTAGGAAAGGGGGAGAAGGTGTGTTCATAGATTGATAAAGGGAAGGGATAAGAGAGATTTTTAAGGGAATAGTAAGGTGAAGGTAATTAGGGCTTCACCATCGAGGTATCAAATCAAAGTATAAAACTTAAAACGTGCTTTAGATACATTACATTAGCTTATGTTCTTAAGTAGCTATAATAGTAATATTTTTGGATAAGTAAGAATATAAGAAATTTATTTTTAATGAAGTCTTTGAAAATAATATAGATGTTACGTTTGATTTGAAATAATATATATTAAAATAAAATTAAAAAAACTATATTTAATTACTCTATTAAAATAAAATTAACTATTTTTATTTTTTTTAAATTTATAAATTTTATTTATTGATGCATGATAGTGCATGTACATGCTTGGATTTTTTAATATTTTCTTGCAAAATAGAACGAATGTTTTGCAATACAATTAAAAGCATAATATTTCGAAATTAATTCCAAGAATTATGAAACTGACAATATACTCTTCACATCAAAGAGTACCTCCAATTTAAATTTTATCCCTAAATGAGTTAGATAACTCAAGTTATAGTTGTTTTAATTTTTAGAGAATGTATGAATAACTCATTCTAATTAAAATAGAATGAATTATTTCGATCTCTATTTCATTCATTTATTTATTTTATTTCTTCATTTATTTTATTTCGTCAATCTAAGCATAACATTAGAATTTATTTATCTATCTATCTATATTATAAAGAGAGAATAAAGCATACTATCTATATTATACAGAGAAAAGAAAACAAAGTAGTTATTTTGGAGTTAAAATTAAAAGTATAATCTTTTCGATTTTCATTTTTACTCTTTTTATCTCTATTAATTCTCTTAAGCAAATATTTATTTTTTCATTCCTACTTTCTCTCTCTCACTTTCTTATCTCTTTTTATATTTTATTTTCTTTCATTTTCTCTTTTTGTTTTGACATTAAATCACACGCATAATATGTAAGTGTTGATAACTAGTTTTTAATAATATGAGTTTGTCCTTATTAAAATGTATTCTAGTTGTAAAATATAAATTTCCTGCTTTAGTGTATCTTACTTTTATAACACACAGTGTTATCTTAGTCTTGTGGTTAAAATTAAATATGAGTTTCAAGATCAGTTCTTATTGAGTGAGTTTATATACTTTTTTCCTTTTGATATTGCAATAATTGTATTTCTACCCATAAAATGTGTAGCTTGAGAGATTGTACTTATAAGAAACTCATTTCCTTCAATATACAATCCTTTCAATTTTTAGTCAATATTCTTTTGTTTTTCTGCAAAATTTTAATTGAATAATTATAAGTTTTTTTAATATTTTAATCTTTCGCGATAATTTATTCTAAATTAAAGGGAGAGTTTATATGTAGGAGGGGATAACTTCTTATTTTCATCGCACTAAAGTTGTCTTCATAACCAACTGTTTATACCAGTGAACCAAATGACCGTCATAATTTATTATTAACGTGATTCAAACTCTCAACCTCTTCATTGCACTAGAATTATCTTCATAACCTACTCTTCATTGCAGTAACCCTCAACCTCGACCTCTTCATTGCACTAGACTTGTCTTCATAACCTCTTTATTGCACTAAACTTGTCTTCATAATGAGTTACATTAGTGGACCAAAAAACCGTCAACATGATTCGACCATCGACCTGTATCTTGATAGAAACGAAGTATATCAGTGGACCAAATGATCATCATAACCTAACATGTTGTAATCTGCCATCAACATGATTTAACCGTAGACCTCTATCTTGATAGAAGTTTGTTATATCAGTAGACCAAATGGCTATCGGTGAATAATTTTAAGTTAAGATTGCTTTAGTAAATAGATGTACTCCTTTCATTTTACAAAATATTCTTATTTGTTAAAAAAAAAAAATTTTAAAAAATATTTTATTAGTGATAATACAAAATGACACAATATTCACAAATTTGTTGTCACAATTTCACTTTCATATCAAACTATTAAATTAATAACTCCACAATTTATTTATTTATTGCTAATTTGACTCACACACCCACCCACCTTGACTTTGTCGAGAATTAAATCCCAAATCTCATGGATACTATGAATTAGATAATACCACTCGGACCAATGACCTTCGATAATAACTCACAAATTTGACAAAACTAATCCTTTTAGTAGAATTATATTTCAAAAATATTACTCATTTTGTTATACAAAAAGATTTCCATTTTGATGTTCTTAAATTAATTCGTAAAATTTTAAGATTAAAATTTGATGTGCTCCATATAAATTTTAAATTAACAATTTTTCTAATAACAATACTTTCTATGTAGTTTACAATAATTATACATGTATTAACTTAGAATGAATATATATATATATATATATATATATATATATATATATATATATATATATATATATATATATATATATATATATCCATTGTAAATTTTACAATTTAACATATTGACTTCAAAGGTTCAAAATTAGAATTTTTATTTTTGGAATGAAAAGATAAATAATCAATAGAAGAATAAATTTTCTTAAAAGCAATGTGATACTCACAAGATAATTCAACAAAACTTTTTTTTTTCCCAAAGATTTATAATCTCTTTAAATAAACTTTAAACACTTTCAATTCTCTTTCTTATATTTTATTTATCAACTCAAACAAAATAAAGATTAAATTATACACATTCTATACATATTTTATTAAACTCTTTATTTGATAAATGGGACTGCCCGAAATATATTGGAAAAAAAAATGAAAAAAAATAAGAAGAAGAAGAGGAAGAGGAAAGTTGATAACCTATTACAAGAATTTAGATAAGGGAAATTTTCCCGTATAAAAATGTGATATTTTTGCATAATTTCTGTCACGCGAAAAGTAAGCGAATGTCACTTTTCTGTGAGCGACACACATATAGAAAAATCATTTTTCTCATGTAAGAATATTAATTTTTAGATATTTATTATGATAATGATGGCATGGAATGCCACAACAACTAGGTATATGTGCTAAGCGACCCACACAAAACACATGGAATCGTAATATAGCTATAGCAGACGAGAAAAGTCCACTCAGAATAAAAACGTAGCAGAAACATCAACAAATCCATATCTATAGTAATAGTAGAACATGTAATATGACCTTTTGAGATAATCTAGCAAGGATTAATATCGACTATGAACCACCACCTCAGGAAGCACCTAGAGTTCCAGTATCTATAGTAGAACATGTAATATGACCTTCTGGCAGATCATTCATAAAGTTCAGATTAGATTATCCGGTTGAAAACTAAATGCATCAATATAGCTGGTAAGGCACCCTTATCTCTTCTTTTTTTTCTTTTCCTTTTTTTCTCCTCCGAATAAGTATAAGCCACCCTCATTTCTTCACACTTAAACTGTGCAAACTGCCTAGCTCCCATGTAAAACCCGTAATAAACTTGGTTTAGATTTCATAATTCAGTACGATTATGCCTCATTATGCAACAAACTAGTCAACTGATATTGAATTCAAAGCAGCGTGAACCACTTCTTCTCATTTCATAAAATGTCTCAAAACAGAAAACGCATTCTTTATCCTGTAGAATGCACCAAACATACATAGGCCAGAAACACAACCAATTCATTTAGTTCCAATAATAAAACCTCAAAGACAGCAATTCAAATATTTCTCCCCTTTGATATAAAGAGTATCTTGTTCACTTCTTAGTGAATGGTAAGCTCAGGAGAAACTATTTTCTCAAAAATGAGTCAATGGAAGACAGGAAAACATTATGTCAAATATCTTACAAATTATTCTGCTAAAGTCAAAATCTTGCCATTCCCCTTGAAGAAAAATTAAGGTATAAAACTCTTACCTTAAAACTGAAGAAAAGTAAGAACAATATGAAAGTCAGGAAGCCATAGCTGATTGCTTCTTCCCTTTCTTGCCGCCAGGGGCTTTATCCTTTCCCTTGACCATCCTTGAGAGAATATCAGCTTGCTTTGAGTTCCCCTCAGCATTGAGGCTCTTGATCAATTCCTCACAGCTACTCCAATCTGTGACCCCTCCTTTCTCCATAATTTTACATAAGATAGAATATGCATTGAGGGTCTTCCCAGCAGCAAGAAGAGCATCTAACACCTTCTCATAGCTTGAAAAATCTATGTTACAATCTCTCTCCAAACAAAAGTCTAAAAGCTTTAGAGCAGCAATTGTCTTCCCTTTCTCACAAAGTACAGATAACAGACTATCAATATCAGGTGCAAATGCACTATGCAGAAGCAGTTCAATTCGTCCGAGGGCTTCCTCAACATGACCCCTCATAAGGAGAGCTTCCAAGATCTTAGCAATCAAGTCCATGTGCTCCTTCACCCCCTTGTCCAACATAGTCTTCATGACACGGCTTGCTGTTTGAACCCTTCCATCTTCAAACAAACTCTCCATCACTGATCTATATATTGATGAATCTGGAAGATGCCCATTTTCAACCATAGTATCCAAAACTGTTTTAGCATCAGCTGGCTCACCTTTTCTCAAATAGCTCTCAGTGAGCAACTTGTAAGCACTTGCTTCTGAAGGAACTTTTCTCCTGACCATGATCTTTGAAAGTTCATAGGCAGAATCAGGAGTCCCTTCTTTTGAATGCCCGCGGATCAGATGATTAAAAGCAACTGGATCCTGAACACCCATTTTCATCAACTGACGGAAAAGGGTTTCAGCTTTTTCAGTCTGCCCATTGTTACAGAGATACTCAATCATCGGGTTGTACGCGCTAGGCTCCATCTCCAACGTACCCTGCTGCCTCAATATAATTTCCTTCTCAATAAGCTTATCCAACAATTTAACAGCTCTGTCATAGGCCCCAGCCTTGCAAAAATGCTCAAGTAGGACACCATAATGTCCAGCCTCCGTTGGAATGCTCAACCTTATCATTGCTTTGAGCACATCTGCTGCTGAATCCAGATCACCCAACTTACAGTGGCCGGATATTAACCTTATGAAGATTGAATTATCATTAGGAGCAATATATTTTTCCACCATCTCCTTCAAAATAGTCTTAGCATCAGACATCTTCTCAGTATCACATATCCCTGGCAACAAAGTTGAGTACGTAATAGCATTTGGCTTAATACCGAAACTTTTCATCTCTTCCAACAGTCTTAACCCATCATCAACTTTCACAACCGAAACATACCCTTTAATCATGGTCGTATAAGTAATCACATTAGGCTCTACATTTCTTCCCTTCATCTCCACAAAAAACTTCTCTGCCTCCTCCATTTTTTTGACACGATAATACCCATTAATCATGGTATTATAAGTAACGGCATTTGGTGAAATCTCCCTAATTTTCATATCTTCAAAAAACCGATTAGCAGTCTCAACCTTCAATGAAAGAAAGAAACCCCATATCATAACATTATAGGTATGGACTGTCGGAATTATACCTTCATTCACCATCTTATTAAAATACCTCTTTGCCATCATATATCGCCCTCGCCTCATTATCACCTTAAACAAAGTATCATAGGATTTAATAGTCCTCTGGACCCCCAATTCCTCCATTTTCTGAAACAACTTCACACTCTCTTGAACAATCCCAGCCTTACCATAACTATCAATCAACAAAACAAACAAATCTTCATCCCATTCCACGCCCTTCTTGGGCATATCCAAGAGTATGCATCGAGCATGATTGAGCTTTGAAGCTCGCCCCAGAATCTCAATTATCTTGTAATGGGTCACCCTATCGTGCCGGAACAACCCGGAACGTTCAACCCACCGGAAGAACTGGAGCGCATGCTCCGAGTTCCGAGCACCGTGCAATACATTATAAACCAGCTGATTATCAAATTCGGGAACTAAACTACGAATAGAGTTCTGTAAACGAGTAGTCCATGCTCTATTTGCCATCATTCTACAAATTATATCCTCGAGTTTTTCTGGGTTTCGTTGCTTACCTCTTGCAATTCTTCGATTATCCGCTTCTTCGCCATTCGGAGATTCGGGTGAAGTCCATGGGGTTGAAATCTTCGTTTCTGTTTCTGGGTCTAGATCTAGGGTCGGATCGGTGGATGAGATTGAATTCTCAAGTGGTGGGTCTGGAGATGATGATGAGCAGAAGGAGAGGGATTTGAGAGAAAATGGGTTTGAAACCCTAGAAAGTTGAGAGAAAAGGTTGGGTTTCAAATGAGATGGTTTTGATGTAGCAATATAAGCCATTTTCTTGAGGGTGTTGGACTGATCAGTTAGATATGTGATGAAGAAATACTGAAATATTTTGAGTTAAAGTTTAAACCTTCATGTGGAAATTAGAGAAGATGGAGACTGGCGAATCATTGCTAGGTAGGGTTTAGGGATGGAGATCATCAGTCCCAGTTTGTTCGTGCGCGCGTTTGGAGGCAGAGCACGACTGCATAATTTAGGGTTTAAGCTAAGTTCTGTTATTTGCCCAACTACGTACAAAGCCCAACAGATACCAGCTACCTAACTTGAGGAAAAGGAATGACTATTGAGTTAAAAAATGAAAAAATAAAAAATATCAGCAAGTGTATAAATTTAGAGTGACACGAGAATGTATAATTAAAAAAACTGTGAAGAAAAATTCTAATTGAAATGTGAAAAATAAATACTCTTTTCGTTCTGAAAAGATTATGATTAAAATTTTAAAAATTAATTTAAATTATTTTTAAATTTAAAATTTTAAAATAATTTTTTTTTATAACTAATAGTACTTTTTAAATAGTTTATAATATTCATAATTATATTATTAATATAAATTAATAAATTCATCTTAATTTTTAGTTTGAAAATATTTAAAATTATTTTTTTTAAATTAATATTAATTTTATAATTTAAAACGAAGAATTTAAAAAATAATAATAGCTCAGTTAGAGATAAACATACATACATATATATATATATATATATATATATATATAAAAGTGTATATATTTGGCTTTATAATAACATTTGATCAAATAAATTGGCCCTCCTTTTTTTATGAAAAAGTTCGGACAACTTGAATGTTTCAAAGACTAATTTTTTTTTATTAGAGATATTACAAAAAAACATTATGTCTAAACGTGTCCTACTAAAATTAGAATTAAACATAATTATATATCCCAAAAAAATAGTATTGTTTTTAGGTTAGAGCTATTAATATCCACATGCTCTGTTGAAACCAAAATGTAACATAACAATAAAATTTTCTAACGAATAAGTATAAATTCACAACATCTAAACATAATATTTAAACACTATTGTTGAACATTGAATGATTAAATTTGATGATTAAAAATAATGTACAAGGGCTGTATTAGATAAGATCAAAGATGTTAGGTTGATCTATTATTAATTGTATAAAAGTCTTGTGTGTTGTACTAAGACTTAGATAGATCAAAACTGTTAGGTTGATCTGTTGATGTAATAAAGTCGTAGAAAGAACTCTACGATTTGTGTCAAGGAAACTCTACGATTCGAACAGTCTATACGATCGTAGAACGGACACTGCGATTTCTTATAAAAAAGACTCAACGATTTTGTATAAATCGTAGAGTTAACTCTACGACTCCTTACCAGGATAACTCTACGATCATCAAAGAGAGACAGATATGCAAGAAGTCTACAGGATATACGAGTAAAGTTAAAGAACTGTTCAAAGTACAAATCGTAGAGCTGAACTCTACGATCGTTGAACAGACAGCCAAGCTAGCCTGCAGTTAACGCTGAACCAGAGAAGAAATATAGAAGAGATCGTAGAGTGAAACAAAATGACAGGGCAATACAGAAGATTGCTATACACATGGAACAATCGTTGGGTAGAATTAAAGGATAAAGCAACACAGACTGCAACTCAACGATTCCACTAAGAAGCACTACAGTTAACTAACTCTACGATTTGATCAAACCTACAAGATCGTAGAACGAAATCAAAGCAAAGCATTGCAAGCACAAACTCTACGATCTGACCAGAGCAACAAGGTCGCAGAGTTAGAGAAAAGATCGTTCTAACTCAACGTTTCACTTGACATACCTCAAGTAACATTCATGAAGCTGAATTCGCAGAAACAAAGTAGACAGTCTATCACTCAACGAATTCATTAAGCAGGTCAAGGCAAGTAGACTAACAGAACGGCTATATGGTGCAAGAGAAAAGGGAATACTCCTCGCCCAGATTAAAGAAAGATTAAGTGCTGTTGAGATACAGATGCATGTCAGAGTCACAGTAGATATTGTGCCCAACCGACTATAAGTCAGGACCCACTGCTCAGGAAAATGGTGAATAAAGTCAGACCAATGGGACATCTCTGAATGCATCAGAACAGTTGGTTCTAAAAGTCAAGGAAGATATTTATTGATGAATCAGAAGATTAATTAACAAAGGAAATAATAATCCTTACTGAACAACTGTGGGAGTGCAACGGCTATATAGTCAGAGAACGCTGAGCTACAGGTCAATATATCAGAACATGTCAGAAAAGGGAAAAGCACTGACACAAGTGGCAAGAAAGTCAAACATCGAAGATATTTAAGATCTGCACAAAGCCAAAGGAAACCAACGGGATTTATCTCAACGGTAAAATATGCTCAGAGATATAAAGGCATACATAACAAACAAAAAAAAGGGTTGTTGAAGTTGAAAAACATACACGAGAGATATGATGGTAGACAACAACCGATCGTAGAGTGGAACAGAAAATGAAGATGCTGAAGGACTCTACGATCCATCAGAACACTGACACTAAATTGAGAAAGACATAGAGATATATAACTCTATTACAGAAGAAGTGTTAAGAGCTGCTAGGCACATGGAAGAGAGAAGCTTAAACGCCAACTTGATACATACATGGCAGTAACTGAGTATCAAAAGGAAGGAGCATCACAGTCATCTCAGAAGCCCATCTCGAGAAGCTATGATCTGTCTATCATAAGAAGGAACAACTGAGTACCAAAAGAAAGGAGCATCTCAGAAGTTCATCTCGAGAAGTTATCAAGTATCAAAGGAGCTGAAGCACAAAAGCCTAGCAGCACCATGAGTGATCACAAGAAGATATTGAGCATATAAAGAAGTCAAGCATCATTGCCGAACTCAATATTATCCCAGGAATGATCACACCCTGCTACTGAGTATTTAAAGATAATAGGACTTAAAGTACAACTCAGTAGCAACTTCAACTTCTTTCAAATGATCAGGGAGCCAAGTCTGTTGGACTTGAAGAGGGCAGTTGTCCTTGTCATACCAATTGTTAGTTCCCAGAGGCACACAAGTGATCTAGAAGGGGGGTTGAATAGATCTCTTAAAATAAACTTTTTCTTAAAAGATTGAGTTCAAAGATTTAATGGCAATTAATAAACTTAATTAAGATTTGTTTGTACAGCGGAAAATTCGTTTGAAAGACACCCCTTATAGTTTTGTAAAACTTCTTTGTTGAGTTTAAGATTATTTAGAAGAAAGTCACTTGTTAGATAAACTAAGTCACAGTCATATGTATATATATATATATATATATATATATATATATATATATATATATATATATATATATATAAGACAGAATGTAAATGACTGAATGTAAATGACACCAGAGAGTTTAAAGTGGTTCGGAGACTGAATAACTCCTACTCCACTCTTCTACTACAACGAGTAGGAAATCCACTAAGGATGGTTCATACGGAACCCTTCAAGCTCATTAGCCTGGAAACTCTGGTTCACTAAGAACCCTTCAAACCCAGCAGGTTTGGTTAGTTTAGTCACAAAGACAAGGACATTACTGCCCTCTTCAAGTCCAGCAGACTTGGCTCATTTAGTCACTATGACAAGGACAACTGCCCTCTTCAAGTCCAACAGACTTGGCTCCCTGATCATTTGAAAGAAGTTGAAGTTGCTACTGAGTTGTACTTTAAGTCCTATTATCTTTAAATACTCAGTAACAGGGTGTGATCATTCCTGGGATAATATTGAGTTCGGCAATGATGCTTGACTTCTTTATATGCTCAATATCTTCTTGTGATCACCCATGGTGCTGCTAGGCTTTTGTGCTTCAGCTCCTTTGATACTTGATAACTTCTCGAGATGAACTTCTGAGATGACTGTGATGCTCCTTTCTTTTGGTATCAGAGCAGGTTCTCACGAACATAACGCTCACGTTTTGAGTAGATCCTATGGCACTAGAAATTTCTGTTTTTAAGCTTAAGAATTGAAGTAAACTATGTCTTATGAACAAGCTTACAAATCAATGTGTGTTTTTTTGTAGGTACAATTTTAAATGATTGATCAGTGACACACTATTTGACGCTGTTATACATGGCTATTAATTCTTTCTAAGACAGCTTCGGATGATTTCAGCGAAGAAGCTATCGAGTAATCCTTCGAAATTAAACTGATGCTGCATGATGAAGGAAGTTCAAATCTTGATGCTAAAGGACACCGGATCCTATTCTTCTGAAAGGAAGCTTCATTGTGCCGAGCATTAACAAATCTACTTCTCACCAGTTTGAAAGTTTATAGCAGAAGCAAGCTCAGCAGGAATCTATGCTTAAAGTGTTAAATGACTTTCTATATAATGTCAGCAGCTGAAATCAGTCTCTGATTTAAATATTCACTCAATGGGCTCAGCATTAAGCTATCCGATAAGCTTAAGGACTTATATTCTGAGGATCTTATCTGAAGATGTGCGTCAAAGGAAGTGCTTCTTTTATCCAAGAATGACATCAAGAGTTCTGTCAAGCTACATTTTATAGTAATCAACAATAATATCCACAGGCAGCATTTCTCATTTCTTCTGGTGGATGATCTCTAGCTTGACTGGTTTTTAAAAGAATCTATTTCAAAAGTCTTCAACGGTCTTCTGGAACTGCTTCTCTGAAATTAGGAGAAAGATCAAATCACAGTTGTATACTTCATTGCAGTTTCCTTGGTGATGAGTTTTCAAAGTCATTCCTCCAAATCACAGTTATCAGGCCCGAGACCTGGAAATCAACTCAGCACGAATGAATGGACATATATGTTTATCAATGATCACCGGATCTAAGAATCATTCTTCAGATCATTAAAGATCGAGAAGAGTTGAAGAACCTCATTCATGTACAAAGCAGCTCGTAAAATGAAGAAGTCCTTACCAGACACACCATGCGTACATGCTCAGACTTTAAAGGCAAATACTCCTAGTGTCAAAATTCTTCAAAACCATCTATGAATGAGAAGGGTGAGGAGATCAAGGTAGAAAGGAGTAATCACGAATGATTTACTCTAAGATTCAGAAATCACCCTTAAATCTGTGAAAAGAGGAAAAATTCATCTCAAAGAAAAGTTCACGCATAACCTTTGGCAGTAGGCTCTCCAACTTCAAATGTAACAGAAGAAGCTCTAAGCTTGAAATTGTTGAAGATTTATTTGCTTAATTCTATGAAGAAGTCAGCGCTATAAAATGTTAAACATAAAGTCTCTTGATAAGCATGCATACTCACAAATCATTCTGGATGAAGATAATTCAAGCAGATCAACAGGAAGGAAACAATGCCACAGCCTCAAGAAGAAAGCTCAACGATATAAAGAAGGATATCTCAAGGAAGCCAATCTTTGATAGATTGAGTGAAGTCTGAATACAGATGCATGAAGAAGATTTGAATCTTGGGATTCTCTAGAAGAGAAAGAAGCTGGTCATAAAAGGAGGCATCTATTAGTCTTTATCTCACCTATTGATTTAGTGAATCTTGTTTGAATGATTATCACTAATATCATGGTTAGATAAAAGATCACTCAAGTCAGAAGAAAGTTCATCTCACAAGAAGGATCGTAGAGTATGTCAGGCGATCGCAGAATAAGGCTTGGAAAAATAAAGTGTCCTCTCCAAAAAACGTAGAGTCGTCTCCTCGTCATAAAGCTCAAGATCGTAGAGTCAACACAGTCAGTCACTCTACGACTCTCTACAACCAGTCTACGAAACCAGCAA
Organism: Hedera helix; assembly: GCA_947179155.2. Taxonomy (NCBI): domain Eukaryota; kingdom Viridiplantae; phylum Streptophyta; class Magnoliopsida; order Apiales; family Araliaceae; genus Hedera; species Hedera helix. The sequence goes on along the minus strand of OX359283.1, from coordinate 33,253,169 downwards.
AATCAAAGAGCAACCTCTACATGATAACCAGAGTCATGACAACTATCCTTACAAAGTCCTTTCAGAAGGCTGTCATTGAGATGTCAACCAGGCTTAACAAAGATCTCTGAATTCATCTAAAGTCTCCAGTCTTAACAGAGATCGTAGAGCAGTTCAAATCATAACTCTACGATTGCACTTCAGAAGGAAAGCAGAAGGTAAATCGGTTCTTCATTGGAATACCTTTCTCATTCCAGTCACAAAGTCCCAAAACAATGTGATTGGTGAACCAAATGCACTTATCTCTTCGGTCATAATCTCTAAATTCTATGACTGATAACCAAGCAAGCCATATCATCCTAAATCGTAGAGTCACCATGATCATCTTCCTGATCGTAGAACATATTGAGTCTATGTCTGCATATCAGATTAAATTTTTTTTCTCCGTAAACTCCTTCATAGCCTTTTTTTTTTCGGCGTACTATTCGCACCAGTTTCTCAAGGCCATCTATTAAAATGATGATGGTTAAGTGTCTTGCAGCCAACTCTACGAACTGGTCAAGCTTACAATACAGAGAAAGTGAACCTCACGCTCTTCAAACTCAAGTGGGTTAGAATAATTGATGTGCTCCATTTATGGAAAATAAAAAGGTTAAACCCACGTTCTTCAAATAAGTATCTGGCACGTGTACTCTGCAAAAATAAGAGGGAACTAGCATAAGTCTTGTTTTTAAACTGACAATGGTCATTTCCCGTCAGTTGTCAATACCCATTCTCCCAAAACTCATCAAAACCCTAGAAATCGAAAATTCTTCTGAAACCGATATTGGTATCTTTCTCTGTGCTATTCTCCAAATCAGTTTAATCACATGACATCTCTTCAAGTCATTCCTAAAAATCTTGTTTGTTTTGAAAAATTCGGAGATGCAGAGCAGAAATACAAGGATATTTTACATCTGGTCAAGAATGCTGGCTTCACCATGTGTTTAGAAACTAGCACCAGGATTTTCTCTTCGCTTGTGAAAGAATTCTATTCAAACGCTGATTATCGAGGTAACACCCTCTTCTCAAGGGTTAAAGAAATCGTAGTGCAAATAGGAGTTTCTAAAATCAATCTCAGTCTAGGTATTCCAAGTGGAGGAATTACTTCTCTTGACAAGATTAACATTGAACTTGGACTAGAATTGATGGGCTATGAAAAGAAGTCTTCTCTCAAAGGAATCAAGAAGAAAGATTTCCCTCAGCAGTATGAGTTTCTGACTGACATTGTTGGAAAGAGTATTTTATGCAAAGACACTGCATATGATACTATCAGTGAAGACCAACTGAGGCTGATGACTGCTATTGCTCAAAGAAAGAAAATCAACTTCGGAGCAATTCTCTTAGGATGGATAAGGAGATGGATAGATGATTCTAAGACAAGAGCTGAAGCTGGAAAGCCAATTCCCAAGATGCCCTATGGGAGATTCATAAGCATCATTCTGAAGAAATTGATGACAAATGAAATTGGGAAGATGAAGGAGAAGTTCTAAACTGCAATAAAAGAATTACTCCAAGGTTGTTTGAAGATTGGAAAAAGAACCCTCATGCTAATAAAGGTAAGAAGTCACGAGGTTCTATGAGCTTCAGCAGTAAGATGGAGGTGAAATCGAAAGGAAAAGAAAAAAGGGAAATGGAAGAAATATCTGAGGAGATATTACAGGAGGAAAATGAACAATCAAGAAACAAAACTCTTGTGATCTATGATAGTCAGGAATCAGAGAAGAAAAGAAAATTCATTGAAATAGAGAAGGCTGAAGAAGAAAAAGATGTCTGTTCAGGGAAAGCTAAGGAAGAAAAGATGAATCCCAAAATGTCTGAAGTAAAGAAGAAGAAGAAGAAAACAGAAAAGAAAGTTCATCACATTGCTCCAAGAAGAAGTTGGAGAATCAGAGAACAGTGGAGAAGCTCAATCACTGCAGGACCACATCAGGTGATAGAAATTGATGATGAAGCAAGTTCGGATTCTGAAGAAAGAACTTCTGACAGTTCAAAAGAAACATCTACAGGCTCTTCAAAGGAAAGATCAGAATGTCATAAAAATAGCCTGTCTGAAAAGGAAGTCTCTTTAGATTCTGATCAGGAATTGAACCAGTTGAAAAAGACTCAACACCTGAGTTCAACAAGGATAATGATGTAGTTGAAGAAGAAAGAATTTCCTCAGAAATACGAGTTTTTAGCTGATGTTGTAGGAAAATGTCTCCTCTGTAAAGATTCAGCCCATGACTCAGTCAGTGAGATACAGCTGAAAATAATGACAGTCATAGTCAAAAAGACAAACATCAACTATGGCTCCTTGCTGCTGGAATGGATAGGAAATTGGGTCCTAAATACAGAAAAGGCTAAGGGGACTAGAAAAATGTTCTATGGAAGATTCATCAGCATTCTCCTTAGATCATCATTGGGGGATTTAATTGAGCATGATGAAGGAGAAGCCCTCAATACCAACAAAAGGATTACCCAGAAACTCTTTGACAACTGGAGGAGGAACCCAGTTGAAAATAGGAAACTATCTCGGTCAGGGGATAGTGAAGGTACACAGAGTGGTGCAGGGCCATCACTTTTGAAGAACACTCCTGCTGAAGAAGAATCTCAGGAGGTCAGCAGGCATTCTCCGGGTCTTGTCAGAAGAAGGAAAGGAAAAAGAGCTTTTGAGCTTGAAGAACCTCAAGGATCTTCAAATGAGGCTCCTGTTACTGCTCCTGAAGAAAAGGCTGCTTCAGGGGATGAGAGTTCAGATCTACGAAGAGAGACTCGCAGCAAATATGAAGCTGAAGAGGTCATTCCAAAGGAGCCAAGGAAAAAGAGAAGAAGGCTAGTAAAGTTAGCCGACAAAAGCTCAGTAGCTAAGGGGGAGCTACTTGAAAGACCTGACCTTACTCCAGGTGAAAAGGAGTCATCTGAAGTAGTTGAGCCTATGGATGTTCAAGCTGAGGGGGAGCTTCCAATTATTCCTGAGCCAGCAGATGCTCTGGCTGAGGGGGAGACTCAAGATGACATTTCAATCCCTACAGCCACAATAAATGATGATGAAGAGGATGACATTGAAATAGTGGCCGTTGGAAGAAATGAGCAAATGCACCTTAACTTCAACTGCCTGATAAAATTCTTGCCACTAATGCCATTCCACCGAGCTCTGGTGCACAATGCATGGGATCAACTCTTCTGGACCTTCAAAGCATATCCCAATGTGATGATTATTGCTCAAGGCTACCCTCAGAATCTGTTCTTTGCCCAGAAGCTTATCTCTAGCAGTCCCTTTTCACAAACTTTAGGGCAAAAGGAAATTTTAGACAAGGTGTCTTGGCTTCCTACATCTGAGGGCTTAACTGACTTGACAAGCCATATCCATACAGAGATACAAAACGACCTGGCATCGAAATCCCACAACCTTCAACGTAGAATGGACGACATCATTGATGCTGCCAATGGTCTCTCTACCAGTCTGAACAACCAATTTTTCACAAGACTGAAGCAGCTAACGGCAGCAGTCTCTGAAAATCTCAAGGAAAGGGATAGAATTATTCTGCAGGTCTTGAACTCACATCAGCAGGCCATTGTTATTCTTCAAGAAACAAATGATAAATCTATCACCCTCCTCAGTAATGAAATCATTGCCTTGAAGGACTCTCTCAGAGAACAAAAACATCGATCGAATGACACTTTGTCATTGGTGGAGCAAAAACAAATCATGGCTAACGAAAGACTCCAAGCTCACCAAGATGATGTAGCTACCACTAAGACCCAACTTCAAGAAATTATTCAGGGCATCCAGCAGATTTCAGAACAGGTAGCAACACTTAATGATGCCAACAAGGGGGAGAAGAAACTGAGCACAGTAGAGCAAACAAGAACTAGCTCAGATCACAGCAGAAGAGGAAGAGCACCTCAAGGGATGAGGATGGTTCAAACTTCAATATATCCTCCTAGATTCGAAGCAGTACCATCTCGTCCCAGACATGAGGTAACAGCAAGACCTTCTTCCTCAACTATGAGGACTTCTGGCTCACAACAGGAGGTGGTGACATCAAGACCTTCTTCCTCATCAATGAGACCTTCTAGCTCACATGAATGGTTTCAAATTAAAGAAGAAGAAGCTGTGTTGAGGGAAGAAGAACTAAGAAAAGCTGAAGAAGAAAGAAGAGCATTCTTCAGGCAGAGGGAAGAAGAAGACAGGAGACCTCCTAGCAGAAGGAGATAAGTTATTTTTTTTCTTTTTCTGTTGTTTTCTCAATTGTATCATCTGACAAAAACATCAATAAAATTCATTTTTTTCTCTAGAAAATACAGCTGCTCACTGTATGATTAGACATTCAATTACTCTTGCATTTTGCCTATATTAATATGCTCAAAATCACTATCTGTTAATAATGTTGTCATCATCAAATTGGGGGAGATTGTTGAACATTGAATGATTAAATTTGATGATTAGAAATAATGTACAAGGGCTGTATTAGATAAGATCAAAGCTGTTAGGTTGATCTATTATTAATTGTATAAAAGTCTTGTGTGTTGTACTAAGACTTAGATAGATCAAAACTGTTAGGTTGATCTGTTGATGTAATAAAGTCGTAGAAAGAACTCTACGATTTGTGTCAAGGAAACTCTACGATTCGAACAGACTCTACGATCAAGACAACCAATCGTAGAATGGACTCTATGATTGTGGTTCAGAAGACTTTACGACCAACCAAACTGTTCTTTCCGAGAAACCTTAAATTGGACTCTACGATCAACATTCTAACAGTTGAGTAAACTCTACGATGATCAGTAAGAGATGATCCTTTATAGATCAATCACGTAAGCAAGGGTATTCGTAGAGTTGATCATATAAGATCGTTAAGCAAAAAGGCAGGAGACATCACGTTTCTCAGATCAGAAGCCATTCTATTCAAGTATTTAATCTTCATCAAAGTAACTAAAAAGGAAGCTTCTGCAAATCGATCAATTCAGAAAAGTTAGGTGTCTGACCCAAGCGCACTATGGAACAGAAAGAAGACTTTCAAGGCAGAAAAGTCAGAAGACTGTGTCCTATCAGACCTATAGTTTGGGAAGACCAAACGACTCTATAAAAGTTAGTGGGAACCTATGTCTGACATCTCTATCACAGAGGAAAAAGGAAAACAACCTTGCATGGACTAACAGGTCAAATCAAATAATGTCTCATCAGAGATTTAATGAGTTTTATTAATACAATATTCAGCAGCTCTCCTCTGTAAGGTAACGGGAAGAAATACACGTTCAAACAGATGATCCAACGGGAAGAAATCTGAAGCCCTTACCTCTTAAATACGAAGATCAGCAGAAGAAAAGAAGTAGCACTGCACAAAGAAAGAAAAACGTAAGAAGTGAAAAATATTGAACTGATAAGAAAGTCTGCATTGCTACTAAGCCCTTCAAACATTCAAGCTAATAAGCAACTTAGTAGCACATCCAAATATACATCAATCCAGAAGAGTTCTCTGTGAACTGATATAAGCAAGTCGGTTAAACTTTGAGAGTTCTTTGTGAACTAGTGTAAGCAAGTCTGTTAGACTTGTGAAGTTCTTTGTGAACTAAAATTCCAAGACTGTGGGTCTTGAAGGAATCTTAGTGATTCAGCTATTGTAAAAGTATTCTTAGTGGATTTGCTGCTGAGAGAGCAGAACAGTGGAGTAGGAGTATTGTGTGCTCTGAACCACTTAAAACCCAGAGTCTCTCTCTTGGTGTCTTTCATTTGCTATATCTGTCATATAATTGTTTGTTGATTTATTAATTTAACATTTCAAGAAAAGATTAACTAAATCTTATTCCGCTGTGTTAAACTTCTGGTTAAGAATTAATCAAGTAAGATAATTTCAAAGAGAAGAAATTTTAAAAGAATCTATTCACCCCCCCCCCCTTCTAGATTACTATCGTGTCATTGGGAACTAACAATTATATTTATCTTAATTATTAAAAGTAGAATATGACATTAAAATCTGTATTATATTCTATTTTTTAATGATTAAAATAAATATAGTGTTTAATTTTATATATCCAAATTTATCTTTTTCTAACATATATTGGGAAAAACTGAGATGTGAATATTTGCACTCGAATCAAAACTACTACTACTACAAAGTTCAAACAATACAAAAATTGAGCCCAATGAGATTATTAGTGCTACTGTATTTTATGGCGCTTTTGATAATTAAGATACATTGAACCAGTTTTATTAAAGACTAACCAAAGATAAATTCTTATTCTACTATCATGCTACTGAACTTCAAAAATATGAATCTAATTCACAAAAGTACACAAATTAGATTCTTGGTAACAGTTTGATAATATTGGAGTATGCATGTTTCGGATTATAGAGATCTGTCTCCTCTACGGAATAAATTTTAGCTCTCTAAGTTGAGATATGATTGTTTAAATAACATTCGTCCGTAGTATAATATTTACGTATTCTCAATATTCACTCGTCCGCAATATAATATTCAGATATCCTGAATATTATACTACGAATGATATTAAATGTCAAAAATACCCTAACTTTCAATTTAAGAATATATCATCCGTAATATTATACTTAATATTACGGACGATAGGATTTGCTTTAGGTACCGTCGACGATATTATACTGCAGATGATTTTATTATCTAAAAATGACTTATTTTCTCTATCTCCACGCTACTTCTTCATCTACAATAACATCCCATGTTCAAAAGGAATAAAGTGTTGGTAATTTATCTCTTTAAATATCACACATATATACATACATGTGCGTCAGTGTTTATGAATAAATTTGAATTGGAAGAGGAAAAATAATTATAACAGATAGATGATGATAAACATTTATAACCCTATCTAACCATACGTCAAACCATCTCTGTTTATCTGATACATAATATATTGCCTAAGCCATTGGATTATATTGCCTAAGGCACTAAATTGTAAGCGTGAGGAGAATCACTGTCAAAAATTATGTCAACCTTATCATTTATGAATTCATTTTGTTAAAAATAAATCTATTTGGTTAAAAATAAATCACCATTGTGTTATGATAATCTATTCATATATAGAAGACGGTTTAAAAGTATACATCTTAAATAACATATTTTTATCAAAACGACGTTGTTTTGAAGATTCTTTGATGACATTTTCGTAAATAAAAGAAAAACAAGTAAGGCCGCCGAAATGTCACATCTTCCTTTAATATTATTTTTTTTATAAAAAATCTTTAAAACGACGTCGTTTTGATAAATGTATACTATTTAAGAGAGATATATTATTTAAGAGATATATTATTTAAGAGATATACTTTAGATTTGTGTTCTCTCTCTCTCTCTCTCACTATATATGTATATATATATAGACACATCTGTTATCATTCTTATATATCCTCTAAATATAAATACAACAAAACTTAGTGCAAGGATAATAGTAACCTAAAGATAAATTCAAATTTTATTTTCGTTTACTTTATAAACTCAGAAACAACATAACAAAAAACTTTCATGTTTTCTACTTTTTTCTTTCATGTCCTAATTTAAATTTTTTATTATTTCATTTTGTGTCAAAACTCATAAACACAACGTAAGAATAATTTTAACTTTTTGACATATTTCTAAATTTAAAATTGATATGATTCATTTAAGTTTAAAAATAACAAATCTTGTAATTAATTAGTTATCCTTTTTATAGATAATTTATAAATTCATAATTTTATTGACTAAATAGATTCATACACATTTAATTTTTTTTGAAATAGTTCAAAATGATTTTAAGATTTCAAAATTACTCTTATCTATATATATATATATATATATATATATATATATATATATATATATATATATATACTAGTATTTTAAAAATTAGGTATTATTTTTTTGTGCCAAAAAAGAAAAGACTTAATTTCACCAAGTTTCAAAAGGTGGTAGGTGGCACCAAGAAAGAAAGAATGTGTGATCCACAAACTAACTTGATAACCTACCATTCATTCATTCATTCTCTAGTGGAGCTTTCCAAGTTGTTGACAATTTAGCAAGGTCCCCATTTTTTCATATAATTTGTTGTATAGTAATATTAGTATATGTAATTAGTGGAAATGGTGGTCCTTCAATTCTTTTATTCCCACGCCACATGAATAAGTCATCCTGCTTGTTCCTCTCCTCTCCTACCAAACCCCTGCCGGCAAATTTGTTGGGCCAAAACCTTTAATATATAATCCTTCAATTTTGACAGTTCTTGGGTGCTTGCTGACAAAAGTACTGTTGTTGATAACAAATGTTTTGAGGGGGGGCCTGGCCTCCAACAGTTCGTCGCCCTTCAAAATTTAAATAAATATATATGACAAATTCAACCAATTTGGTTTTATATCTAACAGTAACGCTCTTGCATGTCTTTATTTCCTGTGCTAACTTTTATTAAACACTTCATCTGCTTTAATTTGGCGTCAAACAAACAGATACTTACAAATATCCTCCCTATCTAATTTGAAAGCCACAACCTGGATGGATGGCTTAATGTAAAATTATCTCCTTCAACCAATTTTTCAAGTCATCTCTCTCTCTCTCTCTCTCTCTCTCTCTATATATATATATATATATATATAGAGAGAGAGAGAGAGAGAGAGAGAGAGAGAGAGAGAGAGAGAGATGACTTGAAAAATTGGTTGAAGGAGATAATTTATATATACACACACACACACACACTATAGTATGATTTTATATGGAGTATTTTTTAAAAATATAATAGTAACAGACATGTATTACCCTACATTTTAAGCCAGAAATTCATTTTTATAAATTTGTTAGGTGTAGTATTAGTTGATCATATTTGACCTGTTTTTATTTTATTTTTTTGAGCTTAGCTCTCAAAAGTTTTGGTCGGTCCAAGAGAAAACTTGACTGACGCGTTATTGACCAAAATGAGTAGTCAGTATTATTAATTCAGAGAAATAAATTTTTTACTGTAGTAATTAAAGCATGTGTCCAATATGAATTTTCTTAACACCAACGTTATAATTTTATTTTCTCAATTGAGTAGTCAAAAAACTATTTTTAAATTTTATATTATTATAATTAAATTATAAAAATACATTTTAGGGACATTTAGATCGAGTACTTTAAGAAAAGACTAGGGAAAGAATTAAAGAGAATATATAAAAAAAATATATTCAATCATCTGTAACATCTATTGAATTATGACTTTTTTATTAAGTGGTATTCGAAATCCATGAATTTGTACAGTAAAAAAGTGCATGGTAAAAGAAGAGGATATACGTCTCCGTGCATCTTTTTTTAAGTTTTGACCTCTCTTTTAACTAGCAAAAATAGAATCTATAATTCGTACAAAAAAATTATATTTTCTTTAGAAATAATAAATGTGCATAATTTAACTGGCCAAATTACTCAAAATTTAAAAAATTTGTTATATTGATATACATTGTTGGTGATTTATTCTAATAGCTTTTTTTTTTAATAAATAAAATGGTTATAAGTTTTGAGTGAGGTTCAAATCTTCGTATATATTTGAACTCTGCACAATGATTAATTATTGAATCTTATGAAACAAAGAAACTTCATCTAATTAATTTCATTTATTTGTGCAAGCATTATATTTATTTAATATATTGAGAAATGATATACCAACAAAAAAAAAATTACAAAATATATAATAAAATATGTACCAAAATTTTCTAGTGGGAAGCGTGAAAGACGAGGCTTCACACAAAAGATGAGAAAATAGCCTTGATAATAACCGATAACTTTAAATAGTGAATTGATATTTTTATAAGAGAAATTAATATTTATGCAAGATTTTACTTATATGAAGATGTGCATCATTTATTATTTATATCAATAGAGTATTATAAAAATATTATTTTTTCTTATAAAAATATCGTTCTTGCCTAAATAAATCACAAAACCTTACAAATACTATATTAAAAAAAAGAGCCTAACTAAATGATAAATACGCATCTCCCAACTAAAAAATAAATTGAAATGAACATAATAATTTTAACATTTTAATTCCCCACCAACCAAACATAAAAAATATATAAAAAATCCCCTCCCCCCACCCCAAAAAAAAAGCCTAACTAAATGATAAATACGCATCTCCTCCCAACTAAAAAATAAATTGAAATGAACAAAATAGTTTTAACATTTTAATTCCCCACCAACCAAACATAAAAAAAATCTCCCCCTCTTCAGTGACCTCATCACACACCCCTTCCACGAGTGAGAAAATTTATGTTCCCCGTGCCGCTGTTCACGTCTGCCAATCTCATCCGTTTATAATAATATTAATCAACGGTAAAGATTAATCTCCAACAAACCCCCCGCCCGTCTTCTTCATCCTACCTACCTACCAAAAAAACATGTACCAAGTAATAATAATATTTACTCCATCCTATTAATTCCTACCCCCTCCCTTCTGTCTATATAAACCATTTGCCTTAGCTGCCACCACTCAGGAACTTGGTAACCATTAATCCAACTTCCATATACAATTCCAATCTCTCTCTAGTTATAATAATTTACTAAGCACAAATTTTATTTATTAGTTCTTCATATACAAATCGAAATGGAATGTGTTGGGCAACAAAGTGGGACAGTTTCGTCGGATTTATGCCTTCAAAAAGATCCTTTGAACTGGGGAGTGGCAGCTGAGGCATTAAACGGTAGCCATTTGGATGAAGTGAAGCGAATGGTGGCCGAGTTCCGGAAGCCGGTGGTGCGGCTAGGCGGCGAGTCTCTCACCATATCACAGGTTGCGGCTATTTCTGTCAGAGATAACAGCGGAGTTAAGGTGGAGCTGTCGGAGGGGGCGAGGGCCGGTGTGAAGGCTAGCAGTGACTGGGTTATGGAGAGCATGAACAAAGGGACAGACAGTTATGGTGTTACTACTGGTTTTGGCGCCACTTCTCATAGGAGGACTAAACAAGGTGGCGCTCTTCAAAAGGAGCTTATTAGGTAATCACACCCCTCTGTGTATTAATGTTTGGATACAATAATATTCCTTCTTCCGTTCTCATTTATAAAGTTTGTGGATATTATAAAAAAAAAAATTGTTTTATGTTTATCGCCAAAAATAATAAGTTGTTAAATTTATAGCAGTGAGAATAAAGTTAAACAGAGGAAATATATACTATCGCTGTATAAAACATTGACAAATGACATTCTTCTTGTGGGATTACTGTTCGGGTGTATAATTAGAATATATAACATAAAGGATTTAAAGTGATTAAAAGTTAATGGGTTATAGATTTGATTTTAAAGTTTTAATGTATATGATACTTTTGGAAAATAGAAAAGTTGTCTTGATGCTTTTGGGAAGAACATGATAAAAATGTATTGATATCTCTATCTCCATTTAATCTATTTCAAGAAAGAAAAAAAAAATAAGAAGGAAAAGAATTTGTTTATTCAAAATCTTGATTAAATATTTCATCCGGTAGGTTTGCAAATGATAGATTATTAAATATTTGAAAATTGACAACCTACCTAAGATATGTACACTTTTGACTGTTCTGTTGCACCCTTTTCCGGGAAAGACTAGTACATGAGGAAAATTTGGGTACCTCGGGGAAAGAATCTGGTCATAAATTTTGCCTTTACCCCTTATCAGTTTGTTTACTAGTACAAAAATAATTGCAGCATAAATTGATGATTGTTTCATTTGTGTTTATCAAGAATAATGTTTGGTTAATTTAGGAGTAGTATAAGTTTTGCTGTACAATTTTAAATCATCAAACTTGTGTCTAATGTAATAAATTATGGTGTTACAGGTTTTTGAATGCTGGAATATTTGGAAATGGAACAGAGACGGCTCACACATTACCACACTCAGCAACAAGAGCAGCCATGCTAGTGAGGATCAATACTCTCCTCCAAGGCTACTCCGGCATCCGATTCGAAATCCTTGAAGCCATTACCAAATTCCTCAACCACAACATTACTCCATGTTTGCCACTCCGCGGCACAATCACCGCTTCCGGTGATCTTGTTCCCCTGTCCTACATTGCCGGTCTTCTGACAGGCCGCCTCAATTCCAAGGCGGTCGGACCCACAGGAGAAACTCTCAACCCCGAAGAAGCATTTCGCCTTGCCGGGGTTGAGGGTGGATTTTTTGAGTTGCAGCCGAAAGAAGGCCTTGCACTAGTCAATGGCACAGCTGTTGGTTCTGGCATGGCCTCTATGGTACTTTTTGAGGCGAATATACTAGCGTTACTATCTGAAGTGTTGTCAGCAATTTTTGCTGAAGTAATGCAGGGGAAGCCCGAATTCACTGACCATCTGACCCATAAATTGAAACACCACCCGGGACAAATTGAGGCTGCTGCTATAATGGAACACATTTTGGATGGAAGCTCTTATGTCAAGGCTGCCCAAAAAATACATGAAATGGACCCCTTGCAAAAACCAAAACAAGACCGTTACGCTCTTAGAACATCTCCCCAATGGCTCGGTCCACAGATTGAAGTGATTCGTTCATCGACAAAAATGATCGAAAGAGAGATTAATTCTGTCAACGATAATCCCTTGATCGATGTTGCCAGGAACAAGGCCTTACATGGTGGTAATTTCCAAGGTACCCCAATTGGAGTTTCTATGGACAATACTCGTTTGGCTATTGCAGCAATTGGGAAGCTCATGTTTGCCCAATTTTCGGAGCTAGTAAATGATTTTTACAACAATGGGTTGCCATCTAATCTCTCTGGAGGGCGTAATCCGAGCTTGGATTATGGATTCAAAGGTGCTGAAATTGCAATGGCTTCTTATTGTTCTGAACTCCAATTTTTAGGCAATCCAGTTACTAACCATGTCCAAAGTGCTGAGCAACATAACCAAGATGTGAACTCATTGGGCTTAATCTCTTCAAGAAAAACTGCCGAAGCGGTTGAAATCTTGAAGCTCATGTCTACTACATTTTTAGTAGGCCTCTGCCAAGCTATAGACTTGAGGCATTTGGAGGAGAATTTGAAGCTTACTGTCAAAAATACCGTAAGCCAAGTAGCTAAGCGAGTTCTGACTATGGGTGTCAATGGGGAGCTTCATCCCTCGAGGTTTTGCGAGAAGGATTTGCTTAGAGTTGTGGACAGAGAATACATTTTTGCATACATCGATGACCCCTGCAGTGCAACCTACCCATTGATGGAAAAACTAAGGCAAGTTCTAGTTGATCACGCACTGACAAATGGCGATAATGAGAAGAATTTGAGCACTTCTATCTTCCAAAAGATTGCGGCTTTTGAGGATGAATTGAAGACCATTTTGCCCAAAGACGTTGAAAATGCTAGAGCTGCGCTAGAGAGTGGGAATCCGGCTATTCCTAACCGGATAAAGGAATGCCGGTCTTATCCGCTGTACAAATTTGTGAGGGAAGAATTGGGAACGGTATATTTAACCGGTGAGAATGTCCGGTCACCAGGGGAGGAGTTTGACAAGGTATTTACAGCAATGTCCAAAGGAGAGATCATTGATCCATTGCTAGAGTGTCTCAAGAGTTGGAATGGGGCTCCTCTTCCAATATGTTAGTTGGAGTTTTTGAATCCTCGTGTTGTCCGTTCAGTTTTCTTTCTTTGTTTTTATTGCTCCAAAGTCTAAAGCGAATGCGTGTATGATTGATTCAATTGACTGATGTAAAACTATTCTGTAATGATAATAATATTTGATTTTTTTTTTACCAATTATTGATGCAATGGTATTGGTAGCTAATACTCCCTCTTCTTCGAAAAAATTAGTCTAATTTGACTTTTCGGTCAAATTGATCGATTTTAGAATTGATAATTAGGCACATTTAATTATATTTTTGAATTTTTAAAAATTAAATTCTTTAGCAAATTAAATATATTTTTTTATGAGTATAATCTTCACCTATATTTAAAAGAAAATTAGATAAAATTTTATTATAAAATTAGTCTATTTAATTTTAAAATTTAAATTAAATCAATTTTTACCGGACGGAAGAATTAATACTCGAATTTGTGGCGTGATTTTTTATTCTTTATCGAAAGAAAAAAGAAAAGAAAAATTTAGAAGGTTGAATATTATTCTTAAAAGCACCTTTTTTTTAATTGACTCCACAGTTTTATTTTATTTTTTTGAAAAAATAAATTTTATTTTCTCTTATAGCAACTCAAATTTAAATTTTAAGTTTTGAAAACAATGAACACCTTATTACTTTTTAATTAATTTACAAATTTAAGAAATTTATTAATTAAAAATTTAAAAATTCATGCCAATTTAAAGTTGAAAAATATTTTAAATTAAATTTAAAAATAAAAATGAACTTTATAACTCCAAATGAGTGGTTTGTCCCATTATCTATTATTTATTATAATATCACAAATAACAATATTTTGTACGAGTTAACTGGAAAAAAAATTAGTTAGCCTTGAATTGAATTGACTAATGTACATTAAACATAACTTATTATTATTTAAAATAATATGATAATAATATTTGCTGAATTATCTGTGCTTCTGTTGATATTTTATTTTTTATGAAGATTTATCAGTCAATTGTAAAATTATTATTTTTATAATTTATGATATTTTTATATTTTGTTTGAACTTATCAAATTAAAGTCTTAATTAAATATTACATCTCTTTTTATATATTCGTGTACTTCCAAAACCTAAATCACTTTAATATTGAATCAATTTGTTCTTATGTGTTATTTTAAAACTAATGCTAACAAATTTTTATTTCATAGAAGACATCAGAAGAGATTAATTTCAATTTTACTTTCATTTACATCAAAGATAAACTTACATTTATTCTTCTCTTTTCTCTACCCTTACCGCCGCATATAATTCTACTGAGTTTGTATGCACGAGTAGATATGTTATTTTCTGTGTGTACTTTTAACTTTGAATGGTGCTGGTGTAATTATTTCATTTAATGTCTAAATTTTATTTTATTATGAAATTGTTAGAGTTTTTAGTTCTAATTATTTAAGAGAGGGTATTCTAAATTCATTTTCAAATTTATTTTTTTTTCACAAATTTTGATGGCTCTTTTGGACTTCTAATTAAAAAATAATTAAAATGTTAATTTTTGGAAGTAGTGCAACGCTCAAAAACTTTTAACTCCAATGTTTGTTGAAATTAAAAATTATCACGCACTTTGTGTGAATAGAATTTCTACTCTCATTCATACGATATATAATAAAATTTGTAAGTAATTCGATTTTATTGTATTTGTAAATTGATAATTTTCTCTTTTCGTAGATATTTAATTGTAATTAATTCTCTCTTTGTAAGAAATTTGAAATATATTATATAATTATTTTTTAATTATTATTTTTCCTTTTATTTTCATATTCATATTTTGATGAGTCTATGTATTTTATTAAATACTAAAAACAAATATGAATATCGTTACTAGCCAAGATTATGTAACTAACTATTTTAATAAATAATATTTAAAATAAAATCTCAAAATCACTTTATATTAAATTAATTATAAAAGTGATATATCGTATTAAATGTATCTTTAAAAAAATTATCACTTATATTTATTTACTTTAACTTATTAAAAAAATCGATATATAAAATGCATGATTTACGACATAAGATACCTACAAAAATAGTAGGAGTGAGTAGTAGCATTGCAAGGTTTAGTGAAAACTTAAAAAAAAATTAACATGCCATGGCAGCATTCTGTTGGTTCTAATGAACCAGACGACTCTTCTAAATCTGCAACAGCCCGCACAACACAGAAAGAATATATTCTAATGCTAGTGTATATTCTAATGCTAGTGTATAACGATTCATATCATATGTATGACTACTACGTTCTTTGTTTCGTTGTTCCAGTAGAAAAGTTGGTCTAGTCCTTTAGTTGTGCGTAAAAGTAATTGGATCGATCATTCCTCGTTGATGGCTTCCCGAATTCTGAAACACGTCCTTCGAAGCCGAGCCACTGACATCTTCTCAACTCTTCCTATTCCTAGTTCAGCTAAGGGTTTCCCTTCAATCCACCGCTCTTTCTCTTCATCCTCCAATCTCATAACAGCCACCCTCTTTCCCGGCGACGGAATTGGCCCCGAGATCGCCGACTCCGTCAAACTGGTCCGCCTCCCTGATCTCAATATATACATATGCTTTAGATACTTGTACTGACTACTATGCATAGCGTGTATGTTTCTTCCTTTGTTCATTTTCCTTGTTCAATTTAAATAAGGTTTATAAATTCATTTGTACCTGAATTGTATTTTGTTACTAGTGTATTGGTCGATTAATATGATCTCCTTTTACGGGCAATTGACTCTGATTTTATATGTGAACTCTATAACCTGAATTTCTATTTTCTTTTGAATATTCCTTGAACATGTGCGATTTAGAATTATAATCGAAAAATAGAATTATAAATTCTAGAAGATAGAAGAACTTTACATTTTTTTGTCTTGCCCAGTTAGATTTGAAAACATTATTACTCTTGCTTTTGGAAGTGACTTTGCTTAGATGTCTAGGTTTCCAAAAATTTATACAGGGACATTTATGTATCTTGTATGTTTTGCCATTGTTTTGGTTCTATGTACGAGGGCTCACTCTAGTTACTTAAAATCAAGTTGCAGTAAAACCTTGAGCAACAAATAAAAGTATTTGTAAATCTTAAAAACTCTTAGTTGTATTGAATGTACCAACGTTTTGGCAATGAATGGTTTCTAAAACTTGTTTTGAGGTTGTATTATGAGTCCAATATGTTGTTAAGTTCTTAAAGAAACATGTCAGAGTGCCTTTAAGGCTTTATAAAATTAATCAAATATAGTAATTACTTTGGCACGTTCTGCAGATAATGTTATGTAATTATGCAAGCAAACATATGTGCATGTACATAGTTTTCTTGAAGCCATATGAGCTGGTCACCGTCTTTAGCAAAGTTGACTGGTTCCAAACTTTGATTTGATGATATCTTTTTGAATATAGTTTTAGTTGCAGTTGAGTTTACTTTTTGCTCTTATCCAGGTATTTAGAACTGCAGATGTGCCAATTGAATGGGAAGAATATTATGTGGGGAACGAAATAGATCCCAGAACCCAGAGCTTTCTGACATGGGAAAGTCTAGAATCAGTAAGACGAAATAAGGTTGGATTGAAAGGGCCAATGGCCACACCCATTGGAAAAGGCCATCGTTCCTTGAACCTTACTTTAAGGAAAGAGCTTAACCTCTATGCCAATATTAGGCCTTGTTACAGTCTCCCTGGCTACAAGACTCGGTATGATAATGTAGATCTCATTACTATTCGTGAAAACACAGAAGGGGAGTACAGTGGTCTTGAGCATCAGGTTAGTTTTTCTTTTCTTTTCTATTTTGTTTGTTTTTAAAAAAAAATAAAGTATGTATTCAAACGAAATCCGAAAGGGGGGTAACCTGGTACACGTAATATAAAAGAAGACGGATAACAAAAAAAAAAAAAACACAGTTCGCACCAAGAAAAAGCCCCTTTATACCATCTCAAGAGCTCATAACTAGTCCCTACTAAATTTCCCCCAAGAAATCAATGAAAGACACTATGGACCTGGGAGTGCCTCAATATGCCAAAAACAATAACAAGTTCAAAAACAAAAATCTAATATGCAATGTGGACTTTTCCTCATTCTTGAAGTAAGCCCTATTTCTCTACCGCCAAACGATCAACCATAATCAGCGAGGAAATCCCACTTCTTCCTCTTCCTCTCTTGATTTGCAGCACCTCTTCAAATTTGCAGGAATTGGATACTGAACATGGCATCACCCACTGCATACTAAGTATAGCAAAGCGATCCCCTAAAGTTGCCCAACCAACTAACGATGCAATAGAAGATCTTTTGTCACCCATTCCTTGCACATATAACGTCTATTAAACACAAACCTTCCTCTTTTCCACATGTTATGTTGGGCGAGTTTGAAGAAAATAAAGTCACCTTCCTTGGAACTCCAACCGTCAAAATGATCTTTCATGGGAAACTCAAAATTTCAACATCTCCAAAACTCCAATAATAAGAGCTCACATTAAACCTCTCCTCTTCCGTCCATTTAAGCATTCTGTTGCTCACAAACTTTGAATCACCTCAAACAAAAGCAAATAGTCTAGTGAACATTGGTTAGTCTGTTGGAACCATATACAACTGCATATGAAATTTTCATTGTACATGAATTTGATGGAATTTCCTGCATTCGATACCTAGGTGGTGAGGGGTGTGGTGGAAAGTCTTAAGATTATTACTCGTCAGGCAAGTCTGAGGGTGGCCGAGTATGCTTTTCACTATGCCAAGGCTCATGGAAGAGAGAGAGTGTCAGCAATACACAAAGCTAACATTATGCAGAAAACTGATGGCCTTTTTCTCAAGGTGTTCCTGTTCTAAGTACTCAAACTGAATATATGATCTTTATTTTTAGTAGCATCATACTGACTTTGTATTTACTTCCACTTTCAGTGTTGTCGTGAGGTTGCAGAGAAGTACCCTGATATAAAATATGAGGAAGTCGTTATTGACAATTGTTGTATGATGGTACAATTTTTTCTTACTTTGTTGATAAATTTTATGGGCGTGCTAAAGCGTGTGCACTGGGTCTGAACAAACTTTCAAATGTGGTGATACATATACTTCTCTGTAGTTTCTTATGTCTGTAGTTGCAATATCTTATCAGTAGAAATGAGATCATTTAAACTCATGTAGTCATGTATTAAAAGTAAGTCAAAAAATTTCTTAAGGGAAAATGAATAGAAACACTAACAGTAATTGCCTTGTTTATATTCAGCTTGTAAAGAATCCAGCCCTTTTTGATGTCCTTGTGATGCCTAACCTTTACGGAGACATTATCAGTGACCTTTGTGCTGGTCTTATTGGAGGTTTGGGATTAACGCCAAGGTATTTTGATCTGTTTTTATCATATTCTTCTCTCTCTCTCTCTCTCAGATTAATTGTTTGGTCAGATCTTATGTATAGAAGATGATTTTACTTCTTTTGGTGTCCTGTGCAGCTGCAATATTGGCGAGGGAGGTATTGCTCTTGCTGAGGCTGTACATGGGTCAGCACCTGATATTGCCAGGAAGGTTAGCCATCAGAGCAATTTTGTGATTTTTAATGCTGATCTTATCAACTCATGCAATTTGCATTGGTTGGGGCTTGGTTCATTTTGTAGTTGCACGTTAATAGTTGTCAGCAGAAAGGTCTTTTTAGTGAACTAGTGATTTAAAGGTGTTCCTGAATGACCTTCCCTCAAGCAAACCCCGGAGGAAAAAAACGAAAAATAGATAAAAATAATTATAAAAATTAAATAAATAAAGCAAACACGATTAGTCATTTGAAGTTCATACGTGTTATCTCAAAAGCTCTTACCTTTGACAAATTATTTTTGTCTACCTATTGAGTATTGCTACACTTACAAAGAACTCTTACAAAAACTAGTTTACAAAATTATGTGTCAAAGTTTAATTCGTAGATCCACCATACATGTTTGAGTCCAATAGTTGTAATCAACCACAACCATACACATTATTTTGTATCTCTTTTTTGTAACCATTCTTTTGTCACTATAGTATTATTGCTGCCTATTTAATTTAGTAAGGGGATTTTAGCTGTCTGCAGAAGGGAAACTCCAAGATAGTTTAGTATTTCTTGGGCAGGGGATATTATATTTGCCTTACTTTTTTGGGCCATTTTTTTTTCTTTTTTTCCCTTTTTTTTGGGTGGGTTTGGTGTAGCCCTGCGAACTGAACTTTCAGTTTTTGTTATTCTGTCCATTGCATATGAGCAAAGTCTCATGATGATCTACTTTGCTTCTCAGTTTAGGCCCCTTCAGAAGAGTCTTGCTTGTCAAAATTTCCAATAACATACAAGTTATGCCCAAAACTCATGAAGTTATGTTGGCACTAAAGATTATTCTAGAACTCTGTTGCTCCATAAACATGCATACTGGACCTGATTCTTCTTCGACTTCTTTTGACAATAGTGGACTGTGATATCAAGGACATTTTTTAAAATGACTAGGAAATATCATTTACCTTCTTTTTCCAAATCTGGGAGGTCAGGGAGATACCATCTTAGCAAGTCCTGCAATTGTCTATAGGTTTTATCTAAGGTCTGTATTTTTTGGTTGTCTTAGCCTCTTAGGTGTTGGACTAGGGTGACTCCTTATAAACTGAGAGAATTCATTCAAAGCAGGGGTAAAATGTAGGTTCTTACTCAACTACTGGGATTGTTCAACATGGCTCTTTTTATGCATTGGCTTATCTAAATTGAAAGTGAAGTCAAGGTGTGCAAGGTTTCAACGGGGCCTTTCAGAGGATGTTGTCATTTGACTCTTCTATTTCTCTGCCTATAGTCAGCTTATTCCTTCTTCTTTCTTTGAAGGAACTATTTTGAATTCTCTTTAAACTGTTTTTCAGCAAAACTTTCTTTCGCCATATTAACTATTAGCTTATTAGTTTTTTCCCTCTCTTTTGGCTTCATTATGTAGAATATGGCAAACCCAACTGCTTTGCTTTTGAGTTCTGTTTCAATGCTGCGCCATCTTGATCTTCATGATAAAGCTGATCGGATCCAGGATGCTATTCTCAACACAATTGCTGAAGGGAAGTACCGAACTGCTGACCTTGGTGGCTCTTCATCAACAAGTGATTTTACCAAGGCAATTTGTGATCATCTGTGAAGAATGGCTCTGCATATAGTTCAGATTTTTGAAATTGGTCCGCCAAGAAATTGGTACTTGAGATATTTCTTTTTGGAGATGCATTTTCTAGCTCATCAGTGAGAATAAGATCGTGTCATTGTGATGGGTCTACAGATTTTTTTTTGTCGTCGGTTATTTGATTGTCCAGCTGTGGAGAGGCTCTCCATCATTGTTGAAGAATTGGATTGTGCTCTCATTTGCCGACTTAAAGCTTTTGCGAAATTTGTGGAAGCAAGTTTTAAGTTCCTTTGCAGAATGGAGAAGCAGCTTGCTCCCCTCCATGTCAGAGTATCTTCTGTATTCGGCTATAGCCTATCCAACATATGCATAAAATAAGCATCATGATGTGGTGGTGGTGTTCCTCATATTTTAGTCTGTTGATGGGCTCTGGTTTTGCAATAACTCATTTTCTCTTTCTTGTATGAATAGTTGAGCATTCCCGTTGATTCCAGTTTTCTAAATTATTCGAACCATTATATTAAAATTCTTCAATTTAAATGAGCTATAGTTTTATTGGATTCTCATATACAATGTACAACTGGTCCTTTCTTTGATCAGCCGTGTTTGTTTCTAGTGCTTTTTATATTTAACTAACATTGTAATTTATGCCAAGGAGATGAGGAATATCGTATTAATTAGGGTAAAATAAGTATTTTCTTTTGAACGGTAGCTGGAAGGAGGGATCAGCTATTGGTCAAATGGCTCCTGCAGTCTCCTTTACATCTGAAAGCTCAAGTTCTTCTTGGGGATATTTTGTGGGCTTTCCATAATGGCTGAAGCATTCTCCTTATATTATTGATATCATATTATACATTTTTATGATAACATTAGTATGGTTAAGCCTAGTATTAAGCCTGTAGTCTTGGACATCATGACAGTATAGGATCTCTTCCCCCCCCCCCCCCCCCCCCCCCCCCCCCCCCCCCCCCCTTTTAAAGTGTTCCTATGTTTTGCAAGCCTCCGTCCTCCATTACATTTTTATCCATTTTTCTCCGATACATATTAAGTGATAAGTATTGCTTTTGACGACAACATGAGAAACACAATTAAGTGACAAATATTATGGTATTGTTAAATGTATTAATTTTGTTAATAATATGTAATAAGGAAATCGAGTAGAAGGTGCAATTGACGAAAGTTGGTCCCAAAATTTATGTTTTTCTTTAAGGGTGAAAAAAAAATAACCACCCCATTTGTCACTCTATCTGTAAATTTAATAAGAAAATCCCGACAATTATACGATCCCAATGCTAAATTTTTTTAACAGAATATGAACAGGATTTCATTGCTAATTCCTGCCATCCAACACCTGAACAAGCAAAATTTGAAGATTCTAGCAAACCGTTACGACATAAATCACAAACAAGTCAATCAATTAACCGGTTTCATATAACAATGGATGAGTTCTCTGTATTAATAACTGTTCTCAAGGGACACATTTTTAGGAGTTCTATAATGTTTTGACCACCAATAGGAACAGGGTGCAACTGAACTATCAACGTACCCAAAATGGTTCAGCAATCTTGCTGTATATACCATATATTCCTAAATATCATTGACCACTTACCTAATCCATCATATCCTAGAATTATAATCACCCACCTCCCTTATGGCACCTATTGTGAAAAACGGTAATCACTATTTTAAATACAGTTGCAGGGTCAGATTGCCCTGTAATTCCTACCCATGCTTTGCAGAGGGAAAAACTGGTTTTGAAAATCTGGACCAGATAAATAGTTAACACCCATGGGTGACTCAGGAGCCAGAATAGACCCATGGATAGGAGGAGCCCTTCCTGCACGTTCTGACTGATAAATCCAAGTAATTGATCCTGATTGGAAAGCGGGACGTCCAGAAGTTGGATGTGAATTAATGGATGAATGCAAAACTAGCAACAGATTAGGTAGGTTGGGAAGTTGGGTGATGGTACATTGATGCTATGTTGTAGGTGCGGGGCAGGGGCACGTACTGAATTAACAGCAGAAAGGTTGCACCTGCATTGGATAGTAGGTATACTGAGTGGCCTCGGTGAATTAGCTAATAGGACTGATCCATGGCTCACAGACTGCATTGCCATGGTTGCTGGTGGATATGCTGTTATTTGACTTGCTGGGGACTGATCAAACCGGGGACTACACCCTGCACTTTGTAGAACTGGTGTTGAATGGATCATAGCCTGAACGGGTGGAGTCACTGGACTAGGAGTAGTCATCAGCAGGCTTGCAGAAGACCGTTGAATATGCAGTCCGGTCGGGGGAGCAGCTTGCTGAAACGCTGATGAAGGGATCACCACCTGCATCGATGGAGTCGCAGTTGGCAGACCTGCCATTGGCAGGCTTACCAAAGATTGCTCAATTCTCGGAATCATCCTCCCAGCAGCTGGATAAACTACTGGTGTTTGGTTCACAATTTGCTCTGATATTCTGATTGGTTCATGGGGTGACTTAGGAGACTTGCCGAAGATTGTTCAATTCCAGGGGCAGTCACTTTTGTCATAGGCTGAATACACAGCTGAGCCATTACGTCCAAGAAACTAGACAGTGGCTGTAAGGCCAAAAATATGTCAAACGCACAGTATAAAAGATCCATGTAAGGGCATATATACAAATTAAAAACATAGAAGCGCAAGAGCACATAATCATGCATACTTGGCCGGCTGCATACGCAAATTTATGCATGCTCTAGAGTAACCTGCAGAGGTTCCATTTTCTTTGCAGTCCACCTTTCCAAATGCTTAATAATCTTAAGATGTTGTGTGTTTACAAGCTCAAGTTTGAATTGAAACAGTTAGAATTTGCTACTAATTGTCATATTTGATGTTTTCAAAGCTTGTAAGATTTATATCAATCCTAAACTTTAGGATTTCACATATTGACTTCAAAAAGTCAACACGTATCCCAAATTTTAGAACGGATGTAGTGATTTTTTATTTTTCTAATTCACATCTATATTATGTCATTAATTAATTATGCGTGTGCGTATCAAAAGATATTTTTATAAGTAAAATTTGATATTTTTACAAATTCTCTCTTATATTAGTGTAAAATTCATTTATTATTTGTGTGAAAAATAACTTATGAAACTATAATTTTTACTTGCAAAAATATCAATTCTCTTACTTAATTGTTAAATATAACTCTTATATTATTTTAGTTTAATTCAAAGACATTTTTATTAAGTATGAAGCTGTAGGGATAATTTGGTAAAGATAATAAAATAAAGTCCAATAAGAAAATGGGAGTCAATGTCATTTTCTTATTATTAGTGCATGGCATGGGCTAGTGCAATTTATATAGAGTGGAGGGAAACAAATTAGAGAAAATTAAGCCCTATGGATTTTAGATCCATGATTTTATAGACGAAAGCCATTTAATTGTAGCAATCTGCAAAGCGCGCCTACACCACGCTCAATCAGACGGCGCGTAAAATCCATAGAAATCCCGTCTTCGTACTGTTTTTACTATAGCCTGACTTGTACGAATATCCGGTTCCCAACATATTTAACAAAATCTGTCCCTCCCCTTTCTCACCGGGTTTCACCCACTCTCTCTTATTCAATCACAGCCACGCACGTTCTCTCTTTAACTATGAACCACCACCCTCATCCACCGCCGCCGTTGCCATCCCCGCCCATTTACCTGAAAACCACAACCCAAATCCTGAAACAAACCACCACAATCTTCACATCTCACCTCTACACGCTCCTATTTCTCTCTTTCCTGATCCTCACCTTCCGCTCCAACGTTGAAAATGGGTCCAACTTTCTGACTTCTTTCATCGACCGTGACCCCTCTCTAAAATCCCTCCTCTCTCGCATTGACATTTCCGGCCGATCTTACCCCCTCTCCCAGCAGCAGCAGAACCACCCCCTCCTCAGCCGCCACCACCGCCGCCGCCGTCCCTTTCTCCAGCTCACCCGCGTCGGCACCCTCGATGACGACTTCTTCTCTGGCGACGATCTCTCCGATCGATCCCTCTTCGGCTCCCTCCCAAAACCACAGCCCAATGGCACATTTGTTATACTCGATAACTTTAAACCCATCTTAGGGTTTTCCAATCACATCGTCGATAACGGAATCAGGGTTCCCGAAGTCATCCGTTCTGGGTTTTCTCTCAAAGCCCCTAACGAAGAACCGGAATCTGAGAGTGATTTTACCATTAAGGAGGATGATTCAGATGAGAGGGTAGAGGGAAACGACAAAGAAACAGAAAAAGAACATCAAAATTCAGTTCTTGATTTGCAGTATTTGTTTAAGGGTTTAGAGCTTGGAAGGCGTGATGCGACTGCATTGATGTTTCTTGTTGGAATTCTTTCTGCTTCATATGGGTATGTAATTCTAGGATTTCTTGTTACATATTCATGGGTTCTTGGAACTGTTTTTGTTTTGGTGGTAAATGATTTGGTAGAGCGGTATAAGTCACTGACTGCCACTGTTTGGGATGGTTCTAATTTGGGTCTCAAAAGGCTCTCTGGATTTATTCTTATGAGGTGGGCTGTCAGGGATGCATTGACCCAGCTTCTGGGAATTTGGTTCTTCGGCGAAATTGATGATCACTACTTATTTTTCAAGATTTTTGTCAGATTGAAATTGATGCCTTTTTCTGTTATGGCTTCGTGGGTTAGAGGGTATGAGAGGGCGAGCGCAGGTTTTCTGGTATCGTGGTTTTTGTTAGATACATTGTTGGCCTTTATTTTTGCTGTGGATGCTTGGGTGGCAATTGTGGACTCAAGGAAGAGTGGGAGGGAGGTTGTGAAGGAAGGCTGCCATTTGTTGTCCACAATGTTGAATCCGGCTATAAACATCAAGTGCTTGGAAGGAATGGCTTGTGGGTCATTAACTAGATGGATACTGTCAGGATGTTTTGGGAGATTGTTTGCCTCAGCTTTCCAGTCTATTATGGAAGTTTATTTTATGGTGGCTTGGTTGATATATTACTTTGCTGCGAGGTCTAAGGATGCTACTTCTCTTGGAAGAACGTTCGGGCGGAGAGAACTAGAGGGCTTTCTTGATGGTATTAGATGATAATCGGTGGATATCTGGTTGAAGATTCACTTTCAAGCCTCAGTTGTGACTTGTGACATTGAGTGGTAATCTTTTTGGTGCTTTGCGTGTTCAATGTTCAGTGTAAACGTGATTCAGCACTACCCATTGTTTACTGACATCACCACATTGTGTTGTATGTACTTTAACATGAGGCAATATATAGATTGTGTATATTTCCGTAAGAATACTTTCTCTGTGTATGGTATGTCTTTGCATATTGTTGTCCTTTATCAGTTTTCTTGGTAATGAACGTACGAAATTTGTGCACACTATTACTCATACTGTGTTAAGTGGAAAATTATGCTTAAAACTTAAAAGTATCGTAATATAGTTTGGAGGAAAGGAAAGGGATGGATAGTGATTGCCCCTCCTATTTTGGTTTGCTGGGATAGAAGAGAAAAAGAATGTTAATAAGTCTCCTCTTACTCAGGATAAGAAATACATAGGAGTAAGAAAAATAGGATTAAGATATTAAATAAATGTGGTTGTAAATGAAAATAAAATGCGTAGGAGATAATGAAGGAAAACATTTAAAGCTAGACAAAAAGTATTTGTTATGCAATATAATGGCAGAGTGAAATAGTCACTAACTCTGTTATTTTTCACTGCATACCCCA
Organism: Hedera helix; assembly: GCA_947179155.2. NCBI lineage: Eukaryota > Viridiplantae > Streptophyta > Magnoliopsida > Apiales > Araliaceae > Hedera > Hedera helix. Next base: position 33,226,850 of record OX359283.1, on the reverse strand, counting down.
GTTTTTGGAGGACATTAGTTTCATATGTTTAACCTTATTATCTCTTCCTTCCCTTCCTGCCCTCAAAAATCATCCGAACTCATCATATAGTCGTTCCCTTAAAACTCCGAGTCCTCGCATCCAAACAAAGTCTCAGTTCTGCATTGTTACGTTGATTCTGGTTTGAATCTCAATTCTGCTGTACTGGGCACCTTTTGGTTATGGAGCTATGAAACAATTATGGTAAGAGCTCCCCAGCACCTCCCCCCCCCCCCCCCCCCCCAAAAAAAAAGAAAAAAAAAGGACATCATATGGGTCTTAATAAGCACTTGATTGATCTTGTGAGGGCAGGAAGAGAATTTTTTTATTTAATATTAAGCGAGGCAGGAAGAAGATATTAAAAAAGACAATGAAAAAACATAGCTACAAGCCTATAACAAGCGTAGTGAGGGTCTAACTTTCACTTTGTATAGGATGTCCATCGATTCTCTAGGCTGCACTATGAGTTTGGGTGGCATTACCTCAGTATCTTTATCCAGGCTATTTCTTATAGAAGATGAGATTCCTATGCAGGTGGTATGCAAATCATTAGCACTACCTACATGTGAAAATGGGAATCCTACTTTTATTTTGACTTCCCCCTCCTGAATATTAGTGTTTGCTTTTGACACACTTGCACATAGTTTTTCTTAATATTTTTTCCTAGTAAATAAGTTTTACTCTTTGAAGTTTAATAATGAAGAAAAAAATAACCTCTAGGTCTCTAGTTCGAATCCCTACATCTAGGTCAAAATTACCTATAAAAATTGAGGAAAAAAATAATTTAAGAGTGTCCATTGCGAACCTTAATATTTGAAAAACAAAAGTCAACTGAAAACAAAGCAAGTAGGGCGCTCATTTCAACTTTCAAGATGGTAAAGAGTATAATATTTGTTACATGGGTGGTTACTTTTCCTTCTCTTCCATTGATAGTTTTCTGAATTCATATTTATATGAATTTATCAATGCTGTGAAGTGCCAAAGTTGGTGGCTTTATCGTGCCAAAAGTACTAGGTAATAGGTACTACAGTTTTTATACTGCCAATGGGAGAGAATCCATTTCTATACTCTCTTAGTTCTACAGGTGCTACTTGAACTTCTCTTACCTGCTCGAATTCATTATTTTTCATCTCTTTGGAGCTTGACATAGCAATAATGGAGACAACAAATTAGATGGCAAGCTCATGTGTCCTTTTGATACAATTATCCTTCCTTTAGGTTAATATATAAATGGTAAGGCATTATGTGCTTTATCTTATGCGTCTTTCAATGTATTTGAAGTAAAATTAACCATTCTTCGTCTCTATCTTGATCTTGCATGAAAATTTTATGTCATGTCCTATAATTACTTATCCTAGAGAAGTATTTTGTCTTATACAAACCTTCACCGTTAACTCTTCCCTATCCTCCTATCTCTGGATAAAAACTGAATATTATTACTTACAAAGTAAATTGAGAAATAAAGATTGACATGATGTTTGTGGGGAAAACGAGTAAGAAATCTACTTATAGAACTTAAAGATTGTTGGGTCTTATTAGATCAGTGTCACAACACAAAACTTTTAAGACATGTTTTTGGTAATTACACAATTTTCTTTTTAATTTATAAAAAAAGTTCAAGCAAAATTCTGAGGATACGCACTTATTTACCCAAAATATCTGCACCGAGTTTTCTACTATTTTTTTTCAGGAGTATACCGCCTACAGCTGATGTTCAAGATTTGCTTTGTTTACCATTTTAGATGAACTAATAGATGTTTATCTGTGCACACTATTGAATGATGCTTCAAATATAAAATGCGTGTAAATTGCTATATTTGGGTAGAAAGAAAGAGACAGAAAAATGGTAAATGAGAGGTAATTCTTTCTCCTTAGTTTTCTCTATTTATAGTGCTAAATAGGTTACAGCAATCCCTACAATCAAAAGCTATTACAATCCCTACAATTAAACTAATCCCAATAATCAAGTTATTATAATCAATCCCTATAATTTAGCTACAATTATCCTGAGAATATTTATTTACATTCTAGCACAATATTCTATTTACATTCTAACACTCCCCCCTCGAGTTGGTGCATATATATTCCGCGTGCCCAACTTGACGTATAACGGATGAAATATTTTTGCACTCAATCATTTAGTCAAAATGTCAGCCAGTTGATAATGCGTCTTGACGAAAGGGATACAAATGAGACCATTAATCAACTTCTCTTTGATAAAAAGTCTGTCAATCTCAATGTGTTTTGTTCTGTCATGTTGTATCGGATCATTTGCAATGCTAATAGCCGCCTTATTATCACAAAATAATCTCATTAGCTTTTTAGTTGCTATTCCCAAATCCTCTAATAATATACGAAGCCACATTAGTTCACATACACCTAATGCGATAGCTTGATATTCTGCATCGGCACTAGATCGAGCCACAATAGATTATTTTTTGCTACGCCACGTGACAAGGTTGCCACCGACAAAAGAGCAATATCCTGAAGTGGATCGTCTATCATCTACAGAACCAGCCCAATCTGCGTCTGAGAAGACTTCAATATTCACGTGTCCATGTCGTGAGAATAACATGTCTTTACCAGTAGCGGACTTCAAATATCTTAGAATTCTGTAAACAATATCCATATGGCAAACCCGCGGATCATGCATATTGTGACTCATTACACCTACATCATAAGAAATAAGAAATGTCAAGCCTAGTGTGGGAAAGATATATCAATCAACCCACTAAGTATTGATATATCTTCTTATCAATGGTCGGTCTCGTACCACTTATTAGATGATAATTAACCTCTATGAGATAATTAATAGGTTTGCATCTCAACATACCTGTTTTAGTTAATAAATCTAGAATATATTTTTGTTGTGATAGGAAGATGTCACTGGAAGATCTAGCAAATGCTATACCAAGAAAGTATTTTAGAGTGTCAAGGTCTTTAATCTCAAATTCACTTGCCATTTTGCCCTTAAGGTTGACTATCTCCTCTTCGTCATTCACAATTACCACAATATCATCAATATAAACAATAAGAATGACAATCTTATCATTTCTACGTTTCACAAATATAGTATGATCTGCTCGACTCTATTTGTACCCAAAACTCACCATGACTTTGTAGAATCTGTCAAACGAGGCTCTAAACTAGGTTCTAAGGGATTACATCAACTCATACAGAGCCTTTCACAACTTGCATACCCGTCCCTTAGTTTTCGATGAAGTAAAGTTTGGAGGAACTTCTATATATACTTATTCTTCCAGATTTCCATGGGAAAAAAACATTCTTTACATCAAATTGCTAAAAATTTCATTGAAAGTTTGCAGCACGAAAAATAATAATACGGGCGGAGTTCATTTTTGCTATACAGGCGCAAAGGTTTTCTGGTTAATCCCATAAGTTTGAGTGACACCTTTCGGAACAAGCTTGGCTTTAAGTCTTTCAACTGACCCATCTGACTTCTGCTTCATTGTATAATACCCACTCGTACCCAACTAACTTTTTCCTGTAGGGAAGAGGAACTAACTCCCATGTGTCATTTTTCTTCAAGACATTCATTTCTTTTACCATAGCCTTTTTCCATTTGTCATCTTTGATTGCTTTTTTTTTTCACTCCTAAGGAACAGTTATAGAAGATAAAAAGGAAGCGAAGGAACAAAAGAAAGTAGATAGATTGTCACAAGACACAAAGTTAAAAAATAGGATGTTAAGTAGAAGTCCTAACATATTTCCTAAGAGCAATAGGGAGATCAATATTACAGTTACTAGTAGAGCCAGAATTACCTTTAGAAGCAACAGGAGGGCACAAAGGACCTGGAGTAGAGCAAATTTGTTATAGAGGCATAATGGTGGCCTTGTCCTTGTCCCTGTGAGAATAGGTCCTCAATACAGACTTTTCTTGCTTAAAGAATTATCAGTGACAGTAGGAGAGGAATTATCAGAGTTATTAGTGACAGTGGGAACTGTAGGAGAGGGAAGAGTTCATCAACTCCTCCTTTGTAGAAGTCTCCCCTTGAGGAGAAGAAAAAGAATAAAAAGATTCTGATTCCCAAAAAGTAATGTCATGAGTAATATAAACCCTGTTAGACGGAGGATGATAACATTTGTAACCCTTTTGAGTAGGAGAGTACCTAATGAAAACACAACGAATAGATTTGGGATCAAGTTTGCCACGAGTAAGTTTTTATCATGAACATAGAACACAACCAAAAACTTGTGGAAAGAGAGAGGGGCTTATAGAGTGTTTCAGAAGAGAAATTGGACTACAATTATTTAGAACTCAGGAAGGCAACCGATTAATGAGAAAAGCTACAATGAGAATTGCATCACACTAGAGATTTTTAGGAGTATGCACGGTGAACATAAGAATGCGAGCAAACTTAAGGAGATATCGGTTTTTTCTTTCTGCGACCCCATTTTGTTCAAGAGTTTGCACATGAGGTGTGAAAGAGAATACCATTATTATGGAGATATGATGGAAAAACACCATCAATATATTCTCAGCCATTGTCACTATGCAAAATTTTGATTCTAACATCAAATTGGGTTAGTATCATTTTATGAAACTCTTGAAAGCAAGAAAAAACTTCACTTTTATAATGAAGAAGATATATCCAAGTAGTACGAGAATAACAGTCAATGAAACTAACAAACCAAAGATGAACAGTACGAGAAATAACTCGAAAGGGACCCCAAATATCAATATAAATAATAGTAAAAGACTCAGGATTACGTTCATTAATAGAGGAATAAGTAGACCGTTTATGTTTGACCAATTCACAAGGTTTACAAAGAAATTGTTTTTTATTGCAATGCTTAGTAAATGTGGAAATAAAGACTCTAAAATACCAAAGGAAGGATGCCCCAGACAACGATGCCACTATTGAAGGGAAGACATGCTAGAGTCAAAGGTAGTTTAAAGAGCTTGAGGAGAAATCTCATTCTCAACTATGGAGACATTGGTTTGAGGAAAACATCAAAATAGTGGAGATCACCCACTGCACCACCACTGCCAATCTTTTGTCCCATTACCAAGTCCTGGAAAACACAATGAGAGTGAAAAAAAGAGACTAAACAATTTAGAGATGTGATGAGACATTGAACAAATAATAAATTGGCAGTAAAAGAAAGAACATGAAGAATAGATGATAAAAATATAGAAGTACAATCGACTGAAGCTCTCCCTGAGATAGGTGAGAGAGACCCATCAACCACTAGAACTTTATCTTTGCCTAAACAAGGTGTATAAGAGGTAAATAGTGTCGAATTTTCAGTCATATGTTCTTAAGCACCTAAATCAATTATCCAAGTAGAACATGAAGACGAAACATTAAAAGCATGAGGAGTTATACCTGACTGAGCGTAGTGAGAGGAAACGGAGTTGGAATTGTGGCTCTCGACAAACTGCCCCTTATTAACACCAATAGTATCACCACTATTAACTATACTAGATTATGTCATATTAAATAATGAGTGCAACAAGAATATTTAAGGAAAAATTCGATGACGATAATTAAGAGCTTGGAATCACGCTTGATTACTCAACAAGCAGCAGTAGTAACCTTGAGAAAGGCTAGGAAAAAATTCAATAACCAACAGCGGAAAGAAATCACAAGTCTTGAACACATTTAAGAAACCATGAAGCTTAGGTTTGAGTAAACGGATCAAAAGCTTTGAAACCATGTAAACCTTCTATATTTGGGTAGAAAGAAAGAGACAGAAAAATGGTGAGTGAGAGGTAATTTTCCTTCTCATTAGTTTTATTTATTTATAGTGCTAAATAGGTTACAATTCCTACAATCAAGCTATTATAATCCCTACAATCAAGTTATTACAATCAATCCCTATAATTTAGTTACAATTATCCTGAGAATATTTAATTTACATTCTAACTATCCTGAGAATATTCTATTTGTATTCTAACAATGATGTACAGAGAAGACAGCTGAATCTGTTTGCCACTCTGGTTAACCTCGTAAGCGTTGCCACATCATTTTGCTTACTCAATCGTATTTCGTATTATCAATGACTACCACTTGAAACTAGAAGTACCTTACCGGGCTGATTATGAATATTTTTCTTTACACTACTATTGAAACTTGCTTGCATTAGAAACTGCTCTGCACAAAGAACTACTGAATATGTTTATCATTTTTAAGTATCTTAGGGATTCCACATCATTGTGATGGGGATTTATGACAACAATTGATTTGGATACATATTCTGTTTCCTCTGTCTTTTCCCATTCTCACCTAACTGCAGCTTCAAGTTTTATGGTTCACTTCAATAGTTTGTATGTGCAAGACGTGCAAGATGTGTTTCTTTCTGCATTTTTTCTTCGTTGTTTGTTCATCTCTCTAAATGTGATTATTTGTATGTGCATGATATTCTTCTTCCTACATTTTCTTTTCTTCTCATCACATGATTAATTTATGTTATCTAGCGATTACGTCAAAATCAGGACCTACTGTTTTTTTTGGTTATCCTTGTTGACTTGTAATGCTCACCTCTCTTCAATCTTAGCTGCAGAATTTTTTTCTATTTCTTGTATGGCATTGTCAGATGCCTAAGATGTTGCCTTCTACTCCTACTTTCTGCCCTAATTAAAGAGTAGCAAGGAATGATACCATGTAATAACTCACATGCTGAATTCCCACATAGCACATATGATTAGATTCCTTCAAGTCACCTTGTAGATAAGTATCGTGTGAAATTCTTCTTTTGCATTGGCAGTGCTTGTTTAGATATCATAGATCATTTTGTTGGGAATGTCATGCATGCCATATAGGAAAATAAGTAGGAAGGATCACTATACATGAATGGACTGAAGACCAATTGGCTTAGGCTTTTGGGTCAGGATTGGGACAGTGGATCTTCATGCATTGTCAAGGCATACCAAATGGTATTAAAGCCTATGGTGAAAAATTTGGGATACAAAAAAAAAAGCTCTGAAGATGTGGATTGAGGAAAAAGGCGAAGAAAGGTGGCGCGTGAAGATGAGGATGTTGACTCCCCTGTCTATAGTTTGGACTTTGTTAGCTTGAATAGGTTGGGCTCAGCTGCCTGGCCTTAAATATTTGAAGTCATATCCGCCTAGTAAGACATGAAATAGGAGCTTGTATGGATGTGTCAGACACGAGGTAGAGATTGTTGGGATAAGACACTCGATTCCAAATGCAAGGCCTGGAATTAAGTTGCCAAATATAGCTTTAGGAAATTTCTAGATTTTATTATCTGAAGGCATATGCATCTTTGTAAGTTGCAGTTTTACTGCCAGGTCCAAGCCTATTTGAGGTTTTGCAGTTATATTATCTTTGAAATTCTTTGCAGCAATCTTCATTTTGGTTCCATTACTTCTATCAAGGCTGCAAGGTCCAATCATGCATGAATGATGCTTGGATCATCTGAAGTGGTTTCTTATTGCATTATTTTGGCCTTATGAGTACGCTTCGTCTGTTATATGTTTCTGGCGATATAGACTGTGTTTTCAGTCTTTCGCAGTCTACTAATGACCATCTTCTTTGAGTTATTGAGTGGAATGATCAATTGGTAACAACGTGTTTCAAATAGTTGGCCCCAAATGAATCTTGATCTTCCTCTGCATGTAATTTCAATCTCCCATAGGTCTCATCTTTGGATTTTGAATTGCTGATATATGGGAATATCCCCACCCTACTCTGTTCCCAGTCAGCGAATCATTTCAGTTGCTCTATATACATGCATGTTATGTTGATAAAAGGCAAGAGGAAGTTATAAGGGTCTATTAGGCAGGAACTTTCTCAATACTCTTCAGACACAGAAAAATAACTAGTTGCTAGCCAGTTACTTCTGGATGACACTGTTGTAAAGGTTAAATTTTTTTTACAATAGTGTCTAATGTAGTATTGATGAAAAAGAAATCCTTTTCAGAACAATGCATATTTCTTGGAGCTCTTGTATGTTGTTATAACTTATACGACATGTTATTTTTTACTATATCTGAATCAATTCAAATGTTCAATACTTCAATATGCCGGATAAATTTTAGCTTACCTGATAGGCTATGTATTAGATGATTGCATATATGATTTAACCAACCAGTTGATTCTTGATAAAACAACTGGACAAGGATTTGCTTCTTTCAGAGTTCAGACCAAGTAAAAGGGAAACGCAGGATCAAGGTCCTTTTGAGTTTTATTTGATCCTGAAGTTTGAACCTGTTCATATCTTTCTTTCATTTTTATTTTATTTTATTTAAAGTTAAATTATATACTTTCAAGCAAATAAATTGAATAATTTACATAGTTCTTGTTTTCAAGCACAATGTTGAAGTGGTGAGTATACATTTCAATTGGTAGTGTACAACAGGCTACCATTTTAATTTGAGAGCTAAAAACTCATGAATAGAATTTGGTGAAGAGCTTTGTGGAATGTTCCCTCAAAGACAAAAGGACCCTTTGATTATGTGGAGATGTGGCACATCGAACAACACTGAGAAAGATCTCCTCATCGCAGGGGATGCAGAGTTTTGAGGCAGCAGTGAAATCATATTCTTCTCGAGCTTTATCAAGCAGTGTCTTAAAGAGTGGGTGATCAAGTAGAGTAATTCTTATTACAAATCTCTTGTACTCTTCGCCAACGTAGACTACCATGTGACCCTTCGGGACATCTCTGGGAATAAAGTTCTCTTCATGCCTGAAACACCACAAAGCCCATTGGCAGCAGTTGTCACAGGCAACAGAAGGTGCAACACTGATATCCATCTTTTGCCACTTGTTAAGGAATGCCTTGAGAAACTTCATTTTCATGTGCTTCATGTATGTGTATATATCTATGTATATAATATGAAAATTTATCTTTTGAGAGGAGAGAGAAGGATGGAGGTGGTGTGAGAGATTTTCTTAATCATATGAAAATATATCTTTTGAGAGAGAAGGGTAGACAAGTGAAATGTTGAGATGGTGGTACAAAAATGGGCCAAAGGCTTTATATAAGAGCGCAAATGGAAAAGAGCCAGTACTTAGAACATTAAATGATAGAGATAGTGTGTAGGTAAGTGTGACCGTGTGATTATGATAGATATTTTAATTTGCTAGATTGCTGCGCGTTGCCATGCTGTACCTCTTTCTCCTTCATGGTATTGTATCTTCATACGAAAATGTACGAGCATGCAATGCATCATTTGGAATTTCTCACTTTTATATAAGCAAGTCACAAAATCAGCATTCATTCTCTCTCTTATTCTCTAACAGGTACGTGTATTTTACTATATCCGTTGATAACATTATAATAAATATAAGTGCGCATCGCACTTTGCCCGAGAAGCTTATCCCATGCCTCATATCTTATCTATTTTTATCTCGTGGGTCCAAATTTTTTGAAAGCTTCCAAAGATCACTGATCCTCTTTTCTCACAATAGAGAGAGAGAGAGAGAGAGAGAGATCTTCCAACTGGGTCATTCCAACTTTCAGCTAGTTTGACACACTGTTAGTGTGAGATTGGTACAAGAAAGTAGTGGAGTTTAGAGTTTAGACCAAGTATTTTTTTTAAGGATGGCCTTTCACTCTAGTTAAAGATCATTAGCTAAGGTGTAGTATTATTAATCATATAATTTTTGGCATCTAGCAAGGCTGTAAATCATATTCTGTGAGTGGAGGTGCGATGAGCTGAGACATCACTTATTTACTTGTGTAGTATATATATTTGCTAAAACACGTATCTGCGGCTTTATCTCCTATTTTTATCTAATTATCTGATTGCCTTTTTAGCACACAACTTACCAAATTAAGATGTGGTGTACTGCCCGTACAACGGTGTTCCATTTGTAGGTGACCGTTGCCATCTCCATGAGTTTTGAATTGGATAAAATCTCGTCTCTGTTCTCTCTGACTTTACATGCTGGAGATAAGCCAAAAAGCCATGGGGAGAAAGAGCAAGAGATATGGGGTTTATAGGGAGGGTAGGTTAAAGGAACAAAACTTCGAATATTGTAAAAACTATTATAAGCCCGAATAAATAAAAGATTTGTTAAGTGAATCAAACATACATAATACCTGTCGGCATGCAACAGTTCAACTTTGCCATGATCATACGGATGATATCTATAATGATTAAGCATAATATGGGTGGAGAATATTTATTACCCGTTGGTCAAATCATTATGTTTAAGCCTTGTAGCTGATAGTAGGATTGGAACGAAAGATCAGCAATCAAAAGTATGGATGTTAAGACTCTAATTAAATTTGAAACACTGATGTAACCTGTAGTGAGAGATGACTTCATGAGTTTTCTAATGCGACTTTAAAGGTCCTTCAGTTTTGGTTTGAACTATGTGCTTTTGTATATGATAATACTATGATGCCATCAGGTTCAAATATAGTTCTTCAGCTTGTTTAGTGTCTAGGAGCAATTATTACTTGTTCATAACTTCTTCTTTCTTGTTATTAGATATCATGTGCTCTTGTAAATGTATGCCAGGGTAATAAAACATTTAGGTAAGATTCCGCCGTAAAGGCCTTTTTCTATAAACTCCCTCACTTCCAAAATTAGAAATACATTTTCATTTTTAGTCCGTTCCAAAACTAAAGACACGTATCTAGCTTTAGATTATAATATGACATGAAATTCCTAACATGTCATTATTTATAAATTAGGTAAATTGGATGCTATTGTGCCACCACTACTACTACATTTCTTGCCAATATTGGAGAAACTTTTGAAAAATATAATTTTTTTCTCAAAAGCCGTCAGTTTTAAAAATGTATCTATGAACTTCCGAACATAGGGGAGTAACACAGTTGCATTCAAGTTCTCTGATTGACTAGATGCATATTTGAAAAATATTAGATTATACAATTATGGAAGCTACGATGTCATTTCTTTCCCTTTTGATCTCTGGTGACTTAACATGTTAATGGTGATAAATGTTTGCAGAGAAATCGATGATTGATAGCCAGCACACAACACTGAAAGGGTTCATCCCCCTGAAGACTGTGTGAGTTGCCACCTGTACTTGGTTGGTTGAAACTTGAAAGCTAACAGATCCTGGGTCAGTTTGGGCACCATCAAAGTCTTAACAAAATGCCAACGGTTATGCAATCATCGGGAAAGAAAGAGCGAGAAGAATGCATTCACGATCTGCTCTATGTTCTGTCCACGGGGATAGTATCTTACATTCGAATAAAGCTGTCATGCCTCTTACCACCTCGGCTTAGAAAGGTGAAGTTTGAATTTAATTGGCTGAAGTTGGCAAGTTCCAAAAAGTTTCATTTCAATTTTCGAAGTCATTTATATTTATTCCCGCAAGGGAAGGTGCCTAATGCTTCATGATATATGGATGATTTCTTAACGAGGAAATTATAGGCATTCTGAATTGAATTGAATTGTAATAGCATGCCATACATAGAGTCTACGTTCATGGGTAGGGTATTTTGAAATGGGAAGACTTTTGATGAGAATTTTCTTGGAAGAACACCACCCCCTAAATTAAGACATACTACTCTCCTTACTATGCTAATTAGGATTTGAAGTTTGTAGTACGGAATGTAAAGTTGAGCACGAGGGTTTGGGCCACAACACGCATGTTGGGAACACCTATTAGGACACTACTTTGCACCTCTACCTACCGACAGATACATAAATAAATGCACATACAATTTCACTCTCTCTATCTAAATATATATACGCACTTGCCATTTTACAACTTTTGAGATTAAAAAAAATGAAATAAGTTGCGTTTTTATTATATTATTATTACGGTGGTCCTTGTAAAATGTGAGAAGCTATGCAAGTTCGTATTTCTAGTTTCTGGTAGCTGTGTGGTTGTGGGTATCCAGATTTAGGTTCATCCAACTGGATCATATTTTTGTTCTAGGTAAAATTTGGATTGCATTTAACAGGGAAAGCATATATAGTACGTAGGAGTTTGTGTATGTGTATACATATATTTATGGTGTAGTATGATTGATTTGATTGGAGTAGTGCATAGGAGATGCACGTGGAGATATTAGCTGGCCCCTGTCACAATTTAATGTGGCAGGTCCCAACCTCCTGGTAACTAATAACTCCCTCCCATGCTTCCTCCTGGTTGGCATGGCACCAATCATACATCTTTCCTCCCTAAAATTGATGTTACTTCTTCATTTCAAATTCAGTTTTCACACCCGATCTAGAATCAAGTAATTGAATTGATTGCAAAAACACTAGTAACTTTTATTTTGAACCATTGGTTGGTGATCTACTTATTAGAATTGATCAAATTTAAAGCCACATTTCTTACTATTTTCACCACCGTATCCATCCATACATTAAAGTTTCCCCTACTCCTTTTTTGGACATTGGATTGATCAAACCAATTAATTGATTTGTGTAAATAGTTTTACGGTACATAATATGTGACAGGGAACAATGTTGTAGCTGCTTCTAGGGTGTTCAGTTGCTTTGACAGGAAGATCTAGCAATGGCTATAGTTCCAATCGAAAGTGCTCGTTTATGCAGTGGGCCTTACTTATGTTCTTATTATTGAATTATTCTACAAACTTCATGAGAAAAGAGAAGTATTGAATCGAGAGAAGATAAAGAGAAGTCCACTTACAGAATGGAACTTCTATACTTACACCGCTAATATTCCATCGAGGAAGAATTTATAACCATATTAATTGCATTAATACCACTTTATCAATAATTAATCGACCCACTTTTGGTTGATATACACTGTATATTAAAAAGCATTTAAATTTATTTATCTTAAAGCTCTATACATTGTATTATCAGTGCTTCATTCCACCTTGTCACACTGAAATGGGCATATATAAAAGACGTGCGGCATTATCATGTTTCTTTGTAGATGCGCATTATCATTTGTTTTCTTCTGTTTTGGACATGCATTATCATGTGTTAAAATGCAACGAAATTAGGATCTCCAAACCAACTATGCATGCATACGGTGCAAAAGATGTCCATCCGCCTCTATAGCATGTTTCAACTCTCGAGGGTAATTTTGATGACGAAGAACAGAAACAATAATAATGTGTCGAGAATGAACTCGGCAAAGAAAAGAGCTGAATTAGCTACCCGCATAACTATACAGCATAACTAGGTACGTAGCATTTTTGAAGGGGATCGATGATAGCATTTGATAGAAGAGGGAGAAGATATTATTTATTTTTTAAACAAGTTATAACATGTAAAATATCATCAATGCATTAAGGCCCTTAATACATTGATTTGTGGCATCTACCTACTGTTAGGGACGAAGACTTTGATCTGTGGAAGCATGTAAGTTCTTACCATCCACGAGGCACTAAATGCAAAACAATTTTCTGTTAGATTAAAAAAGAAGAGAAACTTGAAAAGCATGGGATTAAAGGTAAGAGCTCACTAGTAATGCAACAATTCATAATCGGGGATCCTTGCAGCCATATAAACATGACAATGGTTCGAACTTGGTGAAATGGAGTCCATTATGTACATGCATGCTATGACCAGTTCAAAGTATTTGAGAACAGTGTTCTAAAAATCCCCGCCTAGGTCCGATTAATCTCCGCCTCGGCGTTAGGCCCTCCCTTGGAGCCACGCTTAGGCCGCCTAGCGCCTCGCCTATGCCCAAGTAAGAAAAAAAATCTCTCCAAAAAATTATACGATACTGAGCGGGCAAGACTGAGAAATTAGGCGGGAGCCTAAGCTAAAAATTTAGGACTGCAATTATTTTTTTTTGATTTTAATAACTAAGCTACAAAACGACGACGTAGGAATAGATGAAGAAGTTGAGAATTGTTCGGGCCTTACTTGAAGAGCGGTTGGTGAAGAATCCGAAACGGATAGCATATTAGAGCCTAGAAGAAATAATAAAAATGTTAGAATAAGATAACTCTATAAATAAATTTTTTTTGTTTGATGATGACATGAAAGAAGAGAGAGATAAGGAATATGAGTGTGAGCCCGATGAAGATATTATCTTGGAAGGATATAGAGAAAAAGAGTTAGAGAGAGATATAGAGGGATATGGAGATAAAGACTATTAGTTTGTATTTTATATAATTTGTTTATGTTTGAACTTTAAACAATTACATGTTTCTGTTTGAACTTTGACATTAGCAATATGGATATGTGTTTGAACTTTAAGTAAATACATTTATTATCTTTATTATAGATTGTTTTTCTTTATATTATTATTTTGTTTGGATAAATGTATGATAAAATATTAAAATTGACTTAAAATAAAAAATCCCGCCTAAGTTATGATTGTCCTTGGATTCCTTCTTCTGCTGTCGAGTCCCCATTCACGGCCAACCCTCGGATTTTGACATCATAGTATACTTCTTCAACTTTTCTCAAGTCATACTTCATTCCTGCCACAAATGATTGAAGATTTACTATAGAAATCAATTTATCCAATCATGGGCATTGGCGAATTGATATCAGCACAAGTTGCCTACCGTCAAATTTTTTACGCAAAAAATCGTTCCGAAGATTAAGCATGCGAAATGCTGCATGAAGATCAGTTAAGAACTTCATAACCTTTCGGGGGCAATCATAATCCCCAGCAGTCACTCGGTTCACGACATACCTAGGCTGCAAAAACCAGAAACTACTTCAGCATTCTTTTATCGAGAGTAAAACCCCAAATATCAAATAGTCTAATTCAAGTTCAAACAATATACTACATATTTTATGATCTTAAATACAAGAATAGCAGCAGTAGAACCGTATCAAATCTTTGTTCATCACAATTTATCCAACAAGAAATCCTTCATAATTCTTCTGGACTTTCTCTAGTGAACTTTATCCCACAACTGTATATCCATAATAGATCATAAAATCAAATATTGTATATAATTGACTCCCTTACTCTCTTTTTTTGTGAGTTACTCTCACTCCAAATGTAAGTGAGATTCTTTCTTTTTGGGATGTCCAGTAAAAAGAGAATGCATTCTATCCTAACCAATCATCTCTATTCAATGGCTATAATAAAAAAAAAACTGAGCGCCAATTATACTTCTCGTACAACTATGTGCACGTAAAACCAACTCATTAAATTGGAACGGAGGGATCATATTTTGTATCAAATTCTCTACAACACCCAACAATCTCAGATACAAATACCCACCAGAACTATATAAACAAAAAATAAATAAAACCAGTTATAATAACTTAATAAGTAATATAACATTCTTTTAAAAGTTCTGATAAACTTACCAATTCATTGGACATAAAACATATTCCTGCATAACAAGAAAGAACGGCGGATTAGACACCTATAAAGAAATCTGATGACAACGGTTGAACAAGAACAGCACTATGAATTCTGTATAAAAGCTTTCCTTAAAAACACCAACCTATTATACATTTTTCCTTATGAGATATCACATACACCAACCTTTTGCACATAATCATCAATAATTATATATGATCCAAGCATACAGATTTACGCTCTGTTTGTTTCAATGTGAAATGTTAATAGGTATATTACACCAAAACAGAACATTAATACTTAACAGGCACAAAAGAATCCCCCACCCCCTCAACCCTCACAAAAAGAGGATTCAACAAACAGTAAAAAAGACGAAGAGGAGTTTAAGATCTTGCACAGGTCAGTAGAACTTCTTCAAACCATATGCCCCTCCAGTTTCAAATAAGTAAACGGAAGACAGTTCAGTCCATGACTCCACGCAAAACCACTTCCGGCCACAAGAAATACGATCATATATTCTATTTGATAAATTAAAGAATAACAAGCAAGAAAAGTCAAGTCAGTTCAAGTCCACTGCATCATCACTCAGGCCCACAAAAGTAGTTCAAATCCGTGGAGTGTCTTTCAGTATTTATGTCACATACATGCAGTGAACTTCTAAGGCAGAAAATAACTTGTTTTAGTTTACTAGTTCTAGTGTCAAACAAAAAATTCACCTTTTTAGGAGCAGCGGCACTTGAGTGTGAATTATGTGTAGTGTTAGTCCTCTTTTCACTGTAAAACAGTCTACCAGACTGTTGTGCAACTTTCTGGATCTATTTGAAGAAACCAAATCAATACAAATATATAATTAGGCAAACACCGAATCGTTTTCGTTAGTCCTGAGTCGACTTGGTAATTTAAAGGCTTATTTTTGTCAACTCACCAGTTCAAAGATTTATTTTTATTTTACTACTATACATACAATGTATCCTTATTATACATACAATTAATTATCGTTATTATACACACAATGTATCCTGGTTATAAATGCAATTAATACTTTGTCGTAACTATTATTAGAATTTAGTAATACAAATCCATTGTTCTTATACCAAAAAATATCAAATGTTATTCACCAATAAATTACAACATAATTTAATATACTTTTAGTTGATAATAACACATTAATATTGTTAAATACATCATATTTCAATTTTTATTTTTGAACTTATCAATACGTATTATAATATTTTGGCCATTAACTTTCCTGATTTATGAACCTAAATAGTATAAAATATCATTCAATTTACTCTAATATATTATAAATAGTATTTTTACTACACATTAAATTACACCACAAAACAATCCATAACTTTTCATCAATAAACTTGCATAGGTAATTAAGCTTGTAAAGAAAAAGAAAACTTCAAGCTAAAAATTATTTAAACAATGCCTAACCCAACCAAATTAGTCGTCTTATTTTCCATAAACATGTTTAATTAGAAGAAATTATTACAACAAATTCACAATCATATTGTATCTGTCTATCTATCTAACCAAACCAAATTAGTTGTTTTATTTTCCATTATATGTTTAATTAGAAGAAATTATTACAACAAATTCACAATCATATTGTATCTATATGCGTGCGCACGCGCGGAAATACATAATTGCGCAATTTGCGCACACGAACACACATACATATATATTGAATTTGGAAATCTTAATCACTCACCAACCAGATAGTCTTCAATGTCAAGACCAAACTCTAACTTATTCACTGCATAATTGATCAATAAACAAAATTAAACCGAAGGGGGGAAATTGCTTTGCAATCTAAACAATGAAATCAATAAGCAGAGCAGATAAAAAACATAATGGAATGGTAAGCGATAGCTTATTGATGATTAATTAGGACAAAGCTTCATTAAACAATAAGCTACCATTAAATCCGGGGATTAAAGATCTTTTTATCCATCGAACAATATAGAGGAAGCAGTACTAGAGCAGAAAAGCGTACACTAACTCGCAGGTTGAGGAATGGGTGCCATTTATATAGAATGGAAACACAGAGCAAATAAGGGAATTAGCGAAGTTATCTACAAAAGAATGCTCAAGGCGAAAAGTCCATACAGGTTTCAGGCTTGCATGTGAGAAAGCTAAAACAATATCATCTAGACAAAATGGTGCCACAGCATATAGTTTACTTTCTATATCAGGGGGTTTCATTTTAGAAATTCTATATATCAACCATCCCAGTAACAAAATAAGTAAACCAACAGACAAATCACCAATAAGTCCTTGAATTAAGAAGACAGAAATCACTTATACATCTTGGGGTGTTATTCCTAAGCAAGGCACAAACTTTCACAATTCATCTTTTAGTCATTAATGTAAACAACAGTAGAGAATAAAACATACACCCAAGTTTCTCCTCAGCTTCAGTATGTACAAGAAGAGTTCCTGTTTCTAACCAATGCATAAAGGCAAGCATTGAGACAACTGATTGTGTCTCACTCTTCCAATCGCCATGATACCTAATTACAAAAAACAGAACCACATATTAGTAATTAAAGTAGCAGTAGCAATAGAGGGGGGAAAAGGGTACAGAACATTAGTTTCCCCCACCTGTAATACTGCCCAGGGCATTCACGAATAATTTCAGCAAGGCGGCCGAACAGGTCCTTCAGCACACCAATCTGAGCCTTAGCCTTCTCAAGAACCTCTAACCGACAGAATAAAAAAACATTTTAATTGTCCTTTCTCTTATTATTATCCTGATTTAAGAGAATCAGGTAAAATTATGGAGTAATACGTAATCATATTTAAAAAGATAACGTGGGAATGGGAATTGTAAAAACAAATGCAATATGTAATTAGAATACATATACCAGGCACAGGACGAGATTGGTGAACGAGAAGAAGATAAGAGTGCATGAGCCGGTTAGCGGATTCAATATCCGAGGCCACAGCTCGAATGCGGTCGCGTAAGCTTCCAGACTCTTCCAGATGGTGGCGGAAATCGTCGAACTGCCTCTCCATTGTAGCAGAGAAAGAGGATGAGAAGGAAGCGTGAGTGGCCCCGAACGACGATGTCTCGGGCGAAACTACCGGTAATGGAAGTGTGGAATGGGACTAGAAGGAGAGAGAGAGTAGGGTTAGGGTTTGAACAGCGGGAGAGCGATGAGGGGGAGAGCGCTGTAAAGGCATTTCGAAACGCTGAGTTCGCAAGTATTCTAGAAGTCGGACTCCATTGATGACTGCTTGGGCTTTGGGGTTTTTATTAGTATTGTTATTTATTTATTTTACTTTTACCGCTTGGGCTTTGGGGGTTTTGTGGAATTATTTAGTTAATCATTATTATTCTCCTTTTTTTGGCTCCTTATTTTATTATTATATATTAAGATTATATTGTATGTTAATTTTTTGTTATTTAATAACTGAGGATTGACAAATTTAGGTGAAGTTAATTATAATTTCATTTGTATGATTACTTTTTATGATAGCCTGTTTGGAGTTCGGAAGCACTTTTAGTACAAAATCTATCTAATTTCTATGAACAGAAGATTGTATTTCAGGTGCAATTCTACTAGATTTTTTTGAAATGAAAACTAAAATAAACATAAATTACTGATTTTTTCTCTGTCACGCCGTCCTTTTATCTCTAAAAAAAATTAAAAAATAGTCCAGCATAGAGATTATTACCCTATACCCTAAACAAGATGCAGCAGCACAGACTCATTCCGTCTCATGGTAAGGCACCAATTCACATTCCCACAGCTGAAAGTAAGCTTTTTCACTATTCATATTAGAATCTGGATCCCTAAGACAGCTGCTACTACTATTAACAAAAAAGGAAAGGGGGCATGTACAAAAGCTATGCTATACATCTTTGTACATGGGTAAAATGATGGATGGTTCCATCGCCTCATTTCCGTCCAACACTAACCAAACAAATGAAAGCTACAAATCGACTAACTATACCGGTGAGTACAAGATAAACTAGACATTTGTTAAAATCATTAAGTTTGTAGTCCATTTCTTTCAAATAACTGCAGCGAGTCATCAACCAAACTCCATTGTACCTGAAGAAGAGCACAGAATAAAATGAGTGCATTCCAGACTCAATAAGACAATTCAACAAAATATACTCACCATGGAGTAGTGCTATTACAACATGTTTAGTCAGCAGAAGATAAAATTGATGATGTACTTCTCTAGCTAGATACATTCCTATATATTTCTAGAATTGCCATTCAGAGAATCTGGCTACTTCTACAGAATGACCTGAATTAGGAGACCTGCATACTAAATCAGCTCAAAGACAGCTTGCCATCACCCTTCCTGAGATGTCACAATTTTTGGTCTCTGTGATGAACTTCTACTGTAATGCCATAATCTACTTTCAATAATAAAGATACTAAACCATTCTATAGTAACAATTTTCACACACAGAGCTATATATACTTTAGTCTAAATATTTCCACAGATTTCAGGTAAAGGACAATGGCAGCCTATTGTTAATCTAATTGTCTTCTAACATTTTATGATTTTATCACGGGAAAGATGGAAACAATGCTTTAGCTGATATATTTGCAAAATGTGATCATGCAACACATTAAAAGAGTATGAACAGATAGTATGTCACCTTCCTATAATAACCAGAAACATCCACCAGATAAATCATGTGTTGTTTCCTTTCAGTTGGATATTGGAATTATCATAAATCGATTGGAAAATATTTTGCCAACCATTGTCGGCAATGAAACCTTACTAAAACAATTCGGACACTCGGCATATCAACCAAAAGCATCAGTCCACACAGATTTGTGCAGAGAAAGCAAATGTTGAAGAAAGTATCATTAACATCAATATTTTTGTGCTTCGAATGATTAGCTACTATAAATTCAAAGAATTGTTTTTAAGAATGGTAACTAATTCTTACTAGTGAAATATTCTGTGGAACCCTTGCATACGCTTAATATCAATGATTCTAAGCTTTAGCTCAATCAATCCCCAGCGATAATGTACTAGCTAGTGTCAGTGGATACATTGAACAACATGAGAATGTGCATACGTGTGTACTCAAGTAACCATGTATCTAACTAATACTCTATAAGAAGGGAAAAGTGTAGAACCTTTCGGCATTTGCTAAGACAAAGGCTTCCAAAGCCCATGTTGGGTAAATATATTTTGCTACAAGCTTTGAAATGCCACCGTCTTTACTCTGATTTGAGATGAGCGTCAATACAACAGGAAGAAGAACACACCACTGCAACCAAAGGGAGGGGAGATTTGGAGTTTTTACTCATCAGCAAATAAAGATGAAATAATTTTACTGATCATCTATGATTTATCGATGAAACCTTTACATACCAGTTGAGCTTGGCTAAAATCGAGGAAGATGGAAAATATATAGGCTATGCCAGTCACACAGTAGACAAGGCAGAGCAAAATTAGGTAGTTATCAGCAAAGCTTGATCTCGGGCTATAGAAGAAATAGAACATGCTAAGATAAACCACAGGCTTGACAATTGTATTAAAATGATCTACTGTATCCTTGGATAGAAAATAAGATAGAGTGTTCATCCCACTATCACTTTCTCTCCAGTAGTGTAATTTGTCCAGCGCAAATGATCTCAAAGCTGCAATCTTACATAATAATGCTGCAATTCAGCAAATAAGTCAATGAACAATCAAAAAAAACAGAGAAGGATTATTGAGAAAATTAAAAGTTTAAAAAATAACTTGTTTCTAACAAGTTTCTAGAGTTTAGAATAGCTATTAGAACATGCATACTACACTTAACCCTAAAGATGATTGTAGATGATAGTCGAAATAGGTAAAACGATAGACATAATATCATTGCCAATGCGTGATAATGAAAGTCAAATACCGCATCCAATAAAGGAAGCAAAAGAAATAAAAACATGGCCTTAATACCAATTTTGTGTCACTTACAAACAGCAATGATGGTATAAGTATACCCAAGAGCCCCGAATGTTTCATCGCTCACTTTAGCAAAAGTTCCTAAGCATGCTCCGGCAAGCAAAAGAATCAGAAAATCTGCTGCTTGTACTCTAGCTTCCCGCAATCGCTGCTTGCCAACCCTGAAAGTTCAACCATATATAGTACTCAGGAAACAACTAATCTAACAAAATAGAACTGGATATAAAACAGAGCAGCCAAATCAAGTATCAACTGCTTTTAAATCGATCAACTTTGAGCTCAATTTCTCGTTGCAATTTACTTAATACTGGATAGATGAATAAGTTTCAAAAATGAGCATTTTATGGAAATGATAGCAACAGATGCAAAATAAAATAATCATTACACAGATTCATCTATGAAACACTAAAAATTCTCATCGCGTCAAATTTTCAGGGTTACAAGTCCCCAGCTTATAGATTATTCTACTCATTAAAAAACTTTTAATCCAATGGTCATTCCAGAGATAACCAAAAAAAAAAGATCATTCAAGAGACATTTAAAAAGTCATGTTTTATTTTAAATAAAGATAAAGAGTTTTATACCTTCCAAGGAAATATCTATATTGCCGGAGAACACCAGGAGTGACTCGGTTAGATAAGTCGTTGGATTTCAAGAAATTGTGCTCTGCATGATCTCGCCTAAGCTCAATATTGTGCTTCGTATCCTTCCACAGGTCTCCAGTAGCTGCACCAGCACCAGCATTTACACCCGTTGAGGATGCTGCAATTTCATCACAATATTGCATCATATCTGGGGGTACTGTGTAACCGTTGCGGAGCATCCATCTGACAGGTAGCTGTTGTACTGTCACACCAGGGCCCAATTTCACTATACCCTCAAGTATATCAATGAAGTGGTCTGGGGGATTTACACGTTCTGGTACTGTGATTCCTAGGCCTGCAAAGTATTCTTCAACTTTCTTCACAGATCCATGGTAAACGGTAAGACCACCTTTGGCTAGAAGTATTAAGTCGTCAAACATCTTGTACAGGGTGTAGCTGAAAAAAGGAAAATATATCATAGAATCTAAAAGAGGAACACAAAAAAAAATTATGATCAAGACGCAACCACATTGTGCAAAACTCATTCATGTGGACTCTCATTCTGCATCAGCCCTTTCTCTGCAGGTTTCAAAATAAAGTTTCTAGATCAAGAGCTCGCTCACTAAGGGTGTGGGAGAACAACAGCAACTGTTCACCAGTCATGTATAGCTTGTAGTGAACTTATTTGACCCATTCAAAAGGCAGATTAGGAATCACTAATATTCAAATCCATTAACTGACCTGGTTAGGATTTAGAAACATGAAGCCCTTCGCGATGTAAGGGTCTGTACGTGTCCTCCCAAGTACTCATACACAATATTGGTGTATCAAGTAATTAATGATCCTAAGATCAAGATTTCTGGCAAATGCCATCTCATAGAGTTTAAATATACAACAGTAAGTGAAGGTTAGTTGCGGCAAAACATGAAACTGAGATTTTGGGGATTTATTAGTGCCAATAGGTACTTCTTGTATGTCCTTGTCTCACAACTACTACTGGATTTTATTGTTGATAGCGGATATGTTCACTAACCGATTGCCGTGGACATAAGGTTTAGTTAGTGCCTACAAATTCCTTGTATTAGTTTGTGTTTGTGTTTTGTGTCTTTGTAATCACTTCTCTCCATCTGCCTTAATTCTCACTTGAGTAAATTCTTGGAAATACCTCAGGTAACCAAACTTCAAATACAAATTTTCTTTTTTCAAGTTAGTTCCGGTTACTAATTTTCACAGTACCAATACTGGCAAATTGCTTTTAATCTAGAAAATTTTGAAGTATGTTGGGCAATGGGAAATTAAACAAGTATATCAGAATAGTTTATGCTGTATTTAAGCTACTCTTTTTCAGATAAAGCTCATTATATTTGGATATGTTGGTTTAACTTACAAAGTAGAGCATTTTCATAACTATTAGTGCTACCTTGGTTGGTGAACAACCATGCAGATGTTAACACCTTCAAGTGCTTCACGTCGAAGAGCTCTAAGAAGCAAATTGGATGATGAACTGTCCAATCCAGAAGTGGGTTCATCCAATATCAATAGCGAAGGTTCCATGACCATTTCCAGCCCAACATTCACTCGTTTCCTCTGGCCTCCAGAGATTCCACGCTTCTCTACTGTCCCTACCAGGGAATCCCTTACTGCCTGCAGTCCTAGTGACTCGATAACTCTTTCAACGACAAGAACCTTATCAGCCTTCGGAAGGTCCACAGATAGTCTTCATTATTAATTTATCAAAGAAGGAATATTACAATCAGTAAATAACATATAAAATCAGTTATATGACAAAGCAAGCAGACATTGAAGGTAAAGTTGCAAGGAACCAAAAAAGAGTCTTGGATCTAGGTTTGAACACAATATGCCAAGCAGACAGTAAGAAAGATAATACATAAACAATACCTAACTAATATTAAACTAGAATTTGGTAAGAAGACTGAAAGTGAAACAGCAAAGAATAGAAACAAACAAAGCTACCCTAAGCATTTCTATGCATTCACACCCACGTCTAGAGGCAAAAAGTAATGGAAGAAAGACTCATTCCAGACTGGGGACACCGGGTAATATTTTCTAAAAAACATGAAACAAGCAGCAGTAAAATATTAATTAATGATCATTACAAGTTCAACAATGATATCCAGAGTTTTCTTAACAAAATGTCTTCAAACAAGTATGTTGTAGTCAAAATCAAAAAGACGAGCTTGCAAAAGGTAGGTGATAATTGAATTAATTAGCTTGCGTACCTGCAGCGTGCACTGAACCGCAGGTTCTCTTCTACTGTCAAGTTTCCATGCACAATATCATCTTGTGGGACAAAACCAATAATTTTTTTGTATGAATGGATGGATTCATCTTTTCCATTTATGAGAATTAGACCTGACCTAACACAATCACTTTCCTTTCCTACTACAGCGGAAAGAAATGTTGTTTTACCAGCTCCTGAAGGACCCATGACAGCAGAAATCCGACCAGGCATAATTTTCCCAGCAACACACCTCATTAAATGCTTGTTTTTCCCCTTCAGTGTCAGGGTTAGATCCTTAAAAACAACTTCTATCGGAGGCCTGGTCCTTGTTTCAGTGTCAGTGGCCATTGAGATTACTCCTGAGAAGGTCAAATTCTTATTCTTCTCCTCCATAGCTTTCTCTTTCTCAAGTTGACCATATGCATACTTAAATATCTGGCTCCGAGTATGCAAATTTTTAGCCTTGGGCATTTGCTTCTTAATATTTCTATCTCCAATCTCCAAGTGGAAGCCCTCGTTACTGTCTGGATTATCCTCAAGGGAGTGCAACATTTTTGTGAGGTTGCTTTCTTCCTTTTTCTTTGCTTTTGGAGCAGCAGCAGACGGCAGAGGGGGAACTAAATTACTTAGCCCCATTGGAGGTAAATTTATACCCTTCGTCTTTTCTGGTTGCCTTACACTTGTCTTTCGTGAAAATGTGCGTGACAACTGTTGTTGCAAACCCTGCAAGCCCGTAGGTTGCTTCGTGGCAACATCTTTTGCTGTCATCCACTTTTGTCTTGCTTGTGCAGTTTCTCGTGCACTCCTTGCTGCAGCTTCCCTGGACTTGGCCTGTCTTTCATGCCTAGTTGAGAGGACTTGGTCAGAGCAATTATATATGATGATCAGTATCAGAGCCACAACACCCTACATAGACAACTGAACAACGTCATCTCTCTTTTGGCAGCTGCAATTTAAAAATCTTCAGATACATAGAAATCAATAATTTACTGCATCCTATGTGAAGAAAGAAAATAAATACTAATGCTGAATAATATTGGAAAAATAATTCTGATCTAGAAAAATATTCTGTATAAAAACGTCAAAAAGGAGACTAGTTAGTCTTCTACAGAACCAGATATCATTAGTCCATTGATGATTTCTGAATCTGCATAGGTAAAAGCAACTGAAGATATCCTTTCGAATTCAGAAAACATACAAACACAGTCAAAGAGAGGATGAGTTGAAGTCCTTCAGAATTCAGAAAGGATGTACAAGCTAAAGTTTCATTACTGATCCTACAGAGTGAGTCAACAGGCAAGATAAAATGTAAAAAAAAATATTCTGACTTGATACTAGATAGGTATTACCACTTACAATGAGCATGATCCCATAATAATGCATGTTTTGATTTGCTGTATTTGGATGGCCACTACTCAACTTGAAGCATGCTGCAAAATTAGCAAGTGAAAGGTTATATGCTATTGCAAACATCTTTATCCATTATCTTACACACTAACAAATGGAAGCAAACTTGTGGTGCTAGAAGCAGGGAAACTATTCTAATATCAGTAGAGTAGAGTATATTTGGTCCCAACATATGCATGAAAACTTCATTTAATGAGAAAACCGGAGTCATTATGCATACAACCAAATGTAAATTATACAAGGACCGCAAATAGAATCAAACCCGTGCATCCAATCAAAGAAAAAATTAATATTAAGCACATCTTCATTACCACATTATCAACTCCATTAATGTCCTTACAAGGTTTCATGATGTCCCTTAAATATACAACTATTTGAACAACTTGTCTAGTTTTTGGTCTGCGCCAAACGCAATGTTTAGTGGATCTCCCAACCCCATTCCATTCTGGCTACTCATGAGTTATACCAATAGCTTTGCATTTATATCCGGTATTCAATATCTCAAATGCTAGAATATAAAAATGCCTCCCAATACCATTCAGCACATAATAAGATCAAGGGTACCTTATGGCAGGGAAGACTACTTCTAAATCAACCTCCAATCCCAGGAAAATTAGAAATCTTTTATCTCAGGTGATGTTTTTGATTTTTTAAAAAAAATGTAGCGACAAATAGAAGGCACAGATCCTTTTGCTGCTCTGTTCAATTATTGATTAGATCCCTTCAAACCAATGAGTTAAGTCACATCATCACTTACTCAACCAGATTTCCAACAATGCAGAAGCAACCTAATTATCATACTGCCTCCCTCCCACTTTAGTTGCTACACTTCTATTTTGGTAAGGTGCGCAAAAAAATATATTTAAACATATTCCCTCCTTCCCAGATTTATTGCAACACATCTGTTAGTGTTTGTGGCACGAATTGTAATACATCCAGAAACATAATAAATAATCTATTTTTAAAAAAATTGCAATATGGTTAATAATATAACCTTTGAATATACTAAAATATATAAATCTATATAAAAAATAATATTTAAATAAACTTTTGCAACGTCTTAAACTCTGTGTTACAAATACTAAAAGACATGTTAGATAAGTCTGGAAATATCTAAAGCTTAGACTGTCTTAAAAACCCACTGGTAACTGTTGTTTTCTTTCATTCTTTCTTTTATCTTTTTTGTTTTTCATGCATTCTCTAAATTCTTCCTCAGTGAAAGTTAAAACAGTGAAATAGTGAACATATAGTGGAGAACTACAAGTTTGAAACGAGTTCATATGAAGCAAAATAAATATTATATAAGCTAAGTGAAATAATAATTTGCGTGGCTACTGGCTCCTGCTGACCACTGCTTCAATCTGAAGAAATTCAAGAAATGAGTTTACAATACCACAACAATAGAAGAATTTACCTATTTGAGATGTAGTCCCCAGCCTGCAGTAATGTCTGAAATACATGAGAAAATCATTAGTAGTTTCACTTACAAAACATCAGACCGTGGTAATCTACATCAGATTTTGGACAGTTTTGTAGTAAAAATTTGAAACACAGCTTTGAAATATATCCTTTATGGCAAGTGTTTCATATTTAGGCTGAGAAAACCAATTTTAAATAAGCAAGTGTTGTTATTCAAGCTGACTAAATAATAATTGAATCCAATACTGAAAACTATTTTTCAGTGTTCTTTTAATATTGGTCACAACACTTGTTTGCCCAGCTTAAAAAATATTATTTTTTTACCGTCATTGGTTTCCTAGGCTTAAATATGATAAACTAGCCAAATAAAATATATTTCAATACAGTATTTGAAAATTATATTACAAAACTGTAATTGAAAACAGTTTTCAAAAAACTATCCTAATATATGTTACAACTAGTAGCAGGTTATAAGTAGATAGACAAGTGTCATGAGTGTGCGATACAAACTAATACCCTTCAGTACAAGAATTCTTTTTGGTAGTGGTTGGGCAATAATAACCTGCGAACAGAATAGGTTATTTCCTGTAGTTATCGGACCCCAAAGATCAGCTCCGCCGCACGTATGATTTGGCTTTCCAGGAGGTAGTTGGTAGTGGTATCTGTAAATTTTCTCTACCAAAGTACGTATTAATGGATCATATAAACCATACAAGGACCAGGATAAAAACGAAACACAGGTTCAAGCTAGGACATGAACTTACGGATCACATACACCAGTAGCCTTGTTGAGAGTTGCATGTGGACAATAAGAACCTAAGGGGCAAGCTTCATTCACAATGCAACAAAAATCTACGTGTTAGCCGTAAAACTTTGATTCATTAATTAGGTTTTGATTAATAAAGCTCAAAACTAATGAAAAAATGAAATGCCATTACTTATGTAAGATGTTTGATTTTTTAAAAGAAAAATTATTGCCCACAAAATTAAGAGGATGACAAGAAGTTCACAACATTAGCATTTAATTGATCTTTTGTTATTACTCTCGATCAAAATAAGCATAAATGATTGAATCCAAAGCTAACTTCTGCTAATCCAAAAAAATAAAAATAAAAAAACAAGGAAAAACTAATGTCACCCGGGGAAAACGCTCGAGTCGGGTCATCCGTTCGGATTACCGGAGGTGGAGACACGAAGGCTGCTAGGCCGCTAGTATTATCCCACAATGGTTAAAGAGGCAAATTTTCTAAGCCTTGTGTAGTTATGTGTTCGGCCTAACAGGGACGTCTAGTATTCAAATGGGGGAGTTTGTAACACCTAATCCCATATCGTAACATGTGGGATAGTTTGATATGTTTATAAGAATTCAAGTTGTTATCATTAATACCTTCAGTCATAACCATTCGGGTGAGCTTGTGATAGGCTAAGATAACCCAAGAATATGTTATTGAGATAGCAAATTGGGTCTTATTATGCAATAATTTGATTCGAACTCGGGATTTAATCTGGATTGTTACATATATTGATAAGTAACTCTTCAGCAAAAATATGGCATTTAAACAGATAAATTAGATAACATGTCCCCGACTTATAATCGACTGATCGCCCATGACTTGTAAGGTAGTTCCCCTCTTCCCGTCAATCTTTTGTACTCATTGAATCTTCAAGTTGAACCATTAACCGTGTTGCACTTGATAAAACAATTTCAGCTCACATATTTTATCATCTTAGTTGTTAGTGCAAGGCGTAGAAGTATATACATACACATCTAATTTGGGAGGGGGGGGGGGGGTTCGCTTTCTTTTAACTTTTGATTTAGACATGCGATATCTGAACATAATTAAGCATATGTTTTGAATATCTACCAAAAGCCTACAATCTATTCTGAACATCTAAAGACAACGAAAACGTTGACTAAGAATTGCAAATCGCGAGTTCCACTATAATTCCTTTCCATGCCCGTGAAGAGCTAGTTAGAAAAATATATAATTTGAACGACAACGATGTAGCAATGCATAGAAGTAGCAAGAAAGTAAAAAGTATTCATGTTTCACTCTAAACATTAATATGGCATTATTAGAATTCACTTACGTATCATGCAAGTGAGATCCATTGGACAAAAGAAACCCGGGCAACAAGGTTGACACTCAGAAGTCCGATCAGGCGTGACCTTTGAGTTTTTTAAGTCAGCTTTCTGATTTTGAGCAACACCGCAAGCCCATCCTGCCTCACACCCTGGAACCCAGGAAGTCAAATTGCAATTCTTATTGGGTTTTAAGATATGAGACTTTGTTTTTTCCTTGTTGTAAAAACTAGTGAAATAGAACTTCATCTCTGCTGCTGTACATATTCGTTGAGTGATGTCTCCTGTTAATGTAGTAAATTCAGAGTCAGGACGTGAGTTATACAGACAACCCCAAACTGCAAACCTAAGGAGAAATTGCATTTGAAGGACTGCTAAAAAAATCATATGCTAATAAAGAACATGAGTTTTTTCTCACAATGTCTTACAAACGTTATAGTCCTTCCCTATATGTGCGCATGATCACTCCAGTCATTTACCTACCCATAGTTTGCAAGTACAAGTTATATGTTGTGCAAACAGATTTACTATGAGTTCATTAATGGCAAACAATTATCCTTTTCTTTTCCGTATTATGTGTGGTTGTCACATAGTACTCAAAAAAATATTTAAAAGCTTGGAGTAATACTTAATCCAGAAATTTATAACTGCGTGAACCACTGTGTACAAAAACATAATACCTTTTGTCTGTTTAACACAATTATTCACAAAGTCCAAGTCTTTCAAGAAGTTAAATGCTGAATTCAAATCAGCATCCCTGGAAGACAAAACACAGATATAAGCAAATAAAATGAGGAACAATTATAATGAAGCAATTAACCAGTTGAGCAGAAGGCCTTATTACTCACACATCCTTAATGCAATAATCTAACTCTGTCTTAATATCATCGTGGAATACCACAGTAAGATTCGAAACTTGGTCATAGATGTGATTTGTAACGAGCGGTACCAATGCATGATTGCCGGTTTGACTATAGTCATCCCCATCCACGCACAAAACACACGGTGAGATACCCAGAACAACAATTGATAATGATGATATATATGCAACCCAACAGACCTGTATCCTCCCACTACTCATTTCAATTATTAAAATATCTCCAACTCTCATCTATGGGAGGAAAACCTGTTGGCTGACATACCCAAATGATGAAAGTTTTGGATTGTAGTCACTCCAAAGGTGATGAAACATAACATTCCTCATAGAATGATAAAAATTTGAGGTAGGAAATAATGAAGAAGAAAAAAATTCCCTTTTTTCTTACATGGTCATGCAAGCAACGACAGGGGGGGACTTGGGAGCCAAAAAAGAACAAAAAAATTGGGTCAAAGGTAATGTCTGTGATGTGAGAGATAGCTCTAGGGTTTGGGAGGAGCTCCATGGTTTTTGGAGGAAGAAACGGAGTAGCGAGATCCATGGCGAAAATGATGGGAAACAAATGTGTTATATATGTTACTACGTGCAAGAACTAATAAGAAAAAGCTTATTTGTATTAAAATTGTCCGATCACTTTGAATTTTTTTTAAGCTGCTCGTATTTTAGGGGTGAAATATAACAACTTTTAAAACACCACTCAACTCTTCACCATGAAAAGATGAGTGAGGACTTTTTACAAACACCTGGTGCTCAAATCGTAGTTACAGAAGATTCAGTACTTTCTCCCACATCTCCATGAACGGCCATTATGCAACCCTAAAACGAAGAGGATCCTAGACTTATTAGAGAGAGTCTGTCTCTGTTACAATGCCGTATCTTCCCATTGAACCGGAAGGAAAACGACTGAAAGTGAGAGCGAGACATCTCCAACTGCCAATTTCTATGTTTTACGTTAATTTTACTTGCTCTCCTATAAAGACCGGTATGTATACATCACATGAAACGGCAGCGCGTGGTACTCCAGGAGAATTAAATAATTTTTCACAAAATATAGTTTTATTTTTAATAATTTAGTTGTATGATTGGTTAATTTTATTATATTTATATTTTAATAATAATAATTTAATATTATGTAAAATAATTTTTATAAGAAAATTATTTTTTCTAAATATATTATCTAATTAATAATAAAATCATATTTATACTTAAAATATAATTATAATTCTGCTTTAATAATAATAACAAATTCAAGTTAATTAAGGTAATATTTATGAAAATATATATTATTTTTAAATTATATTATTTAAGTAGCAATAAAATCTTATTTCATTGTAGTAACAAATTAATATTTGATAATATAGTCTTATGATTTTAATTTTTTTGTAAAATGTATATAACTTATTTTAGTTTGTGACTCAGTTGAACTAAATTATGATAATGTTAATATTTTTAATTTTATTTTTACAAAATATTATTGAAAAGAAAATTTGTTGTTTATTTTTAATTAATAATTGAATCTTATTGTTGATTAATATATTATACTTATATCTTTTATTTTGATAATAGTAACCATTTAATATTAGGTAAGATGCTCTTGTAAACAAAACATTTTCTTAAATATTATACATATGTATATATATAAGTAATTAATAGTAAAAGCCCACTTATATTTAAAATATAATTATATTTATAATTTAATAATAATAACAAGTTAATATTAGATAAAATAATCTTATGATTGTTCTATTATAAAACTATATTACTTATCTTTATTTCAGGTGATCTTATTATACAATTAAAATGTTGTTTAGTTTTTATGGCATTTCTTATAAATAAATTATTAAAAAGAGCAATTTGTTTTTAGTATTTTAATTTTAATTTAATAATTGAATCAAATTATTGGTCAATATATATATATATATATATATATATATATATATATATATATATTAATAATAAAATAATTTAATATTTCTTAAAGTGATTCTCGTAAATAAATGGCTTCATTCTAAAATTATATTATTTAAGTAATGATAAAATCTTACTTTTACTTAAAATATACATACACTTATTTTTAATAATAGTTATAAATTAAATTATAAAATTAATATAGTTTAGAATTTAATTTTTTCCTCAGTCTATATTATCCAAGTAGAAATTTAATTTTAATTAAATTTGAATTATTGTGTATATATTTCAATTAAAGTAACAAATTAATATTATTTAAGATGATTTTATTTTGTTTCCTTAATACTATGTTACTAATTATAGTTTATAATTTGGATAGATAAGTTGACTTAATGTAAGAAAATTAAAAGGTCGAACCAAAAAACTTCACATAAAAACAACAATTTAAAATTGGATTTACATGCACGTTATTAAAGTTCTATGAATAATAATAATAATAATATTTATATTATTCCCTAAGTATAGCAAAATGAGTCTCGCATTTTTTATTTAGATGATTTTAAAAAATATTAGTAAAACTTAAATTTTGATATAAACTTTTTTAGATTTTGAAATAATAATTTTGTACTCGAAAATACTTTCAAAACAGCTTATATATTTTCGAGACAAAAAAGTAAAATTAAAAATAATAACACGGCACTCAAAAACACTTTCAAAATTGTTTATATATTTCTTACAACATAAAAGTAAAATTACACTAATAAATATAAATTACATTAATCAATTCACAAGTAGTCTTACATAAAACTTTACGTAAAAAACAACAATTTAATAAAAAATAATTCTATATTTCTTTATAACACAAAAATTATGTGTGTGTTAACTGCAGTAACAAATCTTTTGACTGTTTGAGTTCCAAGTCTACAAGAGAAAGAAAGACTTCAACAGTTTTTTATCCCCCTTAAATCATATGAAAGCCGGAGATTTGGTTTGAATCCCTAATCAAATTGTCAAGCTATTCATATAATCAAAGCCGCGTGATAATAAAATAGGGAGCCTTTTACATATTGTGACAAAGGATATATTAATTCCTGTCGAAAGTTGACACAATAATATAAAGCGTAAATTAATGTAAATTATTAATTAATATGTTTATTCATAACTAAAATTAATATATTTTTGTTATAATAAAAATTTTATTTTACAAAATAATGCTCTCTTTTTGTCTCTCGAAATAAATTCTATTCATAAAAAAGTCAATTATAATAATATTATTTTTTATTTCTGACTCTAAATATAATAAGTATTTAATTTAATAACTATAACCTAATAATAAAATTGTGTCCTTATTAGACATTTATATTTGAATGTTGTGTTATGTCATTTATTTATAATCTCAGCAATGAAAGCAAAGCCTATAAGGTAAATGTGTTTGATTCTCTCAATACGTGTTTTCACCTCCGCCTCCGTCTCCGTCAGAAGCTTGCACTCCATCAACCGCTCGATCTGCCGATCCAGATTCGCTTGCGAATGCATTATTTATTGTACCCCTCTCTCCCCTCCGTTCGATCACCGCTAGATCACAGATCCAAAATCCAGCCACAAAAAATCGATTAGATGGGCAGCGAGACAAGATTGACGCCGTGGGGTAGTACTGGAGAGACTTCGATATGGGGATCTGATTTGTTACTCAAGTACCCAGACCTGTCAAACCATTCGCTTCGCAAGAACCATAATCGGTTATTATGCAATTGATGGCTGGCTCTTAATCTTAAGTTGGTAACAATTGTATTGGACTGATTGTTTTTAAATAAAAAACAGTCTTGGCCCAAATTGTATCTTATTCGCCCCTTAAAATTTATTTATTTTATTGTTAATCTATGTGCACAAATTACACTTCAACTATTAATAATTATTTGAAATTAATTTAATTTATATACTTGAATTATTTTAAGAAATTGATATTTTAATGTTATTTTTTGATATTTTACACGATAAATCTTATATGTATAATTTATGGTGACAATTAATCATCGTTATAGCGATATTTTTGTAAAGTATATTATTATATGAAAATATTAAAAATAATATAAAAACATCAATTTTCTTATTATATAATGTTGATATTTTTATTGAATTTGATATATTTTGTTTCATTAATGTCTATTTAAAATATGAGTTTTTTTAATATGTGTCTTAAGAGTACATGTTAAATACGAAAAATAAGAGATGAGATCTATTAAATATTATTTATTTATATATTTATACTAAATTCAATGTATAAAAAAATAATATATTAATAGACGTTATGTATTAAATTCAATACAAATATATAAATAAATAATATTTAATTATTTATGACACGTATTAGGAGGACACTTCAAATATTATTCATAAACGCAACCTAAATAATCTCTCCTTGCTGTCCCACACGGTCTTTGCTCGGAAAGGTAGGGTCACAGTTCACCCTTGGGACTCGGAGTTATTGTTTGTTGCTACTTTCTATGTAATAAAATATACCGACTAAAAAAATATTTGATAAAGATTAAATAAAATAATTTTAAATATTTAAATAATTTAAATAAAATAAATTTTTAAATATTAAATAAAAAAAATATTTGATAAGTGATATATTTAAAATATTTAAATAATATATTTTTATTATTTTATTTATTTTAAAAAATTTAAAATTATTATAAATTTATTTAATATTACTTAATATAATAATTAATATTTTTTTTAAAAAAAATTATTTCATTCAGTCAAAATTTAATTATTTAATTAAAAAAATTAAATTTAATTATTTAACCTAAAATTCTGACTAAATTAACTATTAAATCTCATTCAACTTTAAATAAACGCGCTAAATAAGGGACCGATTCGATTATTCGATCTCATTCGTCTCTAAACAAACGGCCCTAATAATACTAGTACAATTTATCAATTAGTTGGTAAAAGAAACTTCCTCCAGCCAGCTGCCGTGTACAGACTTTC
Organism: Hedera helix; assembly: GCA_947179155.2. NCBI lineage: Eukaryota > Viridiplantae > Streptophyta > Magnoliopsida > Apiales > Araliaceae > Hedera > Hedera helix. Next base: position 33,192,217 of record OX359283.1, on the reverse strand, counting down.
TGTTCTAAGTCTTTGGTCAGGTAAATCTAGTCCCAGTCTTGCGCTTGAGCTCCTTAGGAGTAATGGGTCTCTCTTTTCTTTAGAATTTAGTTGTAAAACAATTCTTTAGCGCTCCTGTTTCTACAATCAGATTGAGAAACTTAAAGGGTAAGTTTTGTTATTCTTTGGTACAAGGAGTAGGAATTTAGATTTTGAATGTATTTGGATCTGGGGTTGTTATGGGTCTTTGTATTATACGTACAGAGATTGCAAATAAGTATATGTATGTGGATTCTAGTGGTGTTCTTTATTATCTGATCTTTCTGGGTGAAATCTAAAATTGTTGAAAAGGTAGGTTTTCGGTTTGATTTTGCTTGACCCTGTTTTTGCAATTCATGATAAGTAAATTGGATTGTTGAAAATAGTCTAATTTTGTTGGTTTTTGTGTTTGGATGTTTATATGTGGAAGCTAACTTATTTTCAGAGTTTAGTAATTATGTGTGAAGAGCAGATTCGTTAACAGTGATGAATCTCAGTACTACAAGCTATGAGGTTTCATGCAGATTTAATTGAATACCTTTTATTTCATAAGTATATATGTAGGCAGACAGAATCTGATATTCTATAAAAAGTCCCATTTGCAAATTTTACAAACTTTGAGGATATATATTTTTTGATGTTCAACCCTAATATAATGAGTATTTTGGTAGTGGTGGTGTGATGGTGAAACTGTATTGTGAAATTTGAGTCTTTTTTAATGCAAATGGAACTCTTTTTGTGGAACGGAGGGAGTATATGATAATTTTTACTACTTAATGTTTCCTTCTCTATTGCTATTTTTTTGGGTGTCATAATTGAAGCTTAATCAAATTTAACAGAATTACTTTTAGTTAAAATTTTGATGCAATTATTACTTAGTAGTGTCCTATGTATTGTTTGTCTTTTGATGGATTCATGACTGTTGAAGTTCTACTCTGCAGAAAATTTATAATTGCGAACTTGCAAATCTTTGGTGGCAATGAAGTGTTTTCAGTTCTACATTGGAGAAAAGAAAGATGAAACTAAAACATCAAAATCAATTTCAGTTCAGTCATTTGATAGTACATTTACGGAACGTGAAACAAGGCGATCTGGGTCTGAACTCAATTCCAGGAATGTGTCAGATATTAGCACAGAGTCCACGGGGAGGCCCACCTTTCCAAACTTGTCTCAGAAATCCAGCAATCTCAGAGTGTTCACATTTTCTGACCTGAAAGTAGTCACAAGGAATTTCAGCCGTTCTACCAAGATTGGAGAGGGTGGATTTGGGTGTGTCTACAAGGGTGTTATTAAGATTTCTGAAGATCCTAAGAAGCTTGATGTGGCCGTGAAACAGCTTGGTAAAAGAGGACTACAGGTAAGGTTTCCTACCTTGTGCTTTTGTTCCTTTAATTTAATCTTGAAAGAGTTGTTTTCTTTTTGCAATCTTGCCTGATTTCATTCTTCATTTTCTTGCCAGTAATAGTACTGATCTAAGTAGTTGTATCTTGATGAGCCCTTTTAAGTGATTTGACTACTACGTTGGCGAGTTTCTCTTTCTGGTTGAAACATCATACATATGTTTATTATTTAGTTACACTATGAGCTTTTCTCTGGCAGGGGCACAAAGAATGGGTTACAGAAGTTAATGTTCTTGGGGTAGTCGAGCATCCAAATCTTGTGAAACTAGTGGGCTACTGTGCTGAAGATGATGAAAGAGGAATCCAGCGGCTTTTAATTTATGAATATATGCCTAATGGAAGCGTGGAGGACCATTTAGTAACTCGGTCAGGGAGAGCTCTTTCCTGGTCCATGAGGCTGAAAATAGCACAAGACACTGCTCGTGGCTTAGCATACCTACATGAGGAAATGGACTTTCAGGTGGCATTTTTATTCTTTACTTCCAAAATTTTCTTCTTTTCCTTTTTTCTATTGGGTGCTATAGTTAGGAGAACATATAGTTATGTTTTAATGCAAGTTATTTACTAACATAGAGCGGGCATAGTGCATGGATATATGGTATATGTGTGCATGCATCCAGTTCCTATAATGCGTTTTTGACTTTACGATGTTGTAGGATGGTGGTATGGACTGATGATTTTTTTTCCCGTTGTTGTTCCTATATGATGTAGATCATATTCAGAGATTTCAAATCTTCTAACATTCTCCTAGATGAGCAATGGAATGCTAAGCTCTCAGACTTTGGATTGGCTAGATTAGGCCCTTCCGAAGGGCTTACCCACGTCTCAACTGCGGTATGCTCATACATAATGATGTAGAATATCCTTGTTTTACATGTTCTTTAAACTTCTGCGCTCATAAATTTGGATCTAAAATGACTATTTGTGAAATCAGGGGAATTCCCGAGTCCCGACCACAGCTTAATACAAAATGATCGACTTGCACCTATAAAAAGCCAATAAGATTTCTGTTCAGAAGTTATCCGGGGATGGAACTACACAGTGGATGGCCATGGCCCCTCTATCTTTTGAAACGTAATTCAGTTAGACATTCTTATAGTTCTTTATCCCAGCATACAAATTATTCCATCCGTTCCAGAATCCTAAAATTTAACATTGATGTCAATCATGAAGTTCTGAAAACAATAATTGTATTGACTAACATCAAATCAATTCATATCAAATTTGAACTAAAACTGTCGAAAATACACTTCTAAAAGTTAAAATGATGTTCTCTCTTTGTATCTTTTTGTTTTGGGAACAGAATGAGTATATAGTAGATTGACCCTTCATTACTATCATACAACTATATTTTCTTTTTCGATATTTTTTCGTTGGCTTGTTCATAATATTTTCTTCTAATTCTAGGGTTAATATACTCCTGTTCCAAAAAGAAAGTGTACATCTTTTTTTGGACATTCCTTAGTAAGAGTTTGATTCTTAAAATCAATTTATATATAAGCAAGTTGTGAACTTAATAGTTGATTATGTTCAAAGTCAAACACGTTGATTTTGAGAAGTAAACACTCATTTTTATGCGAGTGGAACATCTACTATGTTCCCCGTTTAATAAAATTTTTGGTTCTGTCGGTGTGATTATCTTCACATAGTTGGTATGTACTCTCTGTAAAGCTAGAAACTATTTTGGTCTATTAGAAATGCATTATTTACAAATCATGTGTATAATACTTGTGATGTTTTAATTGAGTGGACTATGAATTATGGCAAATTGCAAGTGATACCAGGAATATAGATTTAGACGGTTCAAAATTACTTAGTATTGCAGCCCTCCAACTAGTTCTCTTAGGAGGATTCCAATTAAATTATGATGGCCATTGCCACATAAACATGACCAAGTATCCTTCATTTGGTGAACGTGTGGTAGACTTCCACGTGATATGGTGGTATTCATGGTTGAAAACTTGTATTTACCAAAAAGAAAAAAATATATATTTGAAAACTTATACCCATTTCTTTTGGAAAGCATAATGCACTTCAAAAGCTTAGTTAACAGAAATTTCTTTGCACTTTTAATGTTGCATGGACACTTGGCTTCTCACTAGAGTCTAGAGTAGCTGCAAGGACATAACGGGAAGTAGGCTCAGGTATGCATATTAAGGAAGTCAAAATAATGGATAATTTTGGAAAGAGATTATGATACTGGAAGACTTGCCACACCCGGCACTTGTATACCTGAATCTATGGTACATGTGATTCTATACATAAGTTGGTCTAGTTGAACATTGGCTGAATCATGGACACTTGTGGAGAATTTTGTCCGGTCGTAACTATCTGGAACTAATCCCAGTGCCTATAAGTAATAATAACCTTTCTTGCTTATAGTTTTGTCACCCAACCCCCATGTCCAAAAAAGTAACCCTGGCATTCTTCCGCCTAGGAATTTATGAAGTTTTTATGATCTTCCTATAATTGCTAGTATTGGGGTTTTAGCTTACTGTTAACTCGGTTCTAGAGCATGGCTTTTACAAATATATGGGCTATTGGAAGGTTTGATAAGTATAGTACATGATATCCAAACATTGGTTAAGAAATCTGGAAGTAACTAGTAGTTTAACGCTGAACAATTAATTAAAGAATGTGTAACGTTTACGTTACTTCTTTTGATGTTCAAATGCCACATTCATTGATTCCAATCAAGTATATATTTCCTTTGAAATGTTATTACCATATAACATGAAAACATTATCAGGTTGTGGGAACACTTGGATATGCATCTCCGGAATACATCCAAACTGGGCATCTCACGTCAAAGAATGATGTATGGAGCTATGGGGTCTTCCTTTATGAACTCATCACAGGTAGGCGACCATTGGACCGAAACCTCCCCAAGTCTGAGCAGAAACTTTTGGAATGGGTGAAGCCTTACTTATCAAACACAAGGAAGTTTAGGATGATAATGGACCCCAGGTTTGAAGGTAAGTATTCTATCAAATCTGCCCAGAAGTTATCAATTGTAGCCAACCGGTGCTTGGTCAGAAACCCAAAATCACGCCCAAAGATGAGTGAAGTGTTGGAAATGGTGAATCAGATCATAGATCCATCAACAGAAACCGGCACCACTTTGGTTACAACAGTAACTCCTAACCAAGTTACTCACCGAGAAAGATCTTCTGAGGAAACTGAAAGAAAAGGTAAGAGAAGTAAAATGGATTTAAAAAATGGAGATGGTTCTTGGTTGGCTCGCATTTGGTCATCAAAGCTTGTAAAAACCCACTGAATGTCATGTCTCTTGCATATAGAAGGCTGGCCAGAGTTTTCATTACTTGAAGAATCTTGGGAGGGGGGACGGAAGTAGCTTAATTAATGAATCTTCTGCAAAAACATGTATAGATATATCGTTGGCCTTTTCTTTTTGCAGTCTTAACTTTCAGGAGTATATGGATTTTTGTGGGATTGAAGGCACAAGAACGAAGGATTAGTGAAGGGTTATAAATATGGGTTTTTAGGACATGTAGATGTAGCTGGTTTCTGTGAAAAGTTTTTTGAAGTTTGCTAGGAAATTCTGATCGGTGATGCTTGGATCTGGATTCTACGAAGCTGTCGCGCCTTTACAATATGTTAGTTTATAATTTTTTGTTGCATTTGTGCTGGTTCACAGAACGAGCGCTAGATGACGAACATTTGTTTAAACGCAACAAAAAACCTATAATCTTACGTATTGTCAAAGGTGTGAAACTTTCTTGAAATCCAAATCCATGATCTTGTAATAACTTAATGGGAATGCCCAGTAGCTGTAGTTGTACAATGCAACCCTATGAGACATGATTGAAAATTTATTTTGTTGTATTATTTACTATAATCAGACAAAACATAACATTTCTGATATGTTGTGTGAAATTTATGAATTCTTTTTCTCCTTGCACTTTTAGAACTGCAGCTTAAAATCTTGTCTTGGGTAAAAGTTGGATGAAAGAGAATATGTGATTGTCAAGCTTTTCTATAGATTGTGAGGAACCTTTCCCTTGATTGTCTAGTGCCCAACCTGGCGCTTTCCAATAGGATCATGTGACAATATTGCCATTTACACTTTGTAATATTGCCATTTACACTGCGTAATATTGTTTGACCTAGGTTTATTATTCCTTGTTTGAGCTCTGCATGGGAAAGCTAGCTAATAAGCGGCGTTTATTTTCTTTTTCCTTAAAAGGAGACCCTTTTTTAATCAAAACTTTTCTTGTTGCTAAAAAGTAGACCTTATTCTCAAAAGAAGCACCTAAACCGATGGCTAGGAAAATCAATACCTATATTTAAAATCAGGACTTGAGATTATTTTTAAACTAATTGAATAACCAATCGGTTGATTCGGTACTAATTTATATTATTCAAACGAGTTAATTTGATAGTGTTAAATATTTAGTTAGATTAATTTTTTATTTTATTTTTAATTATTAATAATAAGTGCAAAAAATCTTATCATTAATAAGATACTCGTGTTTTTTCTCTTTTTTAAATTTTATTAATACATGTAATTTTTAAATTGACTTTCAACTACATAAATAAGATAATAAAGCTTGAAAAACGAAGAGATACGGGTAATATATCTCATATTTGTTCGTTTTTTGAATTCTATAAATACATTTAATAATAATCACATTTAATTATAGACCTTTATAAAATATAACAAACTTACACTTAGTACAAAATAAAAAATTACTATCATTATATATTTGAACAATTATTATTATTTTTATTTAAATTATTCTTACTTATTTATTTACAAAATTTCAACAACTAATTAACTATACATAAAAAAAAAAAAAGGATTATTGAATTATCAAAAAAATATAAAATAACACCCATATAAGACACGTGCCTTACGGGGATTAATCGACTAATAATGTTAAACTACGACGACGTTTTTTCGGGTGTAAATGAATAGTGTTAAAATAGTTGGTTGTAGTCGTTGTACTCATAGATTAGATTTGATGAAGCCGCGTTGAAAATGGCGTGGAAATATATACCAAAAATAAGAAAACAAAACATAAAGTTGTAAATTGTAATACAATTAATTTGTGACACGGAGAAGCATTCAAGATCCCGGGACCTACGCGTATTTAGGGATAAATGACGCGGAATTCATCGAATTAAGAAAAACGAAGAAACAAGAAGACAAAATCTATTATTCCCTCCATCTTAATATAAAAATATTTATTATTTTTATTTTAAATAATTTCAAATTAAATATCAATTTATATTAAATAATTTGTTTTTTATAATAATTTATCTATAATATCTTTAGTATTAATTGTCCTATTTCAACTCTCTATGAATATTTATGGAACATCACTAATTATCTGCAAAAAACTATATAATTAAATGAGAATTTAAATATGGACAATTTTATCATTTTATACTCTTTTTTAATATATGTACAAAAAGTCAACTAAAATTTTTATTATGCGACGGAAGGAATATTATAATTAAATAAATAATTTAATTCGTACTTTTTTTTTAGTTTAACATTTGATTTTTTTAATATTAAGTTAATTTATATTATTTATTAATTCAAATTGAAAATTAGAATGAATATCATTGTTTTATAGGAAAACAAAAAATTAGTAACATAATTTTATATGAAAATAATCAAAACAAAATCATCTTACCTAATATTAGTTTATTATTTTTATTTAAAAATTCGAATTAATATTGTTGTTGTATAAGAAAACATGAATTCGTAGTATAATTTTATAATAAAATAATCAAAATAAGATCATCTTACTTGATATTAATTAATTTTTTATTTAAATATGTATAATATAAATTTAAGTAAAATTATATTACCACTTATATAATATAATTTGAGAAGAAAATAAAATTATCATAAAAATCATCTATCTAACTTAAATTTGTTACTATTATAAAAATATAAATATAAATATAGTTTCAAGTATAAAAAATATTTAATCATTATTTAGATAATATAATAATTATTATGATAAAAACAAAAATATAATATACTAATTGACCAAATGATTCAATTATTAAATAAAAATTAAAAATTATTTACTCTATCCAATAAAAAATTATAAGAATAAAATTCAAAACATTAATAATAATATTTTAATTGTACAACAAAATCCTTTGTTAAGTTCAACCGAGTTAAAAATAAAAATTAGTAATGTATGTTATGAGAAAACAATCAAAAGATCGTCTTACTTAATATTTTCATTTGTTATCATTATTAAATAAAATTTTATTACAACTTAGATAATATAGTTTAAAAAGAAAAAAAATCAAATAGATCATCTTACCAAGCTTAAATTTGTTACTCATGGTTAAATATGAGTGTAATTATATTAATGTACAAGTAAATATTTATTAGTCCCTTCGTCCCATGATAAAAAAATCTTATTATTATTTTAAATAGTCTCAATTTAAATGTTTACTTACCTTAAATAATTTATTTTCTTACAATAATTTGTCTATAACATCCTTAATATTAATTGTCATATTTATATTTTCTATATATATTTATGAAACATTATTAATCATGTGCAGAAAACTAAATAATTAAATGAGAATTTAAATATGAACAATTTTATCATTTTATTCTCTTTCTTAATATGCACAAAAAGTCAATCAGAACTTTTATTCTGGAGAATCTGTAAATTAAATAATATAATTTTGATAGAAAAATATTTTCTTCTTAAAATTATTTTTACCTAATAAATTCAATAATATATTTATAAAAAATAATAAAATATTTACAAGTCATAACTTTAGAATAAGACCCTGTGCAAAGTACAAGGTGTAGATAGTTGAAGTATCATATATCTATACTTCAACTAAATAGACAATTTAGGTCCCTTTTTTTTTTGTCTCACAAAAATTATTTTTTCTACGGTATTATTTCTTCAACTTTAAGTAAAAATACTTGTTCTACATTAGGTCAAAAAACCAACTATCTACGTATACATATATATTATCGTGAAATTAATTTTATTAGCGATAAAATATTATGAGAATTATCAATCTTTTCGTCAACTTGGTATGTTATATATCTCAATCTATTGGATCACCATTGCAATAACTTGATATTTAATGAGTTCATCACTTATGTTGCTCAAATTATTGTTAAAAAACAATTATGGCATTTAAATAGTATATAATTGAATTTTTTTGTTAAATAAAATATTGTATTATACCATATTACATTACTTGCATGTTATTCGCATGAAAGGAATTTTAAAATAAGAAATATGAACATAAATAGCTAAAAAAAATATTTTAAAAATCTAAATCATAAAAAAACATGTACAAAAAATGAGCTTAAAAATAAAAATTTAAAGAACAAAAAAAAATCATTAAAAATAAGCAATTAATAAATAAAATTTTAAAAAAATCCAAAATATTAACATGTAAAAAAACAAAATAACCTGTGTAAGTCAAAAGTAATATTACTCATTCTATTTAAAATATTATCTAAAACAATATTAATAAAAAATAAATATAAAATTTAAGATTTAAGAATAAGACCATGTGTTTTGCATTGGGTATACCACTACTAATTTAATTAAAGTGGAAGCTCCATTTTTTTTAAGAGTACAATATAATTCATAATTAAATATATCATCAATATATTGATAGTCACTTGTTCCATTGATACGAATCATTTATATTAATATAGAGGTTGAGGGAAGACAGATCCAGAAGGTAACATAAGTCTAGAAAGTAGAACAACTCGTGATGAAGATTGAAAATAGTAAGTAATCCCCTCTCTCATCTTAATCCTTTACCCCTAGGTTAGGATAAATTATTTTAATAGATTAAGATATTAAAAAAATACAACATTAATATTATAATATTAAAAACCAATCAAGACTATAATGAAAACAATAAGTTATTCCTTCCTCCACATAGACCATTCCACCATAGGTTATGATAAATTATTGTAATATATTAAGATATTAAAAAAATACATCATTAATATTATAATATTAAGAATCAATTTAGTCTATATTAAACCTCCCCCACTTAGACCATTCTCTTAGGTAAGGATAAATTATTGTAATAAATTATGATATTCACAAAAAAAATCATCAATATTATAATATCAAGAACCAATCAAGCCCATACTGAAGACAATAAGTTATCTCCTCTACCATATAGACTGTTCTCCGCAAGTTAGAATAAATTATTATAATAGATTATGATATTAAAAAATACATTATCAATATTATAATATCAAGAACCAATAAAATCTAGGTTAAAAAATATATTATTAATATTATAATATCAATAATCAATCAAGCCTATATTAAAGACACTAGGAAGAAATAAAATTTTGTTATTATTATAATATCAAGAATCAATCAAGTCTAGATTGAAGACGATAAATTACTCCACACGAAAGAAGAAATAAATTTACGTAAGTGAGAATCAAATCTTAATATCAAGTAGTAATCAAGCCTAAATTGAAGGTAGTAAGTTATTTTACATAAAAGAATAAATAAACTTATGTAAATGAGAATCGAATATAATATTTATAGGTTGTAGTATCTCAATTTTAACTATTAAGATAAGACCTCATAAAAATAAAAATAAAAATGGAAGCCAAAATAGTGCGAAACCTATATCCTATTTTAAACCCACACTTAAATTATACTTCTTCTGTCCCATAATAAATACCTTAGTTTGATTTTAGTAATCAAATTAATCATTTTTAATATAAATAATTTAAAATATTTATATACAAATTTTAAATTACGCAACTTGATATTAATAGTATATTTTTTGTAGTTTATTATAATTATAATTTTTTGATATATATTTTGATTTTTTTTTAAATTTATTAATTTGATTACGAAAGTCAAATTAATACATTTATTATGGAATGAGAGGTATATAATTTTATTTTAAATGCAAATTTAAGGTTTGAAAACGCATCAACCCATCATTTTCTATCAAATCATCAGACCTTTATTACTGTTAACATTTTTGACTTTTCATATTTAGTGGTTCTACCGTATACATAATTTGCAGGGTGCGTCTGTGCGAAGGGAACACAATTATTACATTAAAGAAATTTAGAGCATCTACTCTAAAGACTTTTTTTCTTCCTATATATATATATATATATTCAAAAAGATAAGCACGTAATTGTTGATCTTAATTGTTATATTTAGTTGATTGTGATTTTCACATTTAATTAATCGTGATAGTATTCTTCAGAAAATATACTTTTGAGCAATAAATAATGAACGTCGGAGTTAATGATAAAATTATCGTTAATGAAATATTTATTTAAAAATTATAGTGTTTTAAGTCATTATCATAATTAACTAACCACATATACGCCTAAATTATCTATTGATATTTTATTATGATATAATTCCAGTTTTCCTCATCACATTTTAATATATCACCGTGGATATTAGAATATTCAGACTAAAAGCTTGATTAGCACCTTCTAAGGCAGTGGGTTATAATGTGTTTCAAATTATATTCTATTTGTTTCAAATTAACAATGCTTTTTGATTTTTTGAAAATTATTTATAGATTTATAAAATTCAAAATCAAATAAAAATTATTTAATTTAATATAAACTTATAACAATTGTATGCTAATTATAATATTCTTAATAATTATTTTTATCTTTTTCAAAATTCAAATAAAATTATATTAATTTTAAAAGTTAATTTTTTTACAAATTAACTTAATAAAATAAAAATATATCTCTAATAAACATTTGAAATTTTATATTACTAGCCTTCACATACAATAAGTTATATATACATATTATACCGAGCAATTAATGTATGATAATAGTATGTATTAAGACACATTTGAGAATATCTAACGTTATTATATTAAATTTGTTACGAATAACGACTTATATAATAATTTAAAATAAAAATAATAAAATTTATAATATAAAAATTATAAATTTTATATTAAATTATTACATATCTTATTATACATAGAGTGAGAGAGAGAGAGAGAGACGTGTACATTTTGGCTAGGCTAGGGTAGGGTAGGGTTCATTTGAAAATATCTAATAATTTTTCCAAGGGGCGGTTCAAGAAAAAGTCCAGTTAAAGCAACGGTATCTTTAAACCCACTCAAAAGGCCCAATATAAAAAGGAGGGGGAGGTTTCAAAGATTCCGTGCAAGAGCTGTTCGACGTTTAACGGCAGGGCAACTGTATATATAATGTCTTCAATTCGCCCTCTTAAATTTCTCCCTACCATCTTTATCTTCTTCTTCCGTGTAATCTTCGGACTCTATATGTTTATCCTCGTCTCTTCGAGCTACATACATTAGGACTGAATACTTGAAGTTTCGACACAAGGATTTGATCTCAATACTTTGAACTTGAAGTTTCAAAGCAAGGATTTGATCTATCGGGCGTTGATTTAAAGGTGCGTTTTTTTTCACACAAAATTTAATTTATTGATACGTTACTTGTTCTGGAGTTGATTAGAAGCTCCAATAATTTATTGTACTTTCAAGTAGGCCTTTTTTTGGGTTGAGTACTAGATGATTGGAATATGAAACTAGTTGGTGGGGGAAACTTAATGCTGAAGCTATGGAGAACTTTCACCTTTATCTCATATTCCTTATTCTGTGTGTACATGTCCTGATTTTTAATTTCAGGTGCTGGATGCATGTTAATGTTTTAGCCATTGTGGAGGGATTGGTTAAACTTTTGATTGCATATCATTTATTGAGATAATCCAAAAATTATTAAATTTCCTAATACAAATGCTTAAAGCTTCAAATTTTATACTTGAATATATAGTTAAAACTTCAAATGTTTCAGTTAGCGTACCTAGAACATATGATTATGAAATTAGGGGAAAGTATTCTAAGATACCTGCCAGAATAATCCCTTTTGTTGGATGTTTCAATTGATCCTGGAAGTAGTTGGACACATAATTGAGTTGAGATGGATTTACTGAATTAAATGTCCAGAATCATGGTTGAGATATTTCTACATTAGCTTGGCAGGCCATGTTTTAAGAATATGGATTGTTCAAAGTAACGATTGTGGCTTGATAAGTAGCTTTGGAATTGTAACTATTTGTGGTACTAAATCGTGATAGTGGTTGAAGCATAGGCAAAGGGATTATAACATTTCATGAAGAGTCTAATACCTACATGGATATATGATTGTTCAATAAACCCAAGAACAAAAAGGTTAAGTTTTGCCATTTTAATTTTTCATTATATTTTCTTTTGTACTTTTACAGACTTCTTCATTGATACGTCAATTATCTCGTTACCTTTTGATTTCCCTGGCGGAAAGCATCAAGCTTTACACAAGCTTCGAAGGTGAAAAGTTTATAGCTATATTGTGGTAAAAATATCGACCTTTACCAACCTGGAATCAAAGGTTAATCATCTCTGCTTTACAATTGAGGGCTGCATTAACTGGAAGTAAGCAGAGCCGGACGGTCCACCTTTTGCAGTAGTAGGCGGCGTTCAAGTCGGAAAGATTGCCGAGGCACACAGTTATGTGTGAGCCTGATCCAGATGTTGCTCAGTGGGATCTTAATTTTCTTGACGTGGACCAACTTTTTAGTTCTACTTATTATGGTGACACCAATCAACACAATGTGGACATCACTCATGAACATTATGTCAGAGATAGTCATCAGGATACAGAATTTAACAGTGTAGAGAATGACGAGATTATTGCACATACTCTACAAGAAGAGTTATCACATATTTCCCTTGCAGAAGAAACTGACTTATCCAGCACAGTGGAGGACACCTGGCAGGCATCCACTGATACCCAGGATTGGTCTAGTAGAGCGTCAAGGAACTATTATGATGGTGAGTCCTCCCACTTCCAGGGGAAGGAAGGATGTTTAAATAGTTTTTTTGCTCAAATTATTTAACTAATGCTTTCCTATTTATCGTATCTTATTATAATCGGCAGCTCATGAGGATGGCCTACAAGAGACAGATGAAATGGGACCCTCAAGTTCATGCTCCAGCCCTGGAGGTTCATATGATGGAGAAGAGTTTAATTATACTCTGGAGATAACAGATGAGTCTGAGCTTGATGGAGAAGTTGGCAAGAGATTAAACCAAATGATTCCTGTTCGTGTGAGTATTGCTTACTCAAAATACCGTTACTTTTTTGGGCAGTTTCTCTGGTGTAATATTTGTACAATAACATAGTTTGACGTTCAATCTAAAATTTCATTGGAAAGAAGTAAATTCTGAATGAGTTCGGTCCTATGCCGCTTAATTATTATTATTTTTAATATTGAACAAAAATTAATGCCATATATTGATGTGTGATGCTTTGGGTCCATTACCTGTGTTGCTTTGGTATGTAAGCGTCAGTTCATACTTAAATAAATATCTTATGGTCGGTTTTGAACGATTTATCATCTTGATAAACCGAGTGTTATCGAATGTAGTTTCAGTTAATAATTCTCGTGATGGTTATGTGTGTGTGTGTATAGATAAATTGGTAATCTACACCCTTTAGCTTTTGTGATATTACCCACAATACACCCAAAAATCTTAGGACTAATCCTTCCCTGAGCCTTATTTTTTGGTACATTTTCCCACTATTGGTGACCCCTAGGATTATCTCAGCAGGTAAGGTCTACAAGGAAAATCCTTGAGGTTGCTAGTTCTAGACTTCTAGTGCCCTTGAGTCTAAGCTTCGAGTGATTACTGGTGAATCCTCTAGTAGTGATGTGGAAAGGTGAGAGCCTTTCACCCAACTGTGGTGAGGACCGAGACACATAAGAACCAAAAAAAACTAGCTTAACTTCACAAACTACCTTTTATCAAATAACTGACTGAAATCCCCACCCCACAAAAACAAAATAAAAATAAATAAATAAATGCAAGCTTCTTTGGTAACAGTGGACTATTTGACTACATTGGTGGTAGTAGCAGCACTATCCTAGCCCACCTCAGCTTATGACACACAGAATTAGATCTGAAGCTAAGCACTGTATTGAATGACCACATCTGCCACCATCATTGGTTTTTGATGCCCCCACGGGCGTCTACCAATCTCTCCCGTTCTAGTCCTTCTTGGTCATTGTATTCTATATATGACCAAACGGGTTTCTTTCTTTTTAATTCATGAAACATCTTTTGTTTTTAATATTTATGCACTATAAGCTTCCTTTTACCATATGCCAAAACAGGGTCATCAGTCTTAGAAATTCAGTAGACCTAAAACATTAACATTCATTATATTTCTGCAGCATGTTCCCAGAACTAATGGCGACATACCTTCTATTGATGAAGCAACTTCTGATCATCAAAGGCTGCTGGATAGGTATCCTTTCCATTTCCTCCCCTTTTTAAGAGATGACGTGAATGGACATATGTTATTAGATTTAAAAATAACTATTTCTTTGTCCTTTATGCACACAAAATAATGAATGTCTGTCGATTTGCAGAAATTTATATGCAAAAGAATATGTTTTCTGACAAGCACTATATAGGAACCTGCTTTTAATCATGGTGTGAGTTAACAATTCCCATCTCTTCTGAAGAAACTGCAAATGTTATACTGATCCTAATATGTTTTCATTCTTCCATCATTCATTCCCCTTCAGTTAACATCACCAATTTGAATTTAGTTAGTAGGTGACCGAAATTTTGCACTAAATCTATTATTGAGGATTTCTAGTTATGTGAATATGACTTTATTGAATCTTAGTTCCCTACTCAGCCAGTCGATCTTCAAGCTGAGCATGTTTTCCTGCTTCTGCTCCTTGTTTTATTATTGCCTAGATTGCTTTAAGCTGTGGGCATTAAACATCTTGTGAACTTTATACTGAAAAGTTCTTTTGCATTCAGGTTGCATTTATATAACTTGGTTGAGTGCAAAGTTCAAGGAGACGGTAACTGTCAGGTCAGTTTCGCTCTCACCCTTTTTGTTTAGTAAAAATTAAACTGTGCCATATAGAAAGTGATAGCTACATCTGTTGCATTTAAGATTTTCAGAATTGTTGATTTAACTAGAGTTCGATTGTGAATCCTTCTGACTTGCTCCTTGCCCTTGGGGTATATATGTTATAATCATATGGCTTGGTATTCGGAGATGCTTATTTCAAACACATGTTTTACAGCTCCTTGTTGAAACGAAGTCTTAATGAGTTAAACTTACTAGAGAAAAAGATGTTCTTTGATTGTCTTCAAAATTTAAGTTTTTAAAACTGGCAGTTATTTATATTGTGCTATTTATTTACCTATTTGGATGTTGTTAAAGAAACAAATAACTTGGAGGTAATCTTCAATACTTTTGGTTATGGAACGCAGAAAGGATACCACTGGAAAAGTTAATTAGTAGAGACTATTTACTTAGTAAACGATAATTTATGGAGAGCCAACTGTATTACAAATGAAACTCACAGTTATTTGTCCTGATAAGGCTCTCTATCCATGCATTATTGGGAATATTTTTATTGATCTCGGAACTTGTATGGATGTGTTTTTCTTTTCTAAACAAAAAATTCGTGTTCCCCTCTCGAGCGGAAGTTGTAATTTATATGTGACTTCTGTGTTAGGATTTTATAGTTTCCCATGTATTGATGTTTGCAGCTTGATGTCCTCTGAATGCAATTTAAGAATTTTAATCTCATCCAAGTTATACTGAGAGAATATGTATGGAATCTGTACATTTTCCCATTAATTCTATCTATTTTATGGCTTTTTCTTGGCATGGGGTCCCTTTTGTGATTGAATTTACTAGAAGTTTATCCCAATAAATTTCCTGAATTAGTATTTGTTTATGGCTCTGGTCATCTCATTGTTCTTTTTTTCTTCAGTTTCGTGCTTTATCAGATCAATTCTACCGTTCCCCAGAGCATCACAAATTTGTGAGAAGACAAGTTATTAATCAGGTTCCTCTGCGATATAGCACTTTATATAGAACTTTATATCGTAGAGTTCATAAATCTGCATATGATCTGCATTCTGATATTTTTCTGATATGGTTGGATACTATCAGCTTAAGGCACACCCAGAGATGTATGAGGGATATGTTCCAATGGCATATGATGATTATTTGAGGAAGATGTCAAAGTAAAACTAAAACCCTTTTTTACTTTTCTAGTTTTATGATTTTCATACTTCTTGAGTAGTTAGATTCACAAACTTCAATATTTGAATTATATTTAATTAAACTAGGAGTGGTGAGTGGGGAGATCATGTCACCTTGCAGGCAGCTGCAGATTCGGTAAGAAGATTTTCTCCAGGACACCTGAATCTTCTCCTTTGATCAATAAGTTTTGCAGTTTATTTATTTATTTCACATTTCCATTTTTTGGTTTACCTCGACAATTAAAACTCTATGCATTTTTTTCCTGATTTTTATCAAGCAGTCCTTACTATGAAATATAAACTTTCTGAAAAAATAAAGCGCTTTAATGATAAAGAAATAAAAAATCATTGATATTTTTTTATCAGCTTAGATTTTCTACAAGTATTAACTTTCGTAGGCTTGGGGAATAGTAAAATAAATTCGGAACTTATTTATTTTAATTTTTTCTTGCAGTATGGTGTGAAATTTTTTATCTTGACATCATTTAAAGATACCTGTTCTTTTGAGATTCTTCCGAAGGTCCAAAAGTCAAAAAGAGGTAAATTTTGGGGGTTTCAAAAATTTATTCATGTTGATATTGGGTGGAATATTCTGTTAGTACCTTTTGAGGACGATGTCTTTCGATATGCCTTAACTAATCTATTCTTATCTGGTGTCTTCTGAGATTTTGAACTCATTCATCTGCTCATCACTAATTTATTCCCCACATTTTTTCTTGTTCTGTTTTTTGGTGGGGGTGTTTTTATGAATTTCTTTATTAAATTTTATTTGAAACTATCTATTTCAGTCCTACCTCTCTTTCTGTTTAAGAAATATTCTGTAGTACCTTTTGAAGATCATATTTGTAGATATATCTTATTAGTAATCAATCTCTTCTCAACTGGTGTCCCTCTGAGACACTTGAACTCAGCTCATATGTTAGTTATTAATATAGTTCACGTATTTCATTCCTATTTGTCTTTCTTTTAAGGGAATATATTTGGCCTTTGTGAACCAATAATTTCAATTTGAAGTGAGTTTTGAATTGTCAGTAAAAAGGCTATCAGCCTTTGTGGTCCTTGTTACCGAGGGCATTAGGATTGTAGAGATGAGACAGACTTAACTTTAAAATCATGTCGAACTAGATTGTTCCCTGAGACTTGGGATCAAGTTTTCGAACTTCGAACTTATGTATAAATATTGAATATTATAGATCGATTCTGGCCTACTAATTTCAAAGATATTGAAATAGGCTGTCACAAGACCTCATATTTATTATTATTGTTATTATTATTTATGAATAGGTTATAAATTATATTTAAATCTAATTTACCTTAGAGGAGCTCAGTCGTGCTCTTCTGGCTCTAATGCCCTCTGTGTTTGTCCTTTTTCTTTAATCGATTTTGCCAATACATTGTGCACTCACAAAACATGTGAAAGGTGGAGTCGTCAACAAGAACAACTTTTTAGAATTGTCCATAATGTCCCTCCTTTCCTTAAATAACAGTAAACTACTCACAGTGTAGGAAATCTTCTAGCCTGAATCAACGATGATCCTTGCCTTCTTTAAAAGATAAGTAGAGATGAGAACTATAACCAATATAGAATTAAACAATATGTACGTAAGATAAGTAGAGATAAGAACTATAGAACTACTACTATATGAGTAAACTTTTCCCAGTTCTATGACCTCTTAATCTATTATCAGTAAATGAAGTAGTAAGTTGCTGCACAAAATGTGCTATAACAGGGTAAAACTACCTATGCAATATTACATCTATTACCATATTCCTTTCAATCTAATTTTCCTTTTTGATCTTATCTTTTTGTTATTTGTTAGTTAGTTCTTCTCCTTTATTTCTTTTTTGGGTTCTTTTTCTCTCATCCACATGTGATGCTTTACTCATCTTTTAGTATCTGCTCAAAGGCTTTTTCATCACAACCATCCATCATTCCAATAATAGATGAGTAATGAACTCTTTGTTATTATGAGGTTACCTTCTTCTTAATCTTTATCTTCTAGAAATATTAAGGATAAAACTTTGATCTGTGCGAACATTTTGATTGTTATAATTAACACTTACAACGATTTTATGTATTGCATGCAGTCATTTTCTTGAGTTTTTGGGCGGAGGTGCACTACAACTCCATCTATCCTCAGGGAGGTAAATCCCTCGGCTTTTTCTCTCCTTTCATGTTGTTAGTCATAAGCAACATAGAAGTAACTCTGATGGATTAAATAAAACCAAATGATTTACCTGTTTCAAATACTTGGGTCCTGAATCTTGGGGTGCTTATGTAATTTTAGCCCTCACGCTAGCAGCCTTGCACATACATTTATGTAAATGGTTGTTTGAGAGTCACGGTGGTAGCTTTAACTTTTACCCATTCTCCCCCCCCCCCCCCCCCCCCCCCCCCCCCCGCGCAGTGGAAGCGGAAATTCTCATGTAAAGTCTTGTATAGGTTGACAAATTCGGGTTTGGTGTGTTCCTAATTTTTGGCGCTTGAATTTGCTTTCACATATATTGCATTAATTAGTTACATGGTTCATTGTTCGGTTGTAACAGAGTTGCCGCCAGGCGATTATAAGAGGAAGAAAAAGTGGAGGATTTTCGGGAATAAGCAGTAGGTGTGTCTGGCTTGTGGCAGTGCACAGTTGTTTATTTTGTTGTGTTACTGCATCACCTCGACTTCACTTGTATACGAGACATTTTTCATTCTTATATTTATTGACAAATAAATCAGTGAAAAATTATTCTTTTTAGCAAATTAAGGGTACAGCTGGTTTATGTTACTTCCATTTGTGACTATTTGTTTCTGCAGCTAGGTACGTACTAGTCGTGCCTACGTTTCCTACTTTCCTCTCTCCTGCCTTTTTCCTGCCGCTGATAGTAAGTTTACTACTTACTAGTACTATAATAAATAAAGTTGCATAACGGTCGGTATATACGAATCTATAAGCAGCATGAATATAATAAAATAGTTTGTAGATAGAAGAGTCGGTCATGGATTATATGAACGTATGGCAGATATATTTGGATAAGACTAGGCTTGTTGCCAAACACTGTTTACTATTGGTAAATGCAGAAGCTATATTTACGTTAATGCGGGCATGCAGCAGCCTATGCAGAACAAAGTAAGTTTTGGTCATATTCGAAGTTCATTTACAGAAGTTCCTTCATTATGCTCTCAGCAGCTCTTTCGAGTATTGATAATAGTTTGAAATCTAATAAAATAAAAAATAAAAAAAATTCCTCTTCAATAGACAGTAAATAGATAAAAAGTTTTAAGCTCGAGAATTTATACTAATCCTCTTTCCCATATTTATTGCGGTGATTATACCATTTAATCATAAAACTACATATATTTTGCAGTGAAAAGACATCTTTTAGTTTTATAGCAAGTGAGATGACATAAGAGTAGAAATCATTTTGACGAAATAAATAAAAATATGCTCAAAGCAAACTTTTTTCGACAAATTTAGAAAATCAAAGTAAACGAGAGAATATAAACTAAAGTTCTAATTAAATACTCTAATAAACTTTTTCAATTTGGGTTTATGTTAACATTAAATTATATCTCCATTGCGAAATGAAAAATTAAATTATATCTCCATCGCGAAATGAAAATGAGAAAAAATGGACAACGAGAAGAATAAGATGAACAAAAAGAACATTCATAAGCTCCAAAACACCCAATATTTTCACATTCTAGTAAAACCACAACACCCACCCGCCTATTCTACTGCTTTCCCAATAGTTCTTCTGTCTGCTCCTCCTCCTGCTCCGTCACCGGCTGCAACAACAACGCCGTGAACGGCATGTTCCGGTACCTATTCCCAGAATAATTCAACCCCACCGGCGGTGGCTGACACAGATCCAACCTACAATTTGGCTGCGACGCCGCAAACAATCCCGGCTGGCACATCCCGCCGGAAACCGCCGACAGCGGTTGAACCATATTAGAAAAGCTCAACGAAGCCGAGGTCGAAACCTGCGACCGCGACGCCGGGACGACACCGGAGGAAGTGCACACGGGTTCAGCCGGAACCGTACCGCTGCCAGTTGCAGCTATGATCGACGGCTCCGCGTGGCGGAGGAGCCACTCAATCGTCTCCCCATCCGAACGGTGGCCGAGTTCTCGGGTGAGTTGAAAAATACGGGCGGCGCAAAGCGCCGGCATACGAACCCGCCGGCCACGGCCATTAACTTTTGTATGGCGGTCTTTGGTACTGGAAGGGAGAGAATTAGTTGTTTTTTTGGGAATGACCAACTGGGTGGATTTGAAAGAAGTGGTAGGGTTAATGGAGAGAGTAGCTGGGGCTTGAGTCGGAGTTGGATTCGGGTCTGATTGGTCGAGGTGGTGGAGGACCATCTCTGAAGAAGCCATAATCGGTTATCGGAGAGAGACAATTAGGGCTTGTAAGTGGAGTGGAATTGACCGACCCCACGGAACGAGGGTTTTACTTATATGGAAGTTATGTGGGGTAGGGTTATTTGATTTTAACAATCTTGGTCTTGTTGGAAAATATTACTGGGCCCATTGTCAAGAACGAGCGTTTTACTCCCATGGAAGTTAGGGTTATTAGATTTTATCAATCTTGGTCTCGTTGGAAAATATTACTGGGCCCATTGTCAAAAAGGTTTTGTGGTGGTACCCACCATTTTTATGTGGCCTTCTAGAAGTTGAGTTTGTTAGGTGACTCGCAGCTGGCACTCGAGTGATTAAGTTTGTGACGGCATTAGAGTTAGTAAAAAATAGTATTGGAAAAGACAGATTTTTTAAATTATAAAAAAAGGATGAAGAACAGAAGAAGAATGAAGCTTTTTAATGTTAATTTTGAAATTACTGGACATTACTACTTCTCTCAGATAAATTTATGATTTTTTTAGATGGATATATTATTATTAGTTTAATTACTTCTCTCAGATAAATTTATGATTTTTTTAGATGGATATATTATTATTAGTTTAATTATCAACATCTGATTATCATAATCTTTAACTAAACCTATGGGCCCCACCTCAATTAAATTTGTAAAAAGTGTAATGCACCAAAAGTTGTGTGCAAATAATATACAAAAATTAAATAAATAAGCAGCAGCAGGAGTCTTATTCTTAGTGCAATATGCGAGTTACTTTTTAAATAAGCACCCTTGATATCATCAAATAAGATCAATTTGAAATATTTATAACTTTAAAATTAATATAAATTAATTAATTTTTAAATAATATAATTATAAGAATTGCAAACTATTCAATTCTTACAATTTAATTAGAATATTTATTATTTTTAAAAATTAAATAAATCATGCCAGTTTTGAAATTGAATATTTTTTTGAATTAATTTTAAAAAGTTAAATTTAGTTTTATATTTTAAAACAAGAAGAATAACATTAAAATTTTGATTATTATAATTTAATATCTATAATCTAATTAGCATAATCTTTAATCACACGCGCTCAAGCCCAAATAATACTTAAATGTGCAAATCACTTACCAAAGTTACTCAACTTACACAGGAAGTGTTAACTTTGCCTTGCTTTAGAAGTTCGGATCATCGAGATTTATCTCCTGTTTGATAAAATTAAATAAAAAATTCTTAATGTATAAAAGAATTTGAATGAGTTGAATAAAATAAAAGGTCTAAATAAAAAATAAAATAATATATTTAATAATTGTTTATCTAAAATATATGAATACATATATATTTATATTTTAATCTTCTGTACTGTTATGAGCAAATTTATTATGTATTTATATAAAAAAAAATATTATCTAAGACAAATTAAATATACATTTTTGAATAATTTTTATGGAGTATACTACTAGTAATATAATTTTAGAAATAAAATGCTCAAAATATTAATAACATTTTATTAGTCCATAAAATCAAAACAAAAAACTACAACAACATTCATTAAATTGGTTATTAACCAATTTGTTAAAGAAAAATAAAAAATAATTTATAAAAAACAAAAATTTTAGACAATAGTAAAACAAGATTGATATTGAAAGTAATTTTTAATTGTTAATAAGGGTACGTAAGTAAAAATATATTCAATACTATTTTTTTTACCAATTCAGCTATAATTTTTAAAAAAAAATCATTTAAACGCGTTTAGAATTTAAAAATTATAAAACAAATAATTTAAATGACTTATTCACTTGAATTCAAAATTATTAAAAAGTAAACAAATAACCCATTACTCATGGTTCATTCTTACTTGCAAAAATAAACAATCAAAGTGTTTGTCGTGAAATTAAACTTTTAAATTATGTTTGTTTATAAAAAAAAATATTTTGAATTGGATTATTTGTAATAATTTAATATTACTTCGAAATATTTTATCCCATGATGGAGATTAATAGTCCTTTAAATAGTCATATGGACTATTTTTTTATCATTCATAAAGCTATTTACGTGGAATTATATAAATAGCTTTATGAGAGTAATGGTCCAATATTAAAGGATTAATAATCCCTTATCAAATTATGAAATAGTGCAAAGTAGTATTAAATTAAGATAATTAGTCTAATCTCAAGCATTTTTTTTATAAACAAATATAGCTATAATATTAAGACACGGACTAAACTCCTAAGAAAGGCACAGCGAGAAATTTTTTGCAATGAGCGAAAGCTTAACACAACAATGTTGTGTGGAGGTAGAAGACCCACATATCGTGAGCTTATTTTACACACACACACACACACACACACACACACACACACACATAATTTAGGATAGTTATCTAGAACAATCGGTTGCTGAGAGTATTATTATAATAACTACAAATGGGCCAAATTGAATTTATTTTTTATTTTCACTTAAAGTTCTAGCGACAGGTCAAAAAATAAAAATTTGGCACTACTGCTAGAGTTTTTAGTGACAGACAAAAATAAAGTAAATTCGATTTCTTACTACAACAGTATTCCCAACAACCGATTGTTGTGGATAGTTACCCTATAATTTATATGAGAAATGAGGATTGACTAACTATGTAATGTCCTAGAATTTCCACATCTGTATTAATTAAATTATTAATTTAATTTTCCAACGAGTTATTTTTACGAGATTATTTAAATCTTTTTATGTGATTAATTAATTATGTGATTAAATAATTATGTAATTAATTACTAAAATTAATTAAAGGGGGTCACTAATATGTTATTAAATTAGTGAACAAACCCTAAAGTTTTAATATCAAATTAATTGATAAGTCTCCTATTAATTAAATATTCAATTAAATTGAATATAAGGAGTGAATTAAATATAATAAATTAATTAATATGATTATTAATTAATGTAAATAATGTGAAATATTAATAATAATATTTATTAGTCCAATTAGTAATTTAATACTTATGGGTTAGAATATTTAATTATTTATTCAAGGTAATTATTTATTTAATCATGGATTGAATAATTAATGTATAAATTATTAAATTAGCCCAACATGGGTCAATTAGTAGCCCAAGTGGAGAATAATAAAATTTGACATTTTAGTAGCCCAAACAATTTAATAGAAGCCCAATTGGTATTTTAAATTAAAGCCCAATGATTGGCCCACTTGGAAAATACTTAAATTAATTATTAATTGTTTAAAAAGTAAAAAGTGACATTTAATTTGGGACAAGATGAAGTCACCAGCCGATCATGCATGAAGGAGAGAGAAAATGAGTTTTTTTGTTTTGTTTTATTTTTTATTTATTTAATTAAAGGTTGCTTGTTTTGATTTTTGGGAAAGTCTTTTCCCACAAAATCCTCACCAACTTAGTATGGGCTAGCTTTCTTGTGTAAGTATCATTGTTATCTCATGATGGCAATTTTCATAGATATAGATTTTATATCTCTCCAAATTGTAAGTATACTTACAATTTAGGAGCATTGTGTTAGTCATTTTTCTTCTCCCATTTTTCAAGCTAGAGAGAGTTTGAGAGCAAAATATTTTGAGAGAAAGCAAGAGAAGGAGAAGGAGTGCTAAGCTAGTTTATGTCTTCAAGATTCACAACATACTTTGGGAGAAAAAGAAGAATAGCCATTAAATCAAGGTAATAGTTATTTTAAATAAAGTGTTGTTTTTAAATTAAATAAATCATCATGTTAGTATAAACATGTTAATATGATTATTAATGTGTAGTGGTAATATTTATGCCATGCTTGAGTTTAATATGTTTGGTTTGTATTTTGGTATATTTTATATGCTAAAATATGTGTTTAATAGTGTGTAAACAAGTTTTGAAATATATGACCAAAAATATTTTTGTAAAACTTAGGTTTGATGTTCTAATATTATAGAACATTAAATCATGAGAAAAATAAAGTTTGAATCACTTAAAATGAAGTTTTATACAAAAAATTATGATTTATGGTAGTTTATGTGATGTAAAAATTTTTATAAAAAAATAATGATATTAAATCATGAAAAATTATTTTTTCATGTTATAAATTAATATAAGGTGATTGGTAATTTTTTTGGATTTTTATTGATGATTTAAAGCTTACTTGTTGGTATATTTTTATTTAAAATGGGTAGCCGGAGCACTGTTCACAATCTGTTAAAAATAAAAAAAAAATTGGATTTTCCGCGCAATGCGCGCAGCTACTGTTCACCAGAAACGCGGAGCCAAACGACGTCGTTTGACGTCCGTAGAAAATTCACTCCGCGCGTACGCGCGGAAGCCGTTTCCGGCTTTTCAAAAACGGCGTCGTTTTGACCCGTAAGAACTGAAACGCGCGCCATGCGCGGTAATAAATTTTCGGCGGAATTACGATTCTGCCCCTCCGTGTTTTTTTTGGCAGAATTACCATTCTGCCCTCGGTTCAGTTTTCGAATTAATTACGGAAATGCCATCGGTCCGGTTTTTCAACTTAATTACGAAAATGCCATTCGGGTTAATTTTAATTAATTTAAATATTTAAAAACTAATTTAAAATTATAACAAAAATAATAATAATTCAAAAATAATATTGGGGAGGATATTTTTCATTAAGTTTAATATTTAAATATTTTAAATATTAATCTAGTTAGCTAAACCATGGTTAAGTTAAATAAATTTATTATTTATTTATTATTTTAAATGTTAATAATAAATAAAGATGATAAATTAGCAATTATTATTTAATGCCTATTAAATAATATTTAAAGAGAGATAAAATTTATAAATCAATTATTTATTATTTAAATATTATTAAATAATAAATAAGGATAATTAAGTAATTAATTATTATTTAATTAACATTAAATAACGATTAATGGAAATTAAATTATTAGAGTAATAATTTATTATTTAATTAAAATAATAAATAAGAATGATTTGATTATTATTTAACCTTAAATAATAATTAAAATTAATTAAATAATTAATTATTATTTAATTGACATTAAATAATAATTAAAGGGGATTAAGATTAGTAAACTATTATTTAATTTCCTTAATTAAATAATAAGTAAGGTTAATTACTTAGTTAATTATTGGTTGATTAACATTAAATTAAAGAAGGTTAAAATTAAGTTAATAATTATTTATTATTTAATTATAATTAAATAATAAGTAAGTACAATTAGTTATTATTTATTAATAACTAGAGTTAATTAATTAATTTCTATTTAATCAATATTAAATAGTAATTAAAAAGAGATTGAGTTAATAAAATAAATTGAATTTAATTAAACAATTATAATAAGTTGTTTAAAGGTTTAATAAGTGTCCAACACTTAAGAAAAATATTTTCTAACTTATTAAATTATTAACCTAAAATGATTAAGTGTCTATAAGGTTAATAATATTGTTTTGACTACTGTAAATTATGTGTTAGTACTTATGTGTGGTAAATAAGTTCGTTATTTAAGCGTATAGTTATGCAAATACGCCGTACTAATTATTAGACCGACTTTATTAATGTTAGGTCTTTCAAAGCAAGTTAGTTAAAGCTAGACAATTATTGTAGCTGAGCAAACAGGCAAGTTCTCTAACCCTACTCAATTATTATCGTTGAACAAGTTTTCATACTTGTATTTATTGTTAAAGCTTGCAGTGGTTTAATTATTTAAAATTATTCCACATCCATATTGTTTATACAATCGCACTTAGTGCATTTGAAGCTTATTAGTTCTTGATTCATGAACTGTATTAAAAATGTCTTAAGCTAATAATTCAGCTAGACATTACGTATCTAAATTCAATAACTTGAATACTTTTAAAAGCTTATCCAAACCATTGTTGGGTGCGGATTTCTTATATTAAGTCTGAGAATTGAACAAACCTAAATTAGGGGATTTTGTGTCGGGAAACCGACTTTGGGCGCCAGTGACTAAATGTAATGCATATACAGCGGGTTGAATAGACTGATCCCCTTGAAAACCAAACAACTCAAAGGGTCAGAGGAAACTCTATTATACCTTAGTTAGTTCAGGGTCCTTAGTGACCACTCAGCATTTTAAGATTCAAATATTCTGTTTATTAAAATTTGAATCCTGTTTCATTCACAATTGTTATATCTATTGTTGAATCATTGATGATATTTTTCCATTCATTCATGATATATTAAATCTATATGATTGTTCTAAACTTGCTGAGCAAACTAGTTGCTCATTCTTGCTATATCATGAACCATTTTTCAGATAATCCTGATTGCTCAAAGAAGGATAAAGGAAAAGGAAAAGCCAGAGCTTAAGTTAGCTTATGCATGCTAATTAGATCTTTAATTATGTATTTACGGTTTTTAAACCTTTTGTAATTCCTTGTGATAGGAACTGTTATTATGTTAAGGTTGATAGACCCTGGTATTGTAACCTTTTGAAGGGAACCAATATGTATTATTCCGCGATATTTAAATGCAATGTATGTATTTAATTGTTAGTAATGTGTTGAATAGTGAGAACCAAACTCGAGGTTATGGAACCCGGATTTGGGGTCGTCACAAACTATATGCTAGCAAGCCACGAGATTAGTTAAATATCTCTGTTTTAAAATTATATATATAATTTTATTTTTGAAATCAAATCACGATGTATTAAAATTCAAATTGATGCGAATTTATTTAATTTTAATTGATACAATTATTATAATTGTATAATATATAACAAAAACTATTAATCACAAAATTTATTTTATTTTAAACTTTATGAGACATAACCATTTTAAAATTTAATATACCGTCATTTAATTTTAAAACGGATATAACATTAAAAATGAAAAGAGACCTATTAACTCTACTGTGCTACTATGATGATGGAATAGCAGTATTTACAAAAATGGTAAAAAATACCTTTTTAATCTTTATATATTTTTTATTGTATAATTGGTCTTGAACAATTTTGTAAATGATCAATGTGATCTATGATGTGTGTGAGAGGTAGACATGCACAAAAAGTCAGTGCCCCACAGGTTGGTTTGATCAAAATTCGGTCTGGTCGAGGCCTGACTCGTTCAGACCCGACATGCAGGTTTCAAAAAAGCCGCTGTTTGAATACTAAAATTTAGTCCGCCTTGGCTTAAAAAAAAGCCCTGATTAGCCTGACCTGCAGACTGCTGTTATAAAATAATCTTTAATTAATATGTTATTATTGTAAATATTGCTTTGTCTTATAAATATTTATCTATATTCAGCCAATAATAAAATAATTATCAACTTACTCTGTTATATATTTAAAATATTAAAAAGGTAATTCACCTACATATTTTTGTCTCCCATTACAACTATAAAATGAGTGAGGGAGAAGAAAACAAAATGAAAAGTTAAGATATAAGAATATACCATTTAAAAAACTAATAAATTATATGTATTCTCAACGAGACTTGCCTCGTAGTTTATTTTTCAAAAAATGTTGCTCCACTATCAAGTTTATACTTAATTATAGTTCACTCTAAAGGTCTGGTTATACAAAAGTACAAAAAATTACATGGTTTGCAGGCCTCAAAAGGTCAAATTTTGGTTGAGAAACTTAACCCAACCTAACCTGTAGGCTCATAAGTCAAAGTCTGACCTGACCTGTTTAACGGTTAAAGTCTGCCAATCATAGCCCAGACTAGACTAGACTAGGTCGAACTATTGTGTATACTTAGTGAGAGGTGAGAGATAATGATGTGAAAAAAATTTTAAGCAACCCAACACTTTCCATTTATGTGGAAAATGAGGGGCAAATGGGTCTTTTTACTTTTCCCGTCTTATTTCTTTCTTTCCCCCATAACATTTTGAAGCTTAGGGTCTGTTCGACATCGACTGATAAGTTGGTTAAAATAATTTATCAGTTGTTTTGCCAAAAAAACTGTTCGGCTGCTACTTATTACTAGATTTATAAGTTAATTTATAAGTCAAAAAAATAAGTATCAATTTATTACTTAAAAAAAAATAACTTATAAGTCATTTTTTTAAGTTGATCAACTCAAATGAAATGACAAAATTGCTTTCTTTTATTTTACTAATGTTCTTCTTACTAAAAAATATTTTAGTAATTTTAGTAATTTTACTTATTTTATAAGTTATTATTAGCCGAACACATCCACAACTATTACTTATAATTTTCGACTTATAAATAAAAATGATACCGAACATTTTTATTTATAAATCTACTAAAATTTTAACTTATAAATTTATTAAAATTAAAAAAAAAAATAAATTCATTTCCCAACTGGCCCTTGATATCGCAATGAACATAACCGTTCTTGTGAATTGAATAAAGCCCTTTTAGAATTGACTTCGTGCATCTCTGCACTTCAAATTCCAGCAGCTACCGTTGATGGAATCCTTGGGCTTGTCAGCCAAAGAACCGCCGAAATAATACTCGAACAATACCTTATACAATTTCTCGCCGTTTTCTTAAGTGAAACTGCCACCAAAACACTAAATAATTTGTGGGTAATCCCTGAGCTCATCCAATATTAGCTTTTCATTCATAAGCGAAACAGAGCGTGAAACCCCACAAGATTTCACACCCATTAATGAAGGAATTTGAGGTTTCTGGCTTCTGGGTATTGCTAAATTGACAGTGCCAAAGTTTCCAACAAATACAGAAACATAGCTTCAAAATAGTGTCTTGCCGAGTGAAAGAAAAGAAAAATGCAAAGGAAAATGAACAAGCTCTACACGAGCCTGTCTCTTATTTTCATTCTCTTTCAACATTTTCGAGGTATCGGAGAACTCGAGTTGTAAGCAACAAACATGTACCTTCCGAAGAAACAAATTATGGCGTTTAGCTACAGGAATATCCCGGAACGAAGGGAGAGCTTCAATGGTGCCCGGAGGTGACAGCATGGGAAGCAAGTTATTCTATCGATCTCCTCAATCTGACCGCAAATAGGTTGGGTATTTCTCGGAGGAACATGGGCTTCTTATGGATCTGATTTGTTTCACTATACCGGTAAGTTAAATTTCTGAGGCATCCGATTTAAAGGTTCCGAAAGCTTATGATGGGTTGGCCTTCTCCGTGATGATTTAGCGAAGAAGAACAACACATCAGGTACAGAGATTTGATGAGTGTGGAAGAGACTTTTGATAGATGAATGCTAAAAAATAAAGTACGGTTAAAGTTTAAGGAGGCTTGATGCCGACGTAGACGTTGAGGGAGAGATTATTAGGCACCGCAATCGAGAAAAATTATAAAGTTTTATATTAAAATATAAATAAAAAATTAAAAATATATTTCCCAACGTAATAGAGCTCTTAGCCTAAATCAATCTCTAATTTTAGGGTCCTTAATTGTTGAATGCAATTCGCCTAAATTGGTCGGAGAAAGGAGAAGCAAATGTCAAAAGTCTCTTTTACCCTTCATTTTCCAGATAGATGTATAGTAGTAATATATCACATGGATTTTTTTTTAATTTTAATTTCAAGCTATTAATTCTTACACATATTAAGGAGCACATTGTTCACCTAAAAAAATTAAACAAAGACAATTACGAAATAAAAATAAATAAATTATATATACTTTCTTTTAGTTATAATCTCTTTATCTATATTTTAATAAAAATAATATAAAAATTAATTGCACACAAACCGATCTTGACTTTAATAAATAAAAAATGAGCATTTAATTTAGGACAAAGGAGCATTTAATTGCACACAAACCGATCTCACTAGGGTTGGGATTTGATTGTATCTTATTGAATTGGAAGAAATTGCTCTAATTAAGGTGATATATATATATTTTTACATATGCTGATATATATATTTCATGATTTCCTTGGTGTCCAAAACGTTTTAATTGTCTCCTATTTATTGAATTTTGAAATAGAAACAATATATGTAAGCGGCAGGAAAGTCGCGAAAATTGTCACTGGAGTCTTGAGTTAGCACTCCTTATTATGGTCGGGTGGAGTTCGTTTGTCAAAATAGTTTCACCCAAAGAAAAGAGCCTGCTATTTGGGCTGGGCTTCTAGCCTTCTAAAAAGGACATAGCCGTAATATTCCAATATATGCGGGGCAATATCGTGCAGGCGGCAGCTGAATTACAAGAAATCTCATCCGTTGGGTTGCAAATTTAGAGGTACAGAATGAGGAGCTCAAGACCACCAAAAATAAGGTGACATTTATTTTCTCATTCTCGTCAGCTATCTCTACAAAACCCGCTGAATATAAACAAGTCCAAGCTGAAAGGAGGGTTTTGCGATAATATATATACGTATATAGCATCCTGTATATACGCACATGTATGGAAGCATCAAAAAGCTTGCTTCCTTCACAATTTCCTCCTCGAACCCAGCTTAAACGTTTCCCCTCAGGTAAATATTTTTCGTTATTTTTTTGTAGCTGTACATGTTTTTGTTTCTGCTTCTACGTTTAGGCGATGAAAAGTATAAAATTGGGTTTATCAAGTTTGTAGTTTCTTCCTTTTTAGTGATTAATAATTAATAGTAGGTAAGTGGTGGAAAGTTTAATTTGCGCTTTCAATTAAAAACACACACACAATCTTTGAAGTCCAGGGAGTTCTACAAGTGATATGGAGTACTAGAATGTGGATTTGAGAATGTAAATAGAAAAAAAGAATCAGTAGGTGTGTGAGGTTAAAACAATTTTTTTGTGAATCCAAGTTGGCGTTATCTTTTTTATTTTATTTTATATTTTCTTTGTGATTTGGTTTCATTTAATTATTGTGGTTGTTAACGCCAAATTTTACCCCAACAGTGGTATACTACATTTTTAATCTTTACACGCAATTTCAGTCATTGGTGGACTCCTGGACTTGAATTTGTTGAACTCAGACTAAAACATGTAAAATTGGAAATTTGGAGGAAAGTTTTACTTTTTGATGTCATGTGCGAACATTTAAACCTTACAAATACAACAGATTTAAAAAGAATTGGAGAGTTGGTTAAACAGGTCCTTGTTGCCATTCTGCTGTTGAGTTGCTCATTTTTTATAGGAAGATTTGCTATTATGTGTTCCTCAAGGTCTTGCCATTTAACTTTAGTGGGTATATAGACCAATAGATAATTATGCTCTGCTCAAACTTGTGAATAAATAGTTTGCTCTTATTGTTTTTGCGATTCCTTAGTTAAGTATAGTTATTTTCCTTCCATGTGGTCATGTTTTTTTATTAGTTAAGTGTGTTTTGCAAACTAAATGATTGATGTGATGGTTAGCCTCCTGTGTTTATATTTTTCTTGCAGATATTCCAAGTCCCAAAATCATATGAAAAAGGGAGGTAACTGGTGGAATGAAACCGTGGAAGCCATAAAAATCAAATACTATGTTTTTTGAGTTATGGATTACCATGATTGTTTCTGGCTCCCCTTATCTCTCACCCCATGCCACCCTTTACCCAAATTTGAAAGCAGTTTTTAACTTTACTCCTTATCCCTCTCTTCTGAAGTTTACAAGAATTCTTTGAAAGCAATTTTTCTAGAAATTTGTGGTGACTATGCTTAAATTTTAATGTTAATGTCAGAAGGCATTCTCAATGATGATTGATTGTGAGAAGTTGGGAATAGGATAGATACATTTGGTTTCAAAATTAAAAATATAGTGAATTCTTTTGTGCATCAAACTCTTCATCTTGTCCATATCATGTAGCCATCATAACATAGAGCAGTACATTTCTTCAATCTTATTAACTTAGCTTTTGCGGAAAATCATTGTATTGTTATCTACTTGTTTCTTCTTGTTTCTTCTTCTGTTGCTGCCTGACTGACATTCACTTGCATCATAAAATCATAGTGGTTTTAGTTGTCAGACATCAGGTTAATGCTATTCTTTATTTTTTCTTTTGCAGCTCCGATGCTTCATGAGCAAGCAGCTCCTGCACTTGGCCCTATGCTAACTACTTCTTTAGCTCCACAATTTCCAACCTCAGTTCTTATTCAGGAGCTGCGAGATGATTTTAAGCCTTTGTTGCACATAAACAAAACTCCCCAGGTGAGACTTCTTGGGTATAGACCTTCACAACATCAGTTTGACATAACTCTTTCACAAGATCTTGTTTTGATAGGGGAGAGGGCAAGGTAGTGACTTTTCCCTATATAATACACTGATTTTACTATGAAAGGCTACTTTTGACTGTGATTTTGGTAAAATGTGATTTATGTTAAAGAATTTCAGTTGATTTGATTCTTTCCTGTTCAAAGGCAGTTTTGGACGGGAGGCATACGGAAACCTCAGCACATGAAGAGAATGACCTTGTTGATTCTGAAAAATATCTTCAGGAATTTCAACGCCAATTACTGCACTGGTGTGGTTTATGGTATTTGTAAGATTAACCAAACTGAAGCTCTATACACGTAAAGCTTCACAGCCAATCTTTTTTGCAATTGTCTTCCATAATGATTATTTTTGTGCTGTTGTTCACAGATCACCATCCTTACAGATGGGAAGAATACCATCCTTACCTTCAACTAAGCAGTCCCTCGCAAGTAAAACAAAGAAGCTTATGGGTGTGGAACCTTGTGATGTGGTTGCCCTTGCTAAGAAAGCTTTGTTAGCCTCTAAACATGCAGTCTCATTAGCCGAGGACCATAAATCATTTGAAGCTGATCCTGATGAATCCCTTGCCCCAAGGCAGTTCCCTCTCCTTTTATTCTCTTCTTCTTGTTGGTTTTTTTTTTTTTTGGTGGGGGGATGATCTAGGCAGTTTTCTTATGACTATATTTTTTTCCTAGTTATTTTCATATTCCTGGAAATGTTTCTAGAGATTGATATTTTTAAATATTTGTTTAGTTTGGGATCCACAACTCCAGTTGAGCAAGGGAGAACAGTAAGGTCAACACGTCTCTTGGAGAGACAATCTAAAAAGAGGAGGGTGCCAAAGCAGAAAGTTTTAGTTCAAGAGACTAGCAGTTCTAAAAGAGCAGACTTGCACAGAAGCAAAAGTAAGACATCTGATCCAGACGATCCTCTTCGATTATTCTTGTGGGTTCCAGAAACAAAACAACTATTGACTGCCAAGGAAGAATCTGAATTGATTGTTCACATCCAGGTTTGTATGTTCTTATGTCTTCGAATACAGGCTATTTAGATTGCACGCTGCTCTAATTGTAGTTTCCATTTTATGTTGTACCAGGAGTTGATGAGATTAGAGGAAGTGAAGGGTAGGCTACGTGTGCAGTTTGGCCGTGAACCAACTCTGGTTGAATGGGCTGAAGCCGTTGGGCTAAGTTCTCTTGCCTTGAAGTCGCAACTTCACTGTAGTAAAAACAGCAGGGAGAAGTTAATATATGCCAATTTTCGATTGGTTGTTCATATAGCAAAACAGTATCAAGGGCGTGGGCTTAACCTTCAGGATCTATTACAGGTGATCAAAGCGATCAACTTTGTGCCCAATTTCTACTTTGTGTCCCATTAAAACTGACTACAATAACTAGAAAATAGGTCAGACTGCAAAGTTACATGCTAGCGGCCTTTTTTTTTCTTTATTTTTTCCTTCTTTTTTTGGGTGTAAACTGAAAATGAAAAAAAAATCATGAGGGGGTGTCTTTCAATTTGGGTACAATCCCTTCATGTGGTACATGGACAGCAAGTGGCTGACCACTGATCCAGGGTTAACATGATGGGGGGTCAAGACTCAAGACATCAAAGAGAAAAATTAGTCGGACAGCTAGTGTGCTACGTGGACAGCTAGTGCATATATATACAGTGGTGGACCTAAAGTTTACATGATGGATGGTCAAGACATCAATGAGAAAAATTAGATGAGCAAGTAAAACTTGAATACACACATATACACTAGCTGAGTATATGTGTATCAAAATTACGATGCTCCTATAAAATATTAATATTTAGTATTCTTCCAAAATTTATAGGAAAAACGATAGCAAGATTTGTATGTTTTGGTGTTTGCCAAGAGGTTAGCATTTTGGTTTTTACTAAAAGACTAGTGACCAATTAAATGATATCACTACATTTTGTATACATTTTGTCTATAAGGTTATATGGCTGAAATGAAGGTATTAGCCACGCTAACAAATTGGCGTCCCTTTTACTCGTACTAGTTTTAAAAGCCTATGGAGAGCACCACCAGGCCATTTTAGACTTACGCTCACTCAGTCATTCAACTATAGATACAAGTAAGGTAGGTGTAAATAGGTTACTAAATTTATAGATGACAAAAAGACAGAAAACAATATTTGCTAATAATGGGAATGCATGGCAGAGATCTTTTAGTTGCCTTGTCCATATCTAGCTTTGATTTTGAAGTCTTTAAATTGGCTTAGTTTCTACATAAAATATTAGAATGTTATAATCACTCTCTCTCACTTACTCAAATAAAAGTTATATATAGAAACAGTAAAAAGAAATGCTGTGCCGTGTGTTTGAAAAATTTACAGAGGGTCAGGTGATTCCCCTTACTTCTTTATAGGTCTGCCCATATATATAGGCAACCAAAATCTTCATAACTGTTTCGTTCTCTCTAAGAATGCCATTACTGTTAGCTATCAAATTTTGGCATAACAATACAATCGTGGTATCTGGAAAAGTTGAATTTCAATTTGTTTGGGCATTGAGCATTAGCATTCCGAATTCTCCTTTTGTTCTCTTGGCACTCGTAAGAAAGTATTTTATTGAAAAAATGTGGATGGGCCTGCTTGATCCTCTCGACTTCGACTTGAAGTGGAATTTGTTGATCCTTACTGATATTGTTGGACTTCTGTTGCAGGCAGGAAGCATGGGTCTCATGCGGAGTGTTCAAAAGTTTAAGCCCCAGGTTGGTTGCCGATTTGCTACTTATGCTTACTGGTGGATACAGCAGGCTATTAGAAAGGCTATATTTCAACATTCTAGGACAATCCGTTTGCCTGTAAGGGCTCTCTTATTTTTCAGTGCTATCTTTTCAACCCAGTTTCGTATTTCAATCCTATATGTTTGTCAATATTAACTGTTCCACTGTCCAGTTTTTTCCATAACTAGCACATTACAAAATTTCAGTTATTTTGCTATTTTGTGTGAATATGACAAATGGATTATGCAGGACAATGTATTTGGTCTCCTCAATAAGGTTACGGAAGCAAAGAGACAATGCATCCAAGAAGGACTTCATCGTCCAACCAAAGAGC
Source organism: Hedera helix (assembly GCA_947179155.2). Taxonomy (NCBI): domain Eukaryota; kingdom Viridiplantae; phylum Streptophyta; class Magnoliopsida; order Apiales; family Araliaceae; genus Hedera; species Hedera helix. Next base: position 33,156,245 of record OX359283.1, on the reverse strand, counting down.
AAATTGCAGCTCATGCTGGAGTTACAGTTGATAAATTGGAAAGATTGCTATATTCAACTAGAACGCCTCTTTCAATGCAACAGCCTGTGTGGACAGACCAAAATACTACTTTTCAGGTAAACTTCTTGTGACCCTAGTGACAACCTGGTAAGAACAAGAACTTAATATGTTTATAGAAAATGATGAAGAAAATGTCTTAGGGACATTATGCAAGGGTTCTGTTTCAATGCCGTAGTCGTGCAACATGTTCGCATCAAGAATTGGTTGGAAACTGCTTCCTGCTCGCTTGATGTCAAATGTATCGTTGTTAACTTTCTCATAACAATATAGATTTTGCTCTTAACTAGGGTCACGCCAAGTGTTAATTAAAATATCCTCTGTAGAGTTAGGAAGCTAATGGTAACGGCATTACTAGCAAAATGTGCACAAATGAATTGGGAGGAAAAGACTAGTTTATTTGGCTGAATAGTGAATAACTTTCTCCATCCTTAATAGCAGAACTAGCATATTCTTTCATATTATCAGATCAACTCAAGGCCATTTTGAGATGTTTTGTAGCAGAGTACATGAACATTAAAACCATAAAAATAAGAAATATCATCTAATTGTTATGGACACTTGCGCAGAGACTTGTGCTTTTTGGTCATCTGTCCGATTCTTAAGGCTTCCTTAACAATTCTAGAAGTGTGTACATAAATGGGCAAACACTATCTATATCGTACAAAACAAGAAACAACGGCCAAAATTAGAAACTAAAAATGGACGTCCGCTACTATTAGTAGCGGACGTTTACAAAAAATTTCAACATCCGCTACTAATAGTAGCTGATGTCCATTCGAAAGCTAAATTTTAAATCTTAGTTAATAAACCTTAAACCTTAATTAATAAACCCTTAACCCTAGTTAATAAACACTAAATCCTGATATATAAATCCTAGTTAATAAATCCTAAATCTTGGTTAATAAAGTCAAACCTTTATTCTAATTAGTATCTGCTACTATTAGTAGCTATCTGCTACTATTACTAGCGGATGATATGTATTTTTTTTTACTGTCCGTTATTAATAGTAGTGGACGTCGATTTTCAGTTTCTAATCATGGTCGTTTTTTCTTATTTTCAATAGTATAGATGGTGTATGTCCTTATAATGATTCATTGCAAATACATGTTATGGATCATTATCCTATATATATATTATATCATATCTCAATACATGTTATGATTTCCCATAGCTTTGCTTACGGATCGCAGACAACTAGACACAACACGCACCCACTCACATGTTGCATACTTGCATGTACATTTTCATATTGGGATGCTTCAAAATCTTGGAACAACGTGTTGACACGCCTCAAAAGTTTTCTTACAAATCTTAAAATGGATTTTGACACCACATACATGGTAAACTGAGTCCATGTTTCCAATGATTGTCGGTTTAGGCTAGAGTTTTAAAGAAAGAAGTTCATTACAAGAGCAATAATTGTAGTTCACATTACATTATTCTGAAAAGGTGTTTTTTTGAGTGTTAGTTGCCACATGCTACTTTTAATTTGAAAGGTTCATTTTTTGTTACATATTTGTCTCGTATTGTCTTGTGTCCTTACCATTTCTAGCTTGATGTTTCTTATGTCTATGTATTTCTATTGTGCCTATCTCGGTTCTGTGTCTAAGGCTAATTCACTCTTAAGTTTAGAATCCATAAAGATAATTTTGTTCCCTATATACTATCATTTGAAGAGCACCTCTTGGTCTTTAGTGGTTTTGACTGAGACTTCAATCAACTTTTTGTGCTTCGAGACTTCTACTCCCCAAGTATGTCAGATAATCTCCTCCTGATTGGGTATCTTTTCATGTTCATATTAATGAGTTGCCAATCTAGGGCTCTACTTCAAATATAGTGGCGAATAAACACTATTTACAGATGTTGAATGTCTTATTATGCTGATGTTTAAATTTTATTACGTTAAAGAGCTATACATTGTTTTTTATTTTCACAGCAAATCACTGCTGACATGGCAATTGAGACCCCAAAATCGAGCGTCGAAAAGCAGCTTATGAGGCAGCACGTCCGCAACCTACTCGGGATTCTTAGTCCCAAAGAGAGGAAAATTATGCGGCTGAGATATGGCATTGAGGGTGGTAAATCAAAATCACTCTCTGACATAGGTGCTGTTTTCGGGTTGTCTAAGGAAAGAGTCCGGCAGCTGGAGAGCCGAGCATTATACAAACTGAGGCAACGTCTGGTTAGCGAAGGCCTGGATGCCTATGAAGATTTGCTTGTTCAGCCCTAAAGCAGTTCTGCGCTATTCATTTCACTAGTTTAGGATTTGGACCAATGGCTTTTAAAGATGGAATGGAAGTCTATAAATGTACATCTTACAACTTCTCTTTTTGTCTGTCTCTCAATCAGTAATTTTTTTGGGGGGTTTATAGGACACATGTACCAATCTAATTTCATTGCAGTTTCAAATATATTCAATTTCAGTTTCGATTTTTTATTTATTACTAGTGCCTGTAAATCATTTATGCCCACAATTAGGTGAATCATTTAATTTCCTTGAGTTTAACAAATAAGAAAAAAAATAGCAAGCCACCCCCTTTATTGGAGCAAAGATACTGGTGTGACTCCATATTAGTTAGCCATTGTGGAGTCCTCAAAGGATCTCAAGGTTGATGATAATCCGGAAGAAAAATTTGATATTCTTATAAAGTTTCACTTAGATGAATGTGTCTCTTATATTATTTATACTAGGGAGATTGTGAAAATATTAATTTTTTTTTTAATTTGTAAAAACATCATTTACCTATATATATATATATAGAGAGAGAGAGAGAGAGAGAACTTCTTTCTTTCCCTTTTTATTATTTGAAACATAAGAAAGGTAGCTTCAATAGTCCAAGTATGGAGAGTTAAGGCTCGAGTAGAACAAAACATGTATTTGTTACTGTCCTTCCTAATAAAGCATAAAACAAAAGATATAATATTGCTTCTGGAAAGTTTGCTTTTCAAGTTATCATAGGGCTATTAAGAAAAGTAAACTTTGTCTAGACTATAAATGGAAATTATCGAAGTTCAAACGATCAAAAAAAATATACTAGTTGTAATGATTCATGTGGGAGTGAGGTGTTAAGTCATGACTGAATATATTAATGATAATAACTTGAATTTTTATATACACATTCAAGTATCTCACATTAATCGATGTGGGATTGGTGTGTTAGAATATTTTTAACAGTCTCTTCAACCACTTTGAAATACTCAAATAGGTGAACCACATCAGAAAAATTATTTTCAACAATTTCTCTAATCTTAGTCATCAAATCTGCGACTTTATTCTCTCTCTTCAGAACTGGTAAGTTGACCTTGTCTCTTTAAAAAATTTATTTTATTTTGAGAGAATCAAAATTATATGAAAAAAGCTAAAAATATTTATTTTGTTTGATGAATTTGATGTCCAACTCATTTTAAAATTTAATATCATTCATTTTTATTTATTTTGCCTTAATTAAATTGAAGAGATTGATAAGTATAAAATATTAAAATAGCAAATAATACTCATTAAATTATCATATAAGTCAACAAATTTCAATTTGAAAAGTTTTTTTTTGTTATTATTATCGAAGATGCTCATACACTAGTTCTAGTCCCTTCCTTGCATTCGGCAGCACATTTTTAGTACTAGTCCAAATATATATATATATATATATATATATATATATATATATATATAACAAGACAAAGATATGAGCTTAATTTTTTCTATGAAAGCCAGCCACTAATCCATCACAAATAAATATCTAAAAAAACTCTTAGAACATGCGAAAGGGAATATGGAGGGGGTATTAAATTGATATGTCTCCGTCTGCCTACAAGGCAAAAAGGGGATTATTCCAAAATATTTATGTAAATAAATTGCATTTAATTACAGATTAATTCTGAAATATAATTGAAATATAAATGGTAATACGTAAATATAAAAATGTATTGTCATAACATCCATATCATGATGTAGGACTGTCTTGTTATAAACGTCATAACACAATGTGGATTATTCGTTCAACAGTCTCATTGAATAATTTTTTCCATATTCTCAAGTTGTATCATTCCTGTTCACTCAAGATCGGATTTGACCAAATATATATCGGCTAAATAAGCTTAGTTAGAATTTCCCAGATTACAAGAAGCCAATTAGAGATCAATTATTGACAATTAGATCGATATATTTTACTGTTTGATTGCCGTCAATTAATTATTGATCTATATTACATTTGGTATTAGAATTCAAGTATATTACACTATTATAATATAATAAATATAGGTATATATTTCAATTCTAGGGGGGCTAAGGAGGGAGCCTGGGGAAGGGGCTAAGAGTGGGACTAGGGAGGACCTAGGCATGATAAAATGGGTGTCAATCTAATGGGTTAATGGGTGACTCATATCCGCCCGTATTAAATAAGTTTGAGTTAATAAGTATAAAAGAAAAGATGTAAATGGTCACTGTCCAAATTCACTCAATAGATGGGTGAATATGAATTGCTCATGAACCCTAATTATATACTTATTTTTAAAATAAAACTTTATCATAAATGATATAAAATTTTACATACAAATTAGAGATAATGTTTCTTATTAATTATGATGATAATGTTTCTTATTTATTCATATTAAGAAAATTTATTAATGGATTAAACTTCAAAACTTAGATCCTAGGTTTCTTTATTGGTACAAAGATCTTACTGTTTATTTTTGTTCAATTTATTTAGATTTAGATTGTTTGTCACGTATTTGTGGATTTAAAGAAAGTGGTAATTATAATTTAAGATTGTTTTACTGTGTTGTAGTCCACCTTTGCTGTTATATGCGTTGCATTGATCAATGAATTAGTACTACATTCAGATTGCAATTTGTTGCTTTATAACGATTTTTATAAACAAACATTAAAGTGAAAGGGAAAAAAGTGTAAAAAATGAAGATATATCAGCCTTAGCCTTCCATTGTACGCCTTATTGATTGTGGATCCTTCAGATAGAGGATACATACAAAATTACGATAATAATATTTCTTATTTGATTAAAAAAATTAGAATAAGATAATGTTTACATTGAATTAGAGAAAAATTAGAGGTAAAAAATGATATAAAATTTTAGAGAGAAATTTTTAAAAAATTTAGAGAAAAAACTAAAAATGAATATAAAGAAAGTGAAGAATTCATATATATATATAATAATAATAATCTACACTTATGTGCTAAAATTTGATATACGGGCTAATCTGTGTCCATTTATATTCATTTATGTTTGTCCACTTATAACTCACTTAATTTTTAATTTATTTAAACTCAAACTCACTTATGTCGGCTCAAACTCGCCCATTTGTTGGGTCGAGGGAGAATCTAAAAGAAATTTACTTTTAGTTTCTGAAACACCTGCTGAAATTTAATTTCTTGCTACTACTGAGGGGTAGACCCGAATCTATGCATGAGATCTGTGACCTTGCAGAAAATTTTGATTTCTTGCTGCTGTTGAGGGGTAGAGGACTTGCTGAAATTTGTTGCTAAGTGAAACTGTTGAAATTTTATTTCTTGCTGTTGTTGATTTCATGTGACCTTTGGACAATAAAAGAAGAGGCCATTACCATTAGGCTATCATTGTGTATATTTTTTAACACATGCATGCACACTTTTGGAATAATACAACAAAATGATGTTAGTGTCAGGTCTTAAAATTTTATATTAAATGTCATGACATTTGAGACAAAAAATTTAAGACCCGTAATATTATTCATAAAACTAAGGATACAAATTTTTTTGATATAATTATAAAAATTGATATACATTGTATGAGCAGAGATGATAACTCAAAATTAATTGTTAACCAATTAAAATGACTCAATTAATTTAAATAAAATATCTATTTGCCTTGTTATATATAATAACAAATTAAATGAAAACATGATATCATCCTCTATCTATGAAATCAAAATTCTCCATTAATTTCAACTTATAAAATTAAAGCTAATTGACAACGGCTACATATTAATTACGAACACACTCAATAAATATCACTTAATGAAACAAAAATAACACCAATTAAGGCCAATGGCTGATAAAGGTCGCTCTCCCGGAAGCTCCATGCATGGAGTCACCTGCAAAGAACAATCCTTCACCTTGTCCGTCGCCTCTCCTTCCGTCCCAACCGACAAAACCGCCAATTTCTACCTGCCGGTCGATTCCGAACACAAAGCCAAAGTCTTCAAAGTTTTTTCATTTGCCAATCCACACATGAGAACATTTCATCTAAGTTGGATTTCTTTCTTCACTTGTTTCGTCTCCACCTTTGCCGCCGCACCCCTCGTTCCGATCATCCGAGACAAACTCAATCTTACCAAAAACGACATTGGAAACGCCGGCATAACTTCCGTCTCCGGCGGCATTTTCTCTAGGCTTGTAATGGGTGCAGCTTGTGACCTTCTCGGACCCCCGTACGGCTGCGCATTTTGATCATGTTGTCGGCCCCCGTCGTTTTTTTGCATGCCGTTTGTGTCTTCGGCCGGAGGATATCTGGCCGTCCGATTTATGATTGGATTCTCTTTAGCGACGTTTGTTTCTTGTCAGTATTGGATGAGTACCATGTTTAATGCACAAATTATTGGGCTTTGTAATGGGCTGGCCGCGGGGTGGGGGAAACATGGGTGGTGGTGCAACGCAACTTATCATGCCTGTGCTTTACGAGTTGATCCGACGAGCCGGAGCGACGCCATTTACGGCTTGGCGGATTGCCTTTTTTGTCCCTGGATGGTTACATGTGATAATGGGGCTTTTGGTTTTGGTGTTGGGACAAGATTTAAGTGATGGTAACCTCTTCAACCACTTTAGAATATTTTGAAATATTCAAATAGATACTCTTCAACCACTTTAAAATATTTTGAAATATTCAAATACATAAGTCACATTAAAAAAAATATCTCTAACAATATCTTCAACTTTAGTTATCAAATCTGTAACCTCATCCTCTCTTTTCAGAACTGATAAGTTGACTTTGACTATTCAAAATATTTATTTTGTTTTGGGAGAATCAAAATAATATGAAAAAGACTAAAAATATTTATTTTGCTTGATAGATTTGATGTATAACTCATTTTAAAATTTAATATCATTCATTTTTATTTATTTTGTCTTAATTAAATTGAAGAGACTGATAAAACACAAAATATTAAAATAGTAAATAATGTTCTTCAAATTGCCACGTATGTCAATAAATTTTAATTTAAAAAGTATTTTTTGCTACTACTCTTGGAGACGCTCTTAGTACATTACAAAAGAAAGGAGAGGTAGCAAAAGATAAATTTCCCAAGGTTATTTTCTTCCTCAAAACTTCAGTAATTTGTTTTCTTACTGTCTATTTTATAATGAACACAATTTTCTTGCACAAGCATCCTTAATTACGATGTTCTTGAATCTAATTTAGATAGATGGCCTGCTGAAATTAATCTTGTTTAATCAAATCTTACATGACATGACATGCTTAGTGTTAGGGCCTCATATTTGAAATTAATTTTCATGAATTTTTTAATTGTATTAAAAGATGAGTGACCAGTGATCTAACAATAGACTTATGTAATAATGATGCAGCATTCAATATCAACTGTTACTAATCACATAACCTTTAATTGACTTGTCAACAAAAGATCTTAATAAGTATTTTTTTATTAAAAAAAAAAATCGTTTTTGGAAAATTAAGGTTTGTGTAATTCATATAATTTTTTTTTTAAAATATAAAATCTTTAAAAAGAAGGAAGAACGTTTATTAAATTTTTATTTCCCATTCTTATTCTTTATCGATGATTTCCATGGATGCATGCCACTCGTGCCGAACGAATTATGCTTAAATTCTATTGTATAAAGCGAAAGTACTCCAAAATGTTTCTGATTGAACATTTCATGTTTCCTTAAAACTATCAAAATCTTTAAAATTTGGGTTCACCTTATTTCCGAGGAATTTGTGCATATGACTAATAATTTCCTATGTTCAGATCCTCTGGTATGCTATCACAAACTACAGAACATGGATCTTTGTCCTGCTTTATGGCATGTCTTTGGGTGTAGAATTAACTACTGATAACGTTATCGCCGAGTACTTTTATGACAGGTTCATCCTCCTCTCATCTAATTCTCTTCATAAGCCCATTAATAGGAGCTTGTTCATTCGTTTTATGATTTATTTGGGCATTTGGACTACTGTGTTTGAGTTGAGGCGTTTGTAAATCTAAATGCAAATGCAACCTCATATGAACAAGAAAGTACTTAAAATGATTAATGTGTAATATTTTTGTACAGGTTTAATCTCAAGCTCCATACAGCCGGCATCATTGCAGCCACATTTGGAATGGCCAACTTGGTTTCCCGTCCCATGGGCGGACTCCTATCCGACCTAGCTGCCCGCCGCTTCGGCATGAGGGGCCGCCTCTGGAACCTATGGATACTCCAAACCTTGGGAGGCATCTTCTGTATTTGTCTCGGTCAAGCAAATTCACTCTCTCTCTCCATTTTATCAATGATATTATTTTCCCTCGGCGCACAAGCTGCATGCGGGCTACATTTGGCATCATCCCCTTCATTTCTCGACGCTCACTAGGCGTCATCTCGGGCCTAACGTGTGCGGGCGGCAACTTTGGATCCGGGTTAACGCAATTATTGTTTTTTACGAATTCGAGATACTCGACTGAAACAGGGTTGTCTTTGATGTGGATAATGATCGTGGTGTGCACGCTCGCCACGACGGTCGTGCATTTTCCGCAATGGGGGAGCATGTTCCTGGCGGCGTCGAAAAATGAGAAGAAGAGCAAGGAGGAGTATTATTATGGGGGGGAGTGGAGCGAGGATGAGAAGGAGAAGGGGTTGCATCAAGGGGGCCTTAAGTTTGCTGAGAATAGTAGGTCTGAACGCGGAAGGCGTGCCTGTTTCTGTGCCAACCCCACTTACCTTCCGCTGTCTAGCGTTGTAGTTGGAGTAATAAAGATTGATTGCAAAATACTAGTCAAAAGTTATGGTATTGTGAAAAAAGCTATGTATCTTTGTATTTGTGTTGGACAATTATATAAAATTAATATTTTCATGTGATCTTTTTTACATATACAATGAATAAGTTTTACGTTCATATAAGATAGATATAATACATTTTTGTATCTATATTAGTGTAAAAGAGTTAAATACAATATATTTTTATTATACCAATTATTACTAAATTCATAATTCAGCTCTAAAGTAAATATTAGATTTACAAATTAATTCATAAACTACTTAATTACATACAATATCAATTCCAAAATTATTTTTCGGCAAAAATTGATCGGAATGCTCTATTTTTCAGCAACTCGTTTGATTTTTTAGGGTTTGACCGTATTTAGATATAATTTGATTTTATTAAACAATAAAAATACTAATTTAAAGAATTATTTTTATAATAACTAATTTAAAACTTAATAACGTAAAAAAAAAACTAAAAAAAATCACCACACCAGCACCACCCGCCACTATTGCACCACCACTACCACCAACATCAATCAAGCCCTCCTTTCTTTCCTAAATTCTAATCTTATTTTAAAATTCATAATCACAACACAATCTTCAAAAATTTGACCTTCAAATAGATAGATCTGAGCACAAAATTGAAAGTAATTAAAGTGGGTATGAATAACAAAAAATGAATCCACCTCTTTCATATTCTCCCGGCGTCAAAATTGAACCCAGATTTGGATAATTTTTTTCTTTCACGGTGTGACAATTTTGGATGGTGGTGAGAATTGAAAAGGATTCTACAAAAGGTGAAGACGAAAAAAATATTGCTCATAAGGAAAAGGTGATAGATGAAGACGAAGAAGAGGATTTCAAGAAATTTTACCCTCAATTCAATAGGCACGTTCTAGAAGAAGAATAGGAGTTGATGACCATCATGATTGAATTGGAGCGATGCGAATCTTTCCGTCACTGCAAATGGGTTCTCTAACGAATTCCTCCATAATTAAGCACAAAATCGATTTTGTGCCTCATGATTCTCTCCCTTACGCAATTCTGTTAGAGCTGCAAATGATACTTACGATTTTATCAAATCAATCAGTAAATTTAGTATTTGATTTGGATTATAATCAGTATGTGATTTTGAATTTGGATTTGGTGTATTCGAGAGAGGAGTCTGGAGTTAGCTATGTGAAGGAGTAGAGCTTGGAGTTACTGTGGAAAAATTAAGAAGCTAATGATTTAACTATATACAGTATTAATTACTATTTTTGTTTTGTTTTTTGTTTAAATTTGTTTTTTTGTTAAACATTATTTGGTATAATTTTTAATTTTATATTTTTAAAGTTAACATTTTTTGGGGCGAATTGTATTTAGATGTATTTTAATTTAAGATTAATTGTATTTAAAAATATTTTATTTTTTTAATGAAGTTAAACCGTATTTAGATATGGTCAAATTGTATAAAACCAATCGGGTTGTCGGCCGGGTTATTTTGACCAATTTTTGCTGAAAAATAATTTTGGGATCAATATTGTAAGTAATTAGATAGTTTATGTAATAATTTGTAAACTCAATTACTTTGATAGTCGAATTATAAATTTGATGATATTTAATATAACATATATCTATTTGACCCCTTGTAAAATATTCATTTCCATAATTTTATGAGCTAGGTGGTCTATTAGTTTTGTATTAAAGCGAAATATAAGAGTGAAGTCAAAATATAATCAAGTACTCCGTCCGTTTTAAAATTAAAGATATATATAATTTGATTTTTGAGATCAGACAAAAACATATTAAATTTTAAAATTTGTATAACTCATAAAAGTTTAAAATGAAATAAATGTTGTGATTAATAGTTTTTGTTATATATTATACAATTATAATAATTGTATTAATTATTAAAATTAAAAAAATTCATATTAATTTAAAATTTAATATGTCAAAAATAAAATTATATCTCTAATTTTAGAACAAATAAAGTATTTGATACTCTCCCTTCTAATTTGATCTGTACTAAATTTTGATCTGTACTAAATTTGCATCTATTTCATGTTTTGGACGGGATAATTATATACTGTAATAATTATAGTACAATAGTGCAGTTGGTGATTGTTGGCAAAGTTACCGTAAGGAATAGATAGACTCCGTTCGTTGACAAAGTCAGGGAGCCTCTCATTAATATCTCAGCGGCCCAAACTCTCACCCGTCCTAATGGGGTACACTATAATTCTCTTTTTTATAGCTAGCCTAGGACTGGTGCATGGATACTCGATGGATCTGGTTGATAAAGATAGTCCCGGTGTGAGCTGATTGGGTGGCTGCCCTAATTGCCACCAAGCAGTGAACTGGAGGCAAACAGGTTACGCACAGTTATTATGAATAGTTTTTGGGAAAAATCAATAATTGCATTTTGTAATTAATGATAACTTTTGGATGGTAACTGATAGTATATGCTATGCATGCGCAGTGGCCCTCTTCTCTACTATTCCTTTTGTCCTCGCGTTCAATCAATGCGTCACAAACACACAAACGAGCATGTTCACCATCTAATTAATTAATTCCATATGATGAATTACTGAATTTACATCCCAAAATCTAATGGAAGTTTGATCAGATGAGAGAGTTTTTTGAAAAAACCCTGTTACGTTATAGGAGAGTTAAAAAATGATCTTTCATTTATATATATAAATGATTCATAATAAATATTTATTATTATAATTGTTTCAACAAACTGATCTTAGACTATTCAATAAATAATTTAACGGTCTAAAAAAAATGTCTCCCACGGCACATCACTAATAGTAACAGCTCGAGAGAAATTTTTCTTATCAGGCCACCACTAAGAGTAAAACAGTAATTTTCCCAGATAGCTACTCTTAGTGGCGATGGCTAAAACCGAAATATCGTATTGATTTTGGCCTCTTCCCATGGTTTTGTTGCACGATGCCGAATTGGTCAGTCAGCTAAAGTACATGAAAATATTCTTTTGAATCGTACAAGACGTACTGAAGAAATCTTATTTGAAGTGGTCTGAAGGTTTGGCAATGCTTTTGATAATTAGTTTAGAGGTTAAAAGCTACCTTAGGAAGTAGCACTTATCTGTGTTCAAATGGCAACAGAACCGACAGTTTCAAGATCAGTTGTGCATAAAAATTCTTCTTTTGGCCCTTGCAAGTTCAAGAAAATAGCCTCAGCAATTTACTCTTAATGGTGGCCTGGGAGAATTCTTTTTTTTAGATCGTTAAATTATTTTTTGAACGGTCTAAAATCAATTTATTGTAAAATCAATTTATTGTGAATCATTAATTAGATCACTCCTCATATATATATATATATATATATATATATATATATATATATATATATATATATGCTCTAACCTCCTCTATTTTAATGTTAGTCTTTCATCATATATTATGAAGGAATAAAAACATAAATTCAACATCGATCCCCATTCCTCCAATATAATGCTTTAGTTGATTACTCGGTATGTGTATCTTTTATCTTCTCTTCTCCGTAACATATTGGTATTAACCTACCTAATATGTCAAAACTAGCCAATCATGAATTTAAGAAATTTAGGTTGCGACTTGACACCCGAAAATAAAAATGTCATGCCTTGTTCACATAATATTAATAACACCAAAAAAAAAAGGTGAGAAATTTACCGTGACAACTCATCAGCATGAGACCCTCAGAGAGTACGTACGTATACGCCCACAAAAAGCCTAAATTTTATTTAGCAAAAAAAAAAAAAAAATAGACTCAACTTTAGTTTCTGAAACCAGTATAAATATAGCACTTTCACCTCTATCAATATTGTAACTGCTGTTGCTGCTACTTCTATATATACAAATAAATAAAGAATCAGTGTACATTTTAGCAGAAGAAGATCAAAGTAACTAGCTAATAGCTTATATATAAATCAATAATCATTCATGGAAGAAGCCAATGAGAAAATTAGCAGCTTGCAATTTAGAAATCAGCACGGCGGGGACCATGGCGCTACCCCGGACGGCGGCTGCAGTTCATCTTTCAGTGAGAGGTGTGGGCATCTGGCGAAGAAGCAGCGGGCCAAATTTTATATTCTCCGCCGCTGCATAGCAATGCTTGTGTGTTGGCATGAGCGGAGTGACCATTGATGTATATATATTAACCTACGTATCAAAATGAATTTTACTGATCTTTTATTTTCATATTTTATGTAGGAGTTCATGTACTTAAATTAAGATTGTCTTTTTTTTTTTTAATTATTCAGATATTAGTGTAGTCTTATAATTAATTAATGACAGTTGCATAATGGCGGGTCATAGCATTTTAGATCTGGGTTTTTTTTGTTGATTTGGCTTCTTTTTTTGTTGTTGTTGTAATTCTTATTAGTTTTAAATTATTGTAATTGTTTCAAGAATAATTAAATTCATGAAGTAGGCGTACGTATATATCGACCCTCTTCTTCATCTCTCCTTGTCCAACCCTTTTCTGAAAGGATTGTATTGAAATGCATGCCACTTATGAAATTTAAGCTTCCAGTTTAACAGCTAAATTAATGCTGGTGAGTTTAATTATGAGGTTATTTCGTAAACAAATTAAAACAAATAGCCCTTTTCATTCATGGAAGAAACCGAAGAGGAAATTAGCAGTAAAAGATTAACTCTTTTACATGTCAAGGGCACAGAGTTGTAAATTCTTGTAAGTTGTAAGATATATAGAAACCAAGTATTAACTTGTAAATAATAAAGCCAAATGGTATATAATGTCTCTATTTTTATTATGAAATTAAGATCACAAATTTAAAATGAATCCAAATCTCCTGTCTCATATGTATTTATTGGTATTATTTATAATTTATTTACAGGCACTAATTTTGTAAATTGATACACGCTACCTAGTACGGTGGTACTCGATAACTTACACATTGGGATAGCTAAAGCCTAGAATTGAAGAAACCGAAAAATGTTCGTTAATTGTGGTGCATGTAATATGCACGAATTCGGTTAAAATGAAATTAATTTTATGATAAATTAAATAATACATTAATATAGTGCTGACATACATGTCAGGATAGTTCTCTCTTTCTGTGTTTTAGTACTATATTGATTTATTGTCCAATTTATCATGAAATTAATTTCATACTAATCAGATCTAGTACGTACAAGGCTGTGGGAGATCGCATATTGTATAGTATGGTACCACCAAAGTGACGAGTGATTTGTCATCTCAGTCAACTTTTAGCTAAGACGCAGTATATGTTATCTCAAAAACATTAGACATGTACAATTATTAATTACAATGGGTCCATATACACGTATATAATTAAAGCAGTCAACAGTCAACCCGACCCACGTACCCTTTATACACTCGCATTAAGCGCCAGCTATATGTAAGGTGAGTGAAGTTGAGGGTAGCTGTAGCTCGAGACAAAATCATGTGGAAAAAATTACTCCTTCCGTTTTCTAAAAATATTTTTATTTGTAAAATCTGTTAATATTAGAAATATTTTTTCATTTTATGTTGATCGCTTAAAATAAGAAATTGGTGTTTAATAATGATGTGACGTGATAATAAGACTATGATAATAAATTTTAAAAAATTATATTATTTTATAATATCAATAAAAAAAATTATGAAATAATTTATTTTTTTAACAAATAAGACTATTATAGTGGAATAGAGGGAATAATAAGAAAGCAAAAAAGAATATGAAGGTCCTAAATCCTAATTTAAGTGAACCTTTCTTAAATTGTTTGATTCTTTAGCCACTTTCTCCTTGTGTTTTAGAAAATTATTGCAAATTGTGTCATGGAAAATAAAATTTCGCCTAGGATGATATCATTGACATGTAATAAATTAAAGTTCAACGGATTGGGAGTTAGCCGATGGTAGGAATCCAATGTAAAAAAAATGAAAAATATAAAATTTTAAAAGAAGAAAAAAAGAGTAGGAATTTTAAAGAGAAAATGACTTAAAATGAATGGTACAGAGATCCATGCCCTTATTTTTAGGGTCCCTCCGCTCAAACTTGTCTCCCCATTTTATTATTACATGGGGTTGAGATTTGTTATAATTAAATTCTTTATTTTTTTGTATCGAGATTTATGACGACGATTTTTAAGATTTATAGTGAGGGTATACCGTCGTCATAGCCTTTTTTTGTATGACTACAGTGATGGGACATATCGTCGTCTAGACTCTAAAAACCGTCACCATAAATCTCAATACAGAATAACAAAGAATTTTTATTACAGAAGATCTCTTGTCCAAGTATGATACTTCTGCAAGGTATGGATAAATTTGTAAAATATAATTACTCATTTTATTTAGGGAGGGCAAAAATAGTTTTATGGTAAAAACTTGTTTTCAAAATTAAGGGAAACTATTCTCAAAAAGATGAAGGAGAGATGCATGCCATGAGGAAGAGATCCGGTTCATCCGTTGCAGCTCATCACAATAATTAAAAGAAATTGATATTTTTACATGTATACTTTATTAAAAGTATTATCATAAATATATAACGATGATTTGATTCCACATATAGGTCTTACATATAAAAATATTAAAATTTCAATTTACTAATCAAACCGTCAATGACTATAATCAGCTGGTTTTCAACACCTCCCCTCTTCTAATCCTCCTTTACAAGTTTAGATCTTTATACTTACACAGTTACACTCCTCCATTTTATTCACGGTACCCTCTTTCTCTCTCTATATTTATAATAGATCTGACTACATCTCTCTACACATATATCTATATATATTAGAATTTTGATAATTATAGAGAAGAAGTTCAGGAGTTGAGAATATATAAAAATTTACAGAAGACATTTAGTGGAGGATGAAGGGTTGCAACTCTTTGATTTTATCATTCAAATTGGAATATGATTAGTACAAACGCTCAATTGTATTTTTATGTACAAAAACATATGGCCAAACCCAATATAATTTAATTTTACCGATAACTCGATACTTACCAGGAAGAATTCAACCAAATTAAAAATTCATCTACCCATTTGGATCGACTTGTGGTTTAGTATACAAATAGGTATATATTTTAATTTTGATTGTTTGTATTCCTACACCACGATTTGCAAAGGATATGTTTGGAATTCTATTTGCCTGTAATTATCTTTTGATTGTTGAAATATATGAAAACATATTTGAGGCTTTTATATAAAAATGCTGAAAATTTAACAATTTAGTAGAAAAACTACTTAAAATCACATACTGTCTAGTGTTGTCCTAAGAAACTGAACCAAATGCTTTGAATTTTGAAAATGAAAAAAAAAATAAAAAAAAATAGCTCTCCCTGGCTTACTGAATTTTGTCAAAATTTGATCATTAAATGGAATTCAAAAGGTGTAAAATTACTATATCCG
Source organism: Hedera helix (assembly GCA_947179155.2). Taxonomy (NCBI): domain Eukaryota; kingdom Viridiplantae; phylum Streptophyta; class Magnoliopsida; order Apiales; family Araliaceae; genus Hedera; species Hedera helix. The sequence continues at coordinate 33,139,848 of OX359283.1, read as the reverse complement.
TGAAAAAAAATAACTCTAAAAACTCAATCCAAAAATGCTCAAAATTCTATAATGAGTTTTGGGCATATCAAAAAATTAAGTCCACTTTTAGATCTGTAAACTGAGTTGTGATTATTAAAAAGTTAAATGTTACCGATCGTAAAAATATTTCATTTTTTGGATATTTTTTTATTATTCACGACCACCACGATAAAATAAAAATAAAAATAAAAAAAGGCCTGACAAGAATTTGAGGATACATTTAGTAGTTGTTTCTATTTTTATGTTTTTAGTCCTTGTTTTAATTTTTATATGTTCTATTCTCACACGTGAAAACAAAATTTATGGAACGTACGCTGTTTGGTAAGCTTGCATGTTATATACAAATATTACTCTTATTTATTTTATAAAGAAGTAGAGAGGTTTTATTCTGAACAAGACTTGATGGTTCCTAAAATTCACATTTTTTTTTTTTTTGTATTTTCCCTTTTTTTATTCTCTATATTTTCTCGAAACAAAAATAATTATGAACCCCACGACTTTAGAAACAAATAAAAATAATATATAATAATTTAGGAACAGAAACAATTCTTTTCCAGACAATTCCCCTAGAATGATGAAAGTAATTTTTACTACCTTCATTTTTTTAATCTGTTTTTTTAAAGTTATAGATATAAATTAAAAAATATAATTAATATTTTATTTGATCGATTAAATTAAGTACTCTATAAAATTTTAATATTAATTTTTATATGTTCTATTCTCACACGTGAAAACAAAATTTATGGAACGTGCACTGTTTGGTAAGCTTGTGATGTTATATACAAATATTACTCTTATTTATTTTATAAAGAATTCGAGAGGTTTTATTCTTAACAAGACTTGATGGTTCCTAAAATTCACAATTTTTTTTTTTTTTTGTATTTCCCCTTTTTTTATTCTCTATATTTTCTTGAAACAAAAATAATTATGAACCCTACGACTTTAGAAACAAATAAAAATAATATATAATAATTTAGGAACAGAAACAATTCTTTTCCAGACAATTCCCCTAGAATGATGAAAGTAATTTTTTACTACCTTCATTTTTTTTATCTGTTTTTTTTAAGTTATAGATATAAATTAAAAAATATAATTAATATTTTATTTGATCGATTAAATTAAGTATTTTATAAAATTTTAATATTAATTTTTTAAAATTTATTAAAAAACAAGAGAGAAATAAATTAATTTTTAATTATAAAAAATAATATAAAAATTAAGTATTTAATATTTTAAAAAAATATATATAAATAATAAATAAAAAGTAATTGTTTTTTTTCTCTAAAATGACATATAAAAAAGAATGGAGGCAGATTAGATTTGGCCTTTGGAAATTGGGACCCACTTGAATGGTATCAACTATCAAGTACACAGCTAGGAGGATTAGGAACATGTTCATATCTGACGCCTACGTTGAATTGCATCTGCGGTGTCAGACTTCTCCCACTTGAAAACACACGTGTGGTGACAAATTTAATGAAGTAATTCTTTATTTTTACATATATACGAGTAATTATTTATGTCTCTGGTAACAGGATTATGTGATGTTTTTCATTAATTATATATTATTATTTTAATTTTTACTATAGATTTAAATATAAAATTTACATAAATCTTATATATAAGTAAAAATATCGAATATTTTTTTTATATATACATAAACATATCGTACCAATTAATATATTTTGATAAAAAAAAAATTCTAATTTGTCTGTTCCGCCAAAAGTATTGCCTCCTCCTTCGATTCACACAAAGTAAGTTTCCATAATTTTACGAATATTTAAACAATTTTAATTTTTTTATTGGAACATAAAAAGTCGATTTCATATGTTTTTGCTTTTGTATCTCTCTAAAGAGCACTTCTACATTTATCCAGAAATTGTACCCGCCGCTACCCGCCTCTCACAAAAAATTTTCTTTTCTTTTTTTTTTTTTAAAAAAGAAAAGAAAAGAAAAGAAAAATTTTTGTGAGCGGCGGGTAGACTTTTCCGGGTAAGTGTAGAGTTTTTCCTCTCTAAAATTATAACTATAATAAAATTTTGATTAAAATTTTAAAAATATAATTAAAAAACTTAATGTATTTGACAAAATTAACTTTCCGTTATACCAATAATACTAATATGCTCAGAATTAAGGGGAATCAAGCTATCAAAGTGTCAAAGATTTTTCGTCAACCCGATTTGGTTGTAGCATTAATTGTACGCATTTAAAAAAATAATTTTTTAGATGAATATTTATTAGTATATTATATTTTAAAGATTTCAATTTTGAATATAAATAACAAAATATTAAAATATATATTTAAGTGTGTCAAATACAAATTTAAATATTTTTAAAATAAACAGTTCTTATTTCAGATGAAGATGAAGGGTTTGTGACAATTCTAAATTATAATAAAAAGTACACACTATGAATAAGTTAATTAATTTATGGGAAAAAATATATGTAATGATGTTTTGTAATAATTTATATAACGATTTTTGTAAAAAATAATATGATTTATTATGTAAGTGGTGGATCCTATCATTTTTTATAAAAATAAGTGTATGAATCATTGACCAAATTAATATATATAGCAAAACTCTTAACATATAACACAAAAAAATATAAGCTCGACTCAGGTCAAATAATTAGGAATCCTGTAGTTTATAAAAATACTTTAATTAGGTACTATATATAAACTAAATTTTAGTGCAACTTATTATTGATAGCCGTACGAGTTAATTTCATTATCAAAAGATTTTTAAAAACCGGGACAACACGAAGTTTTTATTTCCCAAACGAAATAATGAAAATTCAGTAAATAGAAATTTATTCCTTTTTATTACAAACTTTACATGTTAGGTTAGTTGGTACTCTCTCGGTTTCTTTTTATCCGATTTTTTAAGAAAAAAAATTATTCTGTTTCATTTGTTATTTGTAAATTTTAAGTAAACTTAATTTTTTATATTATATTTTATTCATATAGACTAATTTATTTTTCTCTTATCTTTCGAATAAATTAATATTAAAATTTTATATTTAATTTAATTAATCAGATAAAATATTAATTATATTTTATATATATATATATATATATATATATATATATATCTGTGTGTGTGTGTGTGTAACTTTAAAAAGATAAAAAAAAAAAAATTGAAGGAGTAAATGTTAACCTAACAAGTAAAGTTTGTAATAAAAAGGAATAGTGTTTCGTCAGTTATTTATTTTTAACAACTATTACTTAAAAATATGAACCCATATGTTTTTCAATGGACAAAGTATATGGGTCTATAATAATTGATATCTAGGGGCGTGATATGATATGATGTGGGTGCTTACCACTGTCCAGAAAATATGAATGATTTGATTTGATTTAAAAATAAAGTGTTGTCTTTGAGTTATGGTTATATATGGTATGGTGGTAATTGCAACATATGGTATGGTACCCCAACTAAACACGTCTCCTCCTCCCCCTCTATCAATAGGAACCTCTGCTTAAAAAGTTTGTGCTGTCTCCTCATCAGCAATCATACACTCCCATTGTTTTATATTATGAGATGATTATTGATTTTTAAATATTAATTTAAAATTTATTAAAAGATAATAAATAATAAATTTTATTTTTAGTAATACTACTTAAATATTTATTTTTGTATTAAGTAAAAGTAAATAAATTTATATTAATTTTGAATTTAAAAATCTCACAAATTAATTTTAAAAAATTAGTAATAATCTTATATTATTATCAATTTTCATGAGGCTTTTCTATTTGCCCACCGAACCTTTAATTTTTTTAATACATATTTAGTAACAAAAAAAAAATAGATTTATGTAATTTGCTAATACTTTATATTATGCAATTGTACCATATTTACCAAAAAAATAATGAAGTAAGTTTTATATGATGATATGATAGTAAATTTTCGATTAGAAACTTCATCTAACATTATCAATGAGAAATCACCATCTACCTACTCGCAGTATCTCTCCTTTCACAGGACTATTTCCACAATGCTAACCAGTTGGCTCATTGAAAAGAAGGTTTATTTGTTTTAGAGTGTGTTGTTATTGAGGATACGACATGCATGTACCAAAAGTTATTTAGTTTATGTACATGAGAAGGAAAATGGGGTCTCACATTACCCCACCCCAACCGCAAATGGGCTTCATTAAGAATTTATTACTAGTAGTCCGTCCAGGTGTTGCTCTTGAACAGGAAACTTGGCGCGGCAGGATACTTTATTTGCTGAATAAGCCTACCTAACAAGTAATGCACAACCACAAATTCTTCACAATTAGATTAAAGGGGATGATATCTTAGCGATAAAACTCTCCCTTAAGTGTACACAAGGAAGATTTCTCCCCTAATTGTGTAAGATCACATATTCACAAGTACGTGAGTAAATCCACTAGCATTTTATTTAAATAAATAAAAGAGGATAAAATTGAAATCATAACACAATCTTCCCGCTACTTTTACCACCTTAAATTTGCATCAGAGCAATTCTCCCGGGACGGAAAGAGTAGGATACTAGGGCACTCTTGCTATTCATGAGGTTTTGAATCACTAAGGTCCAAAGTTTATCAGAAACCTACCAAACGTAGAAGCAGCATCTTCTTAATTCAATGATGTCTACCAAAAGAACAATTTAAGTGGTATAAAACTAAATAATGTCTGCCAAAAAAACAATTTAACTGAAATGAGACGTAAATCAAGTTCCGTGGAGTAACTGAACAGGAGATGTTAGCCACTGGCCAAAACCCAAATGTTTGGGCTGAGCAACTATCCATGGATGGATGCTTTTAATCCCATTTTACTGGGGGAAGCAATAGTTAAATACTCTGTAGAACAGAAATTGAAATAGTACGAACTCAACATAAACAAAAGTAACAGTAACACAAACAAACAAGGATGACCTAACTATACAGGTCATCTTCCTCGGCTCCACCAGCGGAAGTTGCAAAAGGATCAGATGCAGTAGCTGCAGCACTGGTATTTGAAAATCGGAATTCAGAACCAAACCCTCTAGACTGCTGCAGTGTCTGGGCAAATGCTTGATACTTGCGAATATCAGCATCACTCACACTCCTGCGTGCATACTTCATCGACTCTTCAAAGTGAGCAGCCTTGATCTCTGCTACCTCATCATCAACATCCTCCTCCATGGCCTCAGGATTCTCGCTTCTCCTCCTCTCCTTCTCAATATCCTGCAAACATGAAAGCCAAAGCTTAGTATAGTGTTTTTATTCAACTTAAAGTGCTCGCCTTAGCTTATGAAATTACCTTGTGGCATAATGAAAATTCTATAATACAGCAATTCAGGAACCACGTAGAATCAGACTACAATCCCCTTTTAATGCAAGTGTAAAATAACTAAAATGACCTCTAATATAATAACAAGAAAGCGGTTCCATACCATTTCTTGCATGGCACGAAACCATTTTGCTCAAGATGAGCTAATAAATTCTTTATAGACAAAATATTGAGAACAAAGTTGCATCAAAAAACCTACTTTCTCAATGTTCTCCCTGATGGCATACTTGCATGCACGTTGGCATATTTCTGTAATATCAGCACCACTGAAGCCTTGGGTGTATTTTGCAAGAGCTCTCAAGTCAACATCTTTAGAAACTGGAGATTTCCTGAGGCATGACTTGAATATGGAGTGGCGGGAATCCTCATCTGGTAGAGGGATATAGATCAATTGATCAAGACGACCGGGCCGCAGGAGCGCAGGATCAATTATATCGGGCCTGTTGGTAGCTCCAATAATGAAAACAGTCTTCTTGGCTGACATGCCATCCATTTCAGTCAGGAGTTGATTCAAAACCCTATCAGCAGCTCCACCTGCATCACCAACACTGCTTCCCCTCTGAAAAAAGTAGGAAAAACTGTGTGAATTGAAAACAAAAAAGTATGTAATACATAACTCACAGTCAAAAGCAATTTAGCGAACCTGTGTGGCAATCGAATCCAGTTCATCAAAGAATAGCACACAAGGAGCAGATCCACGTGCCTTGTCAAATATTTCCCGTACATTGGCCTCACTCTCTCCAAACCACATGGTAAGCAATTCAGGTCCCTTGATACTGATAAAATTTGCTTGACATTCATTGGCAATAGCCTTAGCCAACAAAGTTTTCCCACATCCAGGTGGCCCATAGAAAAGAACTCCCTTTGAGGGTGACATACCGAACTTCTCAAACTTCTCAGGATGCTCCACAGGATACTGAACAGTCTGTAAGACAAAATATATATAGGTAAACAACTATATTCATAAAAGAAAAACAGAGAGTACTGTTAACAGAAATTAATATATATGGCACAATTCTGAAAGTAAAATCACCTCTTGAAGCTCCCTCTTAACATTCTCCAGGCCTCCAATATCTTCCCAACTAACATTGGGCACTTCAACAACCTGGTCCAACAGAAAACTCATGATCAGCGACAACTAAATATTTAAGAGAGAGAGAGAGAAGAAAAGCACAACTTACGGTTTCTCGGAGAGCAGAGGGATTGCTAGTCCCAAGAGCAGTGTGGAAGTGTTCGTTAGTAACAGCCATAGAGTTGAGTATCTCTGCATCAATGGAATCATCTTCCAAATCAATCACGTCCATCTTCTCCCTGATGCATTGAAGTGCAGCCTCAGTACACAGAGCCGCTAAATCCGCACCTACATAACCATGTGTGTCCTTGGCAATTCTTTCTAAATCAACCTGCATAGCCAAAAGCATTATTAATGTTACAAAATCTTTAAAAATTATACACATACTCTACTAAACAATAAGCAAGTTAGAATTTTGAACTTACATCTTCAGCAAGTTTCATGTTCTTTGTATGGATACGGAGAACCTCAAGTCGCCCAACTTCATCAGGAACGCCAATATCTATCTCTCTATCAAATCTTCCAAACCTCCTCAAAGCAGGGTCAATGCTATTGGGACGATTTGTAGCACCCATAACAATGACATGGGCACGGGATTTAAGTCCATCCATAAGTGTCAACAGCTGGGAAACAATCCTTCTCTCGACTTCTCCGTGGGTCTTCTCTCGCTTGGGAGCAATTGAATCAATCTCATCAATAAAGATAATGGATGGAGCATTCTTTTCGGCTTCCTCAAACGCTTTCCTGAGATTGCTTTCACTCTCCCCAGCCAACTTTGACATAATTTCCGGTCCATTTATACAAAAGAAAAAAGCACCAGTTTCATTAGCAACTGCTCTGGCTATTAAGGTTTTCCCGGATCCAGGTGGTCCATAGAGCAAAATTCCTTTTGGTGGCTTTACTCCTATAGACTTAAAGAGCTGTGGATGTCTCAACGGTAGCTCCACCAGTTCCCTAATCTGTGCCATCTGTTTGCGTACACCACCAACATCATCATAACCAACCTCATCCAATCTATCCTCATCCTCCCTTCTCACAGGCTCTCCCTCACAAAAGATTTCAGTGTCAGGGGCAACCACACAATACTCAGCAGGGTCTGTCTCAATAACCTTGAATTCCACGCTTCTCATACCTCCCCTTACAAGAAACAGGTCACCCTTCCTAACAGGACGATATGCCTCAAGGAAATAAGCTGGCAATATTACAGACAAAGATTTAGAACTAACGCACAGCACCATAATACAAACAAGTACAGTAAAAACCTAAAAAAGCTGAAAGTAACAAATAAATCTTACTAGACAAGGAAAAAAACTACCTACTTGCCTTCAAGCTATGCCTACGGATTCATTATACTTTTCCCTTTTCTTCTTCAAAATCATATTACCAATTGTATGCAATTTTTCTCATGAACCACAAAAAACAACTTCATATACTACTGACATTTGAAAAACAAAATTTAGTAGCCCAAAGGTGAAAGATAGTTTGGCAACTTTTTTAGAACAAACTACTTATGCATGGCTTTCCCATCAAATATTGAAAAACTCATCAAATGCTCAGTGTGTACCCAACTTTATGTACATAAATAGTAATCTTGAAGACAATCCAATCTGGCAGTTGCAGTTTTTTCAAAAGAGCATCACATTTTTTATGATAGTATAAAATAACACAATGTCCTCAAAGTTTATTATCGTAATTCCATTACCATGCCATTGTATAAAATAACACAATGAAACAAAATAAGATTTCAATGTATAAAATAACAATGTCCTAAAAATTTACAAATTAGAGGTAAAAATGAAACAAAAATATACTTCAAATTTGTAAATTTTGCAAATAAGACTCTTTTTGTGGAATGAAGAGTAAACTGGAGAATGGCTTTGACCAAAATTAAAATATCAACAACAAATAAATTGATATTGAAATAAGGGGGATGGGGAGAGAGAGGAGGTTGTAATATTGAAACTTACGTTTCAGATAAGCATCAAAAAGATTTCCGGTGACTCCTTCAATAGTATCATCCACGGGAAGAATGTGAACACGCTTCCCATACTTGACATCAGCACATTGATGCACAGAAACCACATCTCCAAGCCTAACCCTCAGGTTTGATCTAACAACCTTGTTCATCCTAATCTTTGGTTCATCACAAGTGTCATCAGCTAGGGCAATGCATATTGTATCTTTCCTTTTCTTGCCCTAAAGAAAATAATGTAAAAACACAATTAAAAATAAAAACAAATAAGTGGTCAAATAATAAAGACATAGCATAGTTTATATTAATTTATTATGAGACATGTTCCAAAAGAAATACAAGGACTACTAAAAACAAAAATAAACATTCATCTGTAGATTGCTATATAATTTTTAATATATGTAACCTATAGTAAACCTATTAAGCACATAAAGAGGTTCACCTAACGCACCTAATACCCATACCTGATATGATTTGATTTGTTGAGTTGAGTTTGATGCTTATCACAACCAAATTCTAAACCTTCCGAGGAGCATTCTAAATGATGGCCCATTATTCCATTATGGTAATTGAAAAACTCTAAACTATCCATTCCTTGGAACAAAAATTGTGGCTGATGGCCACCTCATGAAAACTTTTATAATAGCTCAATTACTGCAAAATTGAAGTACATTTAGATTTCATGTGTATAACCCAACAGCCATCATTAAAATACTTTTCAAAGTTCCTATCCTTTTACTAAGGTATATATACCAGATTTGCCAATAATTCAAAATATAAAAACTTATTCAGCCGCTAAACTAGGTGAAAGAACCACAGAAATCAAAAAACCCAACTAGAAACCCTAGAAAATATCACAGCTGAAAAACCATACATTGATCCTCAGACCAAAACCCTTACATTTACTAACCGTAACATACTCCAGATAAATACACGTTAAAACCTAAAACTCAATCAAACCCAACAAATAACAAGCAAATTTATACATAGACCCAACATATAACACGCAAATTTATACATAGACCCAACATATAACAAGAAAGCAAAATTATACAGAGACAAAAAATCGAACCTTGATGAGGATCGTGTCACCGCGGAAAAGCTGAAGCTTCTCCATAGTCTCTGGGTGAAGAGCAACGACCGAATTGTCATCGTTGATTGCTTCATCAACGACTAGCCGATTCGCCGCCTTCTTCCGCTCCAGAATCGCAGTGCTGAAGTCCCTCTTGGTTCCCTTACTGCACAAAATTATCATGAAAATAAATCAAATCAATCAAAACAAGGAAAATAAATAACACAGATATAAAGATCTGAGGCAGATTGAGGGGCTTACGGGTCAGACGATTCGGGTTGGTTACTAGAACTCATGCTTGAATTGGATGAAGAAAATCCTCTTATGAGACAGAAAGATGGAGTTTTTGTTTGGTATGGAGATCTGAAAATTTGGGGGGTCGGGTTATATAAGTGAAAATTAGCTCCGTTTCTTGTTGGGAAAGAAAAACCTTTTTCCTTTTGTTTTATCATTTTTTTATAAATTAATTAACGAGTTATTATTTTTATATAAAAAATCTTTTAATTCTAAATATTAAACAAAAAATATCATTAAAATTAATTTAAAAAATTCATGATTAATTAACAATAAGGTGATAATATATGATGTATAACTATTGTTGATGTAGTATATAATGTGTTTTTTTTAATTAAAAAATAATGATTAATTTATATATTTATTAATATTTAGCTCAACTAAAAATAATTTAAGACAATTAAAAAATCAAACAATCCCTACTCTCACACACAAAATAAAATTAAAAAAATGACTACGTTGCCCGAATTATAAATGTCAAACCCTCTAATAACCTTTATTTGTCAATTCCTTGCAATTATTTCCTAATTCAGTACTTCGTATAAATTTATTTATTTTCCCTTTTATATCTCATAACTTTGATTTCTTCAAAATTGCATAAATTTAAAATATATACACACAAAATTTAATTATATTTCTCCATTTTAATCAGGCTTTAGAACATACTAGATGGCTCAAGTGGGCTGGTAGGCTGGTGTGCTGAGTCAACTTATGCGGCTTCCAAACGGTTTGCCCTGTGACGTGGCCCAGTCCATACGTTTACAGGAAAAAAACATTTCTTCTTTATATTTTAAAAAAAATAATACAATCGAAACTTCCAGAATTGAACCCAATATTACTTACCTGAAATCTCAGGAGAGTTTGATCGGGCCCAATGGTACCCTTTTACGTTGCTTGTTGACCTGTGGTTTGTATATGCTCTATTTCTTTGTGATAAAACTGTTGTCTCATCCCTATGAAAAGGAAAAAGCTGAATTTAATCCCTTAATTATCATTCAAGTTAGAATATTAATTTGTACCAAACCACCTGCCCCTACTCGGAAAATTGTATAATAAGGTAATAATTTTTATTCATATTAAAATTTTAATATCTAAATACTATATAATTTTAATAAAATTTAAAATTTAAAATTTAAAATATAAAATATACTTATTATACGTTTTCTTTTATAGAGTCAAACATGACTCCTGTTTTGGGATAGAAGGAATACTACAGAGTCTACGCTATGCTTATTATATTATTGATTTATTGCGAGTTTCCCTGTTGAATCTGAGACTCACATCCTCTATGAATTGATTGTATTATTCATCGGCGGTCATTTATCACTTTCGTGATCTCTTCTAATGTTTTTTATTTATTATTTTATCATTTATTGATCTCCTCATTACATTCGAACCAAGTTTCCGTTCGTATTTTTATTCTCATAAGCTATTTTTATTTGTAAAAAATATAATTATATTTAGACTATTTGTATTAATTTAATATTATTTTGCACTATTTTATCTCATGACGAGAGATTAATAGTCTTATGGACTATTTTTTTTTATATCATTTATAAGACTATTTATGTTTAATTATATAATCTCATGAAAAAATTAGGATTAATAGTCTCTCTCATTTTAAGTTATTAAATAAATTTATGGAATTAATAGTTCAACATTAAGAGAATAATAATATCTCATCAAAGAATTAAATAATTCAATCTCAAGTATATTTTTTACAAACAAATATAACCCTAATTTATTCAAACTCTTAATCCCAACCACCTATCTAATTAAATGACACAAAATTTAGATATACATTTATTAGATGGATGATTGAAATTGGAAGTTTGAATAAATCAGAAGAATAAAAGTTTAGAGAAGAGCTTGGTTAGTACACTCAACTAAAATAGTTCATTAAGCATTTGAAATTCACCATAAATATCACCCTCATGATAGATTTTCACCGTAACCGATGCCTATTAATTAATATTTCAAGGTACAACTTTTGTTAGCTTTCTTAATGGAGAAAGAAAGCGAGAAAGAAAAAACACATTTTTCCAATTGTGAATAATTCTAAATCTTAATTCAAGATCACCTCTTACTGTATATCTTATTGTAATAATAATAATGTAACACCCGAGTCCTAGTATGAGATATTTGAATATATATATAAAAATTTAATTTATTATTATTAATATCTTTAATTATGACTTTTTGAGTGAGTATATAATGGACTAAAATACTATAGAGATAGATAAAAACTATTATTATTACCATCGTAATAACTATATTTAGAAAATGTCAAATAAAAATATTAAATTATTTTTCTAACTCTGCTTTGATGTATGTTATTGTAGGCCTGTCCGTAGTATGGTGCCCCCACCTAGCCCAACCCTGAAACACAGGCCTTTTGTAGGATGAATTTTCGGCCTAGACAAATTTCATTTGGTATTTGGTTCAGCTTAATATATCTTGGCCCAGCCTGACATACTTAAATAAGGTTAAAAAAAAAAAATATAGTGTGATTTATTTAAATTTTACATTTACTTCCTCAGCAAACAATACATAATTATGTCCATGGATTCGAGTTGGGCACAAACAATATGCTTGTATAAGTCCAACCCGACACAACTCGGTTTATTTTTATTTATTGAACTGACTTGGGTCATCTAGTCTAGAAAATTTTTTTCCTAACAACAACAACAATAATAACAAAAAGAATAAATTTGGTTACAAGTTGCAGTCCTCTATTACAAAATTTACTAGTACACAATATATTTTTTTTGAAAACCTAGTACACAATATTGAAGCTAGCTAAGCATGTTAAAAAATTACAAGGAATCCATTATCATAGGATTAGGATCCTTTCTATAGCACTTATTTTTTAATTTTTTTCAATACATATTCAGTCACGCTTACATTTATCGATATAATAATATTCGTCGCAAATAATTAACAACACAATAAAATTCATCGCAAAGATATGTGTTGTTACCATTACTAATCACAATATTTATATCGTTGAACGGTGTATTGAAAAAAATTAGAGGACAAGTACAATGAAGTGGATTCTAATCCCTTTATCATATGGTAATTAAACCCCAACTACCTGTGAAGAATTTTGATTTTCACATCACTAATGAATTTTTCGAAATTTTTGTCCGAGGATCCATCAGTCACACATGCACTCTCAAGTGTCATTCTCACTTTTTTCATTTCATTCATCAGCTTAATATTCAAGTCTTTTCCTCTCATCAGACTATCAATCTTTTCCGACACTTCCTTCCTTGTAATCGATTTCTCGTCACAAAGATTTATACCAAGCTTCCAATCATCGACCACTAATTTTCTATTAGTGAACTGATCCGTCAACAAAGGAAAACAAATCAACGGAACGCCACACCACATGCTTTCCATTATTGAATTCCATCCGCAATGAGTTAAAAACCCTCCAATGGCCGGGTGTGAAATTACAGCAATTTGATGGCACCAAGGCACAATCAGGCCTCTATCTTTCACATTCTCCTCAAATCCAACGGGTAAAATGTCAATATCATCAGAACTCACAATATCGGGCCGAAGCACCCAAACAAAATCCACTTGACTAAGTGAAAGCCCATGGGCTATCTCCACTATATCATGCTTACTAACATGAGCATAGCTACCAAACGAGACATACAAAACTGAACCATTGGCCTTGGTGTTGAGCCACTGGGTACAGTCTGACTCTGACCACAGGCTGGTGGCTATCTTGGTCTTTATAAAGTCGTTAGGGAAAATGGGCCCAATTGCATAAATTGGCTGCTTTTGATTCACAGCTGACAGTGTGTCATGCTCAAGCTCTTGTACGGTGTTACATATAACAAAATCAGCTCTCTTCACATCCTCAAATGCCTTGTAAATGATCCGATGAACCACAGTCGTTATATCACTGGCTTGGAGGTATGACATTAGGTCCCGTGCCTCAATTGCTTGGACTCCAGGTATGTACCGAATGGTGTCGAGGCGATTATCTAATCAAAGTCATTAAAAAAAAGATTTATAACTAACTACTTAAAATTATACACAGACGCACTAACATTATGAAGAATCTATGATGCTCAAAAATTATAAAATATCATATTTTGTTCAATCCACTACACACAATGGAGAAATGTTCCTAAAATTATAAATATTTACAAAGTATGAAAAAATAAGCTTCACATGAAAGAAAAAATAAACTCAATTAAATGATAATAGCTCATTCTTAACCACCAGGTATGACCTGATCATAATTAGATCTAAAAGGAGTGAGAAAGAGGAAGAATTAACGTACCATCAGAAGCAAAATGGCCATTTTGCCTAAGGAGGTCGAGGTGATAATATAAAGTGAAGACCAAGGCGGGTTCTGTCCAAAACGAAACATTGACAAGGTTATACTTGCTGGCTATGCTCGAAGGCCACACGAAAAAAGTGTCGGCAATCAAGCAAGTGACCGGAGGGTTGGCACCGGAGCACACCAATTTTCCGAGGAGTTCATCCACATGGGCGTAAGAGACGTGCAACAGAGACTCTTGGTACTGGTCATGGTTGAGAGATCGATCGAATTCTAGCGGCAGGCCGTCGCTCACGGTGGTGTAACGGATGTCGAGACCGGATTCACGTGCTCCGGCGAATATATCGCCGGTGCCGGTACTTTGAGCTTTGGAAATCTGCTGGTGGATGGAATGAGTGTTGACGAAGGTGATGGTGAAGCCCCGTGAGGCAAGCTTAATGGCTAGATGTACAAAGGGGATAACGTGACCTTGGAATGGATATGGAATCATAATTGCATGGACTTTCTTCGCCATTGTTGGTCGTGAGTGTGTTTGAAGAAAAAAAAAAGGAGATCTGAATTGAAGACTCCCCTAACAAATTAAACACCGGTAGTAGACAACTTTAGGGTGGGGTTTTTAACATTTAAATTTGACAAGCACTTGGATCAAGAAACAAAAAGTGAATTTCTCAATTATTTTCCGTATTTTATGATATGGGACCGTATTCATTACACCCTCATTTTTATTATATAAATTATTCAAGACACGATCACCTATATTAAAATTATTTATTAACATTAATATTAAGTAATTAATATTAATTTAAAATTTTATTACTATTTATGCATTAATTAATTACTCTTCTTTCTATCTCTCTTAATTACTCTATCTTTAAGGGTGAAGTAAGAAATAATTAAAAAAAAAATTAGATATAAGTAAAACGACTTATATTTTGAAAAAAAAAAATTCTAAAACAACTTATATAATGGAAAAAAAATTCTAAACTTATCAAAAAAAATTACTTACTAACCTTACTCGTAAAAAAGACGAAAAAATATGATTCTACTTTATTTGTATTTTATAAATATGAAATTATATTTTTTTACTTTTTATAAAAATAAAACTTATAAATAATTTTTTCTAATAAATATAAAAGTTTTCATAACAAAAAGGAGGGAGTACCATTTAAATCGTGCATGGACCACAACCAATCAGGTGCAGACAATGTCAACAAACTATTTTCACCAAATAAATTTATGATAAATTAATTGATGACCCTGTAAAAATTACAATATTAATTCTATAAATTATTTTTTAAAGATATTTACCACTAAATTAATTTATTACAGTTAATTACTGACATTTTTCTGTCGATTCTGTGCAATTTAATGCCGGTTTTTTTTAAAAAAAATTTGGTCAACACATTGCCAAAAGCAATACGGATTCAAACAATGCCTAGGTTGTCGTTTTATTATTGAGGAGGAGGATATAGCCTTGCCTCCCTAATACCTTTGCAACATGTTTGTGAGTTGCTAACAAAAATTAAAAACTTAATTTAGGACAAAAAAAACTATCATATTTTGTTGTGTTTGTAAATAAAAAGTAATACAGAAAATTATAAAATGTTCACCATTTGATTTTTAAGGAAAAAAATTGTTTTCAAATAATAAAATTCGATAATCATCTTTAATACTTACTTCATGCACTCTGAGAAATTAATTTATAATAATTTCAAATTTTAAGTTTAAAAGGAGGGTATTATATAGATTAGGTGAAATAAGTTGCCTACGATCTGGTACACACAATTATCAATTTATCATGTCTGGCTAGCACATATAATAAATTATAAAGTGGTTGGCAACAACACAAAGGAGTGGACAAGAAACAACTAGACCTTTATTCTTCTTATTAATAATAATTTATCATCAGAAATTCGTCATTTCCGTCACCCTCCTCTTCAACGATTGTTCTGCGGAATATGAGATTATAAATATATGACCCTCCTCATATGAATACCAGTATAAGGTTTTTTTAAAATTTTAAAGATTGCAGATGATGCACATGAACTTTGGGCGGAATGAGTGGGCAGCCACCCCGAGTGAGACTTTTTTTAACATTCTACAAAAAAAGTTTCATCAATAAAAATTATAAATATTAATGAATATATATATTTTTTAAATTATAAATAAATAATTTATAATAAAAAATTGTGATGATAAATGAGATTTTCTGAACGACAGAAAAGTTTGACAAAAAAAAATACCTTTTATGAAATAAATGTGAATAAAAGTTGGTGTAATGCTTCGTTAAAAATATGTTTAAAACTATTATTTCAGTAGGTTAGTAGCTTTATTTTCTTTTTGGAGTGTAGCTTTTGGATGGTTGGTTAGGGATTGGAATTTGAGTAACCATAAGCATAAGAAATTATGAATATATACCTAGTATATGCCGATGCCGATGCCGATTACGAGGATGGCATCACTCTTTCGGTGGGGCATGCCAATGTACTGGTTTGGGTTAGGTCAGACTTGACCGGTCTGGATCAATTTTATTTCTAAACAATACCTAAAAATTGAATATTTAATTTTGATCAATTATTTTTATCATCAAATTGAATGTTTTAACATGGTACGATAATTTTTATATGCTACGCATAAATACTCTTACAAAGTATATGTAAAGGACGAGTTGAGATGCAAACTCTAAACTGGACTAATAAGACATAAAGATTTAATATATAATTATTATTATGTGTGTGTGTATTATGTGTGAATATATATATATACACACACACTTGTATATTCATAATTATATATATATTTATACATGTATTATTGATACTTGAATATATTTATAACTGCATTTTAAACTTATACATATTTATAAAAAAAAATTATATTATACGAATATATTATATTCATAGTCATATGTTTAACTTAAAGAAATTGAGGGTTCTCAGATAGTCCGTAAATCTAATAAAAAATAGAGTTGCACAATTTTTTTATTGGGCGATAAGGAGTTATATAAGTAAGGCCTTACCCCGCCTTATTGTCAACCCTATCTGTGGGCCTTATTTTTTAAAAATATTCGGTCATTTTTTAGTCGTCTAGTCAGAGCTAGCAAATGGGTCGGCCTATCGGTTGGTCGGACCAAAACGGCTCAAGTTTTTTTGAACTAGAAATAGGCAGCAAGTGGCCTGGACGGGCAGGCTGGCTCCTAGGCCATTTGATTATTTTATTACTATTTTATTTTACTTTTTTTATTTATTCTAATTATGACATATAACATGATGTTTTGATCTTGGGCTATTGAGTGTAATATGCAATTTGTTTTATTTAATAAAAATGTACTTTTTAACAAAAAAAATATTAAATAATTTATGTTTAATTAATAAATAATTTTAACTTTATAAAATATTGTGAGCATTATTTTTTTGATTAAATATGTGAAACTAATAATTATAATTAAATACCAAGTGACTAATTTAAAAAAATTGCTAAAATCATACCACAATCACATTATACTTGTATATATTTATATTGTGACAATTATTTGATTGTACTTATAACGTATTCTGCTATGTACAAGTATATAAAAATATAATTAATTAATTATTATTCTTCATTAACATTTGATAATCAATAATATTTCAAATTTTGCCTTACATAAATTTTTTCACATCTAATAACCATAAGTTTGAAGATAATAGTATTATGAACAAATAAAGAGAAATTTTGTTTTATCTAAACGATTAATGAATTAAGTTGTTTTTAATATTTTTTTATATATTTATTTTTTTTGTAAAAAAAAAAAAAATTTAGACACAGGCCGGGCCGGACCAAAAATAACCCACTTTTTTCGGTTATAAAATATAAGCCTATAGCCCATTTTTTATCCAGACGGATCGGACAAGCTTGGGCCAATTTTTATAAGTATACGTCCGGTATATACTTTTGTATATGGCTTTAATAAATAGTACGTACTCCGTAATAGATAGCAGATTAATAACTTCACTCGAGTAATAAATACCTCCTCAACTCTGGAAACAGAGTGCAAAACATAAATATATTTATATATACTGAAGAAACTTAAATTTTTAGTACAATTTCAAAAGCAAGTAGAGGGCATTTACCCAAGTCAACTGAATATTGTATAATCATTTTCCCAAATCATCTTCTCATTCGGGTAGCTAAGTTGCTTGATCGCACAGTAGACATTGAGATCTATCAAAAACAAAAGGACAGAATCATATTTATAACACCATCACAGAAGATGGAAATTCATGGGAGGACTACATATCTATTCTTTGTTCAGAAGGGTGGAATCACTTTCTCGACCAGAAAACACTCCTCCGAGCAAAAACCAATTCTCGCGATCCACTAAGTCAGCTAAACTGGCATTCCTGTCACAAGTTTTTCTTGATAAAGCTCATTCTTGTTGTATTATAAGAAAAACATTTCCTACGCTCAAACCTCATTTGCCAATTTTATAATCTGAAAAGGAAGCACCTTCACGATCGTCAACAGTTGACTCTGATACTATCTTGTCCAAGCCGAAGAATGAGCAATTTTCAAATGCATCCAGACTGCTGGCTATAAGGCGATTCAAGCCACTCAGGCTATCACTTAAAATTAGATCTTCGTTATGGTATTTACAAGAAGATACATCCAAATCAAACGGCCCTAAAGATTCTGACTGCAACGATGGAAAACGATAGTAAGTCATCTGACCCATAATTTTCAAATGAAAGATGAAAACGAAAAGTAAAATAAAAAACAGCATCACCCCGCTTTTTTTAAGCAAAACCCACCAAAAGAAGGAATTGTAATAAGCCAAGATCACCATTCTTCCTTATCCAAAAGAAAGAAATTTCAGAATGTAAATAAGACGATAATATCAAGAAGGAATAAGAAAAAGATGTACCCAATACAAATCAGAAAGCCCGGTGAGATCCTTTGAAGAAATACCAACAGTATGTGGATCAGACTGACACTCATTCGTTGGGACTCCATGATCAGGATTATCATCCATTGGCTCTTCCATTTCAGGAATCTCCTAACAAAGAATTCAACTTTCAGACACTACTACTTTAAAGTACATTACTTATACTACAAACAGCAAGATACTTGAAAAGATTATGAATGATCATAAATAAAACCTCAACAGCAGAGCCTGATGCCACCAAACTTATTGCACCACTTTGTTCGCATGCCTTGGGAGAAGAATTCATAGATGCAACCATAACTTTCTCCGTGCGAAATGAATTCTTCTGAAATGAGAAGGCATCACATGTTTCTTCAGCTTCCCAGATGGAAGGTGCATGGGATTCTAGAGGTGGGTGGAAGCCAGTTTTATTTTGATGTTTATTAATAAGGGCAGCAATTGCAACATCAAAAGAATCACAGCTGAGAGGGATCTGCTGGAGACTCTGGGAGCTGGCAGGTAGAGATGGGCCAACGCAACTTTCATCTATATTATCAGGTACCTCAGAGAGTAGATCACCCATGCTTATGTTGGTAAGGCTATCAGCCCACTCCCCAGGCAAAAATGCAATACCAGTCTTGAAATTCATATCATCCTACATAAATAGGAAAGAAGAGTTTAAAAAGAATGGATTCTAAAAATAAAAATAAAAAGGAACCCGACATTACACTTGCATATTTTAACAATTATATGTTGCAGTAACTCAATAGAAATTTGGTACAGACAGGACTGCTAATGTAAGTTCCATTTCCTCCCACAGTAAAATATTTCATGATGGAGAATCTGTTTACCTACTCTAAAAAAATTAGTATTCTCGTCATTAACGTTACATTTAAGACTTTGGAAATCTACACAAAAAAAACAAGACAAGGAAAATTTTGCATTTTGCACCATCAGCATCCAGAGTACATAACAGAGGGGAAGGCAAACAGATCCACTGTACTACTTTCTATATGTCATCATAGCCTTTGGAGGGACAAAAGGAGAAAACAGAATGATAAGTGTCTGGATAGCAGTTTTTACAGAATAATGTTCCCAAGCAGATAGATTAGCAATGGCAATGACAAGTGAAGATGCAAAATAAAAACTGAATGATATCCCGAAAGAGCTATAATATCTTAATTCAAGAAAGTACACTTTCACGTCTAGGAGATCAAAATATGTTTAGAAAAATTTGAACATATGTCCAACGAAGAAACAAGTGTCATCATAAAGTGTTTAATGATATAAGAGTTTCAGGGTAAAAAAGGTACCTTCTCTTCCACTTGTCTCATGATAGGTACATTGCAAGTCTCTCTTTGCCTACATTTAACTGGTGGATTATTAGAAGACTCCAAAATATTCTTGTCGGGACATGTGCTAATGCACTCAATCATATCAGTGTGCACATCTATCAACGCGGGTACCAACTCAATAATTTTTCCTACTGAGACCACTTGATCTTTACAGTGATCATTCAGTTTGTCAGACATGGGTTCAGAAGGCGGTGTGAAATATGGGAGCAAATCAACATTTTGGTGCTCTGGGTTCATGTTTGTTCTATGCTCATCAAGAATGCTAGGTGATGCTAAAGGTGCTTGACATGTTGTTGCTTCATGCTCAGCATTGGAAAACCAGCAGTACCTTTTAAAGAGAGTTATATCAGTTTTTATGGTTACTAAGCAAATTGAGGTCGCCTTAAGTTATTAAAAAGTAAAGGAGGAACCTCAGGCGGAAAACTAAGGGGCTTCCAATCTGTGCATATACATCAGCCGCACTGAGAAAAGAGTCCTGAGTCCATCTCTGACAGTTAACAAGGTTTTCCTTCTGGATGCAGTAAGGTAAAAGCCCTAATTCTCCGCATGCTATGCTAGACTTTCCCCATTTGCGGTTGAGATGTTCCAATACGGATGATATCTTCTTTCGAGTACTTAGAGTGAGCTCTAGATGCGGATTATGATTATCCTGCGAAAATTTGGAAACAAAACAGTTACCTATGTGACGATAAACTCAAATGCTAAAAATTATCAACGCTTTTATGCATAAGCATTTTATTTGTCTGGTATTTTGAAGGAATAAATGGTACAGAGATAGAGCACAAAATTCAATTTTCATTCTTATCTTTCTTTTATTCTATTAAAATGATTACTATTTAACCAATAATATAGACCTTCAAATGACTAAACATATGTCCTCATAAACAAATTGTTTTTGTATCTACCATTTCCAGTGCTCTTCGAGTAGTTTCATCAATTGGGAATAACTGGAGCTTGAGTTTGGTCGACTTTTGTACATTAGTCTCACTAAATAGATTCTGTAAGGTTGGCAAAGAGGGAACAACATTTCCAATAGGGGCCACACCCGTTTCCCCTGAAAGTAAATTGGAGTTTCAGATTGAAGAATTCCAAACAATATTAACAACTTACACACCAGCCCCGCCACCAGTAACTTCCAAAATGTACCATTGATATCTTACCCCGTGTTTCTTTGACAAGTTCAACCACTTCATCAACGGCTGTCCGCTCCAAATGCGCAGCAGCATCAGCAACCAGTGAAACACCAGCAATTGCAGCCTTCTCCCACCTTTTATATGCAACTGCAGTACCTGCTAGCCATTCGACAAAAAACAGAAAAACAAAAGTTGTCTAAGGTAGCACTGAGCCTGTGAATACTAGGTTTGGTCTATTAGTGATCAAAAGTGGCGAAACTAATTTTAAAAGGAAATGATTTTTAGCTCCAGTTACGGAATGAGGATATGGCCACGTGGATTAATAACATGCATAAACTCCAAACAAAAAAAATCACACATTTGTTCCTTCCAATCAAGTTGCATAACTTTAAGAAATAAAGATTCCTTTTAATAGAACCCAAGCAAGCTGCTTTAGGGTATTCAGCTCTCTTGACTAATAATGTACAATTTCCATTGTTTGTGAATAGGATGCTTCCCAATTGAAAATTGAAAATCCTGTAACATCTTGGTCGAAGATCATAACATTACCAAGGAGGTCTTTTGAATATACCAGGATCGAGAAACCAGAGTCATACTCATTACCTCAATTAGAAAATGAAAAATATGATAGTGAACCAATTTGAGCTAATTTTAACACGTAAAATGCCCTTGGAACAACCTTTGATGCAGAAAGAAAAAAGAAATTCTTTATTATTAATTTTGTATTGTTAGCTAGGAATAAATATTGGATAATTAATGTAATTATTTAGTAAGATATTTTATGAGAGTTTTATTTTAATTATGATAGTTTTATTATAGTAGTAGATTTTAATTAGGAGTTATTTTTCAATTAGAAGTTGTGTTTAATTTAGATTTTATAATTTATAATTATCTCATTTAATTTATATTTATCTTTTAGAGTCCAAATTGGATTCGGAGTGTTTAGAAGCATTATAAATAAGGTTGTAAACTTATTATTGTAGACAGATTATTGAATGAATTAATTCAAGATTAAAACTGTGTGCTTTTTTGTGTGTGTTCTTTTTACCGATTCTCTGCGGAGAAAGATACTCTTATTCTTTCTTTTCACTTTGTCCTACATCATTTAGTATCAAGAGCCAAAATTCCTAATATCTTTTCATATTGTTGAAATTCGCTAGAGAATCGATAACAATTTTCTGAAACGAAAGCACAATCTGCAGCAGGAATCGTTGTCGTCGCCGTAGTCTCCATCTATCCCGGGGGAAAAAAAAAATTGCTACAGTACTCCGCTGCTACAATACAACGTTTCTACAGCTTTCTAGTTTAGTCCCCATTTCAGAAAATTTTAAAATACCCCCTAAACTTTTAATTTTTACATATTAGCCCCAAAAAATTTATATTTTTAAAAATTTAGCCCCTAAAGTTTCATTAATTCCATATCAGCCCCAGTATTTTTATTTTCTTAAATTTCAGTCCCTAAAGTTTTAATATTTTTCAATTTAGTACCTGTTCAAAAATTTTATATATATATATATATGACGGTTCAAAAGCATATATCTTAAATAACATACCTTTATCAAAACGATATCGTTTTGAATATTCTTTTATGGCATTTTCGTAAATAAAAAGAAAACAAAAGGGGTCGCGGAATGTCACATCTTTTAATATTATTTTTATAAAAAAAAGAATTTTTAAAACAACATCATTTTGATAAAGATATGTTATTTAAGAGGTATACTTTAGATCCGACTTTTATATATATATATATATTAGCAGTTATGGTGACTTATAATTGGAGGGACCATCTTAGTAGAATTGAAGAATCCATTGCAACACTTGTAGCAAATATTTCAAAATGCATCGCCGCAATTCCAACACGTGGTCAAGGAATCAACACAAATATTGACACTAAGTTGTTGGATCCTACAAATAAAATACAAGGCGACAGTGCGACTCTTCAAGAACAAGAACCTTGACATGTTAAGACTTGTGAGGATCTTAAAGTGGATGAAGTAGAAGATGTTGTATTAACTAAAGATTCCAATGTGATTTGCGTTGAAGGAAATGCATTGCAAGAGATTAATCATGTTGACCAATAAGTTAAACACAAGAAGAAAAACACAGTTGCAGTAGAGCATGTTAATTTTCTTTTGTCGAATTATGTATTTGAGTCCAAGGGTGCAATCTAGTTTCTTGTTCGTGTCAATGTTATTCCCGAAAATTGTGCTTACAAGATGACGGATGCACATGTTTTGTTGAATTGTATCTCCCGGGCTATTGTTTATTATTCTTCGATACTTCAAAACTCGAGGACGAGTTTTTTTCAAATGAGAGGAAAATGATATGGAAAAAAAAAAAATATTTATTATTAATTTTGTATTGTTAACTAGAAATAAATATTGGATAATTAATGTAATTATTTAGTAAAATATTTTATGAGAGTTTTATTTTAATTAGGATAGTTTTATTATAGTAGTATATTTTAATTATGAGTTATATTTCAATTAGAAGTTATGTTTAAGTTAGCTTTTATAATTTGTAATTATCTAATTTAATTTGTATTTATCTTTTAGAGTCTAAATTGGATTAAGACAGTGTCTAAGAGCATTATAAATAGAGTTGTAAACTCATTATTGTAGACAGATTATTGAATGAACTAATTTAAGATTAAAGCTGTGTGTTTTTTTTGTGTTTCTTTATCGATTCTCTGCGGAGATAGATACTTTTATTCCTTATTTCCACTTTATCCTACATCAACCTTCATTGCCCGTGATCAAGCCTTCCATCAATTTCCAATGTATATCCACCATACGTGCACAAGCTCCTACTTTCAGAAGGGATGCTAAAGCGCAAATTCACTCACTTGTAAAGGCGTTCATCGGTTAAAAATCAAACCGGTACCAATCCCAAATTACCAAAAAATAAAAAATCGGTACCGAATTACCGGTTTCGGTACCAGTTCGATATATTATCGTTACCGATTTTTCGATTCGTACCGAATGATAATATA
Source organism: Hedera helix (assembly GCA_947179155.2). NCBI lineage: Eukaryota > Viridiplantae > Streptophyta > Magnoliopsida > Apiales > Araliaceae > Hedera > Hedera helix. The sequence continues at coordinate 33,115,435 of OX359283.1, read as the reverse complement.
TATAATTATAAATAATAATTAAATAAAAGAAAATTTATATATTTACGAAATTTTTTATATTATTAATTTTGGTTTTTTCGGTATTTACCGAATTCGGATTTTTCCATACCGCTACCGGTAAAAAATACCGAAAAACCGGTACCACTTGTACCGATATCGATTAGTTCAGTAAAAAATCGAAAAAACTGAACCGGTTGAACACCCCTACTCACTTGGTTTCGCCTTCAACCATTACCAACAACTTCGATCAAAAAATTGTAATGGTTGCCCCTCCAAGTTAAGGAGTCATCAGCCTGCCTTATAGCTTCAAAGATATTACTCCTGACCCTTATTTTGGTGCTACAAGGTTTTTATGTCATGATTTATAAGCAAGATTACTCTTCTATCAATGTTCGCAAGTCCCATAAGAAAAAAAAGAGCAAAAAAAGTATGTTTTCTTATCACTTATTTAGAAAAAGAGCTCTTAACTTTAAATCTAACCCACGTAGTACAAGAGAGCAAGCCCTACTACATCTAAATTATTTATTTGCCGTCAACTCTTCAAGTTAAAAACCTTCCCAAAATTTCTCAAATAAGTTTAGGCATGTTGTTACTCCATGCCATCATGAAGCAACAAAATTGTGGAATGGAAACTTTAAACGAGGTTTGATCGTGTTCTACCGTCCCTCCCAAATCACAATGTCCTAGCAAGAAGTGAAAGATGAAATAAATAAAAAACTAGACGTTAGAATTATGAGCTCTAAGAAACTAGAAGATACAATGCAAGTGCAAGGATACTGTCGGAAAGTCGAGTTCACATGCTCATCAATCCAACTAGTTGCTTAAATAGTAATGATAAATGTTTCTTTAAATTAAAAATTGTATGCATTGAGATAGAGAGATAATAACAATAAGAGAGGATAACATGTTCTCTAAAACAATGATGATACTATGAATTTGATATTTTAGCTTTTAATTGCATCCTCACCAAAATTAAATAAACAATAGCAATCCAAATCTAGGTAATTAACTAAAATCACCTGTTTTTCGTCGCAGCTTTGCTGTTTTCAGAGAAAATGAGTCTCCTTTGCAATTACTACGATTTACGCCTATATTTGCGTTGCGCTTTAATGAGGATCCTTTTCTAGATCCCGATTTCTTAATGTTTTGACTGTCAAGACGAACTATTTTCACTGAGCAGCTATCATTCAATGAGGCTTTGCCTTGACTATACACAGTTGCTGAAGCCGTTGTAGAACAAATTTCTCCCTGTGCACGCTGTTTTCTTATGTTTTTCCTCTGGTCCTTCAAAAGTTGGTGCTCCTTCAGGCAAAGATAAACTAGTAAGTCCAATAAATGCAAATAAATCAACTTTCAAATAGAAGATATCATCAAGGAATTTGAGAGTCCTTGACTAACCAGGGTATCTAAAAATATCTTAAATCTTCGAGGCTTCAAGTGAAGCTTGGAGGCTTTGCAGCTGTATTTTTCCAGTAAAGACCACCTGAAACAAAAGCCACACAATTATGAAAAGAGGTGGTATAATCTCAATATGCTAAACAATGTTTCCCAAAATTAAAGACATGTTTATCAAGCTATATTTGTAATTTGAAGTAATGAAATCAAGGAGTACGATTATCATGTTTTTCCCAATGATTTTGTCACTTGAATAATTTATCTTAATGCAAAGAAGTCAATTCATGAGTCTGCTAGTTAACTATCAAAGCAGAAAGCACCACATCATAATGCCAAATGTCATTATGAAAAAGCAATTATTGTTATCCTTTCTATGTTACATGGACTCGTGTCTTCAGCCATCACACTCATGCTTCGACATCAACACAGGTATAGGAGTTGAATTCAGCATCGCAACACATATCTCAAACAAGCCAGATCACTCGCAGTACCTCATCTTTAGGGCTGATTAAGCTCATTCTTCCAAGCATATATTTACAAGTTTTAGGACTTTGTTTAATTTCCCTATGATCAAATAAGGGTTTTGCATGTTGTTTAGGGTTTCAAAGCTTCATGTTTGCAGATAGAGGAACATTACTGGAAGTGGGCTGTCCTCGGAACTGCACGCGCATCTCTTGCATCTGCTGGTAGTTTGTGTTGATTCAAGTCATACGTTCGCTTGTGGTATTTTATTGCATGCACTAGAAATGAATTACAGTGTACCACACTATGCTTTTGGCTATTCCCCTGAGTCAGTATTCAAATTTTAAATACTTGTCGTCTACAAATACATCAACCCATACACAAAAACCAAACTGATAAACAAGTAGCTTACGGTGCGCTAATTCAATCCCTTTAGAAGTAAAAGGGCCATATGTCACAAACACAAAATGAGATTTTCATATCTCAGTAGATTCTTTATTATGCGATACCATACGCAAATCCACCATCTAGCTCCAAAAGATATTGGGAAGTACAACTAAAAGAATGTGACCAACCAAAGTTATACAAACTTGAAAAAAACTATTTTGCTAGTCAGCAGCACAGACTAACAACCTAAGTCCTAAACAGAATCTTTGAAATGAAAAAACTTGATAGCTAAATAGTTAGCAAGAAAATATCAGATGACCGTCATTTTTAAGAAATAAATATACTCTCTTGTTTCATTGCTTTTCAAAAAAAAAGATATAAAGATAAGGGAAGAACTCAATATGGGATAAGCGAGTACCATCGAAGCATTGCAGCATTAGCGTCTTTGGAGTTTCTCGCATCAAGACAAAGTTCTGGGCCAAGTAACTTGTTCATACGCCTTACAAGTCGATAGTAATAATGCCTCACCTGAAAAGGGAATATATATAGATAGATAGATATGTGTGTAAAGGTATAAAGAAAAATGGTACAAGTTCTCCCGAGATAAAAAGACAACTAAAAAATTCACAAAATAAGAACAACACAAACTTGGCGCTATAGTCAATAACCTGATCTTTGTTTTTACTTTGAACACGACTAGTGATCTTCTCAAAATTCTGTCAACAAATACAAAATAGGTTTTGAGAAATAGAATTCTTAAATTGAAGAGCTCAAACGTCAACTTCATGGCAACAAAAGCTTGCCTTGCCAAACTGACGTAGTGCAGTGAAGAAACTTTCCTCCTCTGGACGTGTCCAAGCAGCCCATTGCCGCGTTTGCTTTTTTGCTGCATTAAACATCAGCATGCCAGTCCCCTTTATACAAAACTCTCACTATAAAGATCTTTAACACGCATATTGATTGTATAAATAAATAAAGATAAAGTTATATGTACCTGGCTGCTGAGGAGAAACGTGATTTTGTGCGGGTGAGGTTACATTTAAACCAGAAGTTCCATCTTTATGGAAAATATTATTAGAACGGAGGCATGATCCACAGCCTAAGGAAAATTGTGGCTCCATTTGCATTTAAAAGACATCAAAAGAATGCTAGATCTTCATGTCCTTTTCACCCCTAGAGGATGGTGTAAAGCTTCCTTCTACCTAACTAGAGTGATGTCCATAAGCAAAGTCCAGTTTAAACAAGGTGAAAATAGCATAGCACCTAAAAGAAAGACTAAAATGATTAATCAAACTCAATTTTAAGGCTCTTAAGTCATGTGAATAGTCCACTGCCATTGAGATCATTTCTTCACAATTTTTCTTTTGATTGATTATTGGTTTTGATGGGGCTATCCAATGTCCTAAGGACAATGTACATAAAAGGCCAAATGAAAATCAATGTTTAAACTTATGCGTACAATTTACAACAATACTAGTGTCAAAAGCTATAGGAGTGTATGTGGTGAATTCCTATATAGCAGCAAATAAGTTAAACTTATATGCGACAACCCTGATTTTATTCATAACGCTGAAAAATTAATAACCCAAAACTTACACCTAACCCTAAATTTATACTCCATTATCTAGCAATTGAACTCTGGGTCGAATTTGTATGCAACAATTAATATATAATAAGATTGAGACCTCTAAAATCTTCTTTAAGCCACTAAACTTGGAAATTATGCAGTCTAATTAGGCTGTAATATTGGAACTGTAATTGGGGGTGAGAGGGTTGAAGAATCAGGACGTACAGAAAACTAGGACAGAGAAATAAAGATAAGTATATGTCTATATACACACATATAGGGAAAGAGAAGAGACGTATTGCTCACAATTGGAAGTGGACGGAATTGTTCGACGATGACCTTCGCCGCAATGCGTTTCTGAACCGCCGGCTAGCCGCTAAACTAATAAGATCAAGTCTTCCGCTCAGTTTCTGTGTTTTGGACGGAAAAGAAAACAATAGAAAAATTAAATTAGAACACAAAAGAAAAGAGTTACAGAATTTCAATGAAAAATAAAATTTATTCTTTTATTACATGTCATATATTAATTATAATTATAACCATTAAATTATGAATCAAAAATATATAAAATAAATTTTGATTAAAAAAAAAATCATAATAAAATACAAATATCTAGACAAATGTTAAATAAAAATTACTTCTATAAAATCATTGTCATATTATACTCAAAAGTCATCAAATATCATCTGTATAGTTCTTTTTGTTATGAGAATTTTTTTTATTACTTTTTATATGTGGTTATAGATTTAATGAAATAATTAGCAATTTAATTTTTCATATTATTTTTAAATATTAAATATTAATTTGTTTCTTTTTTATTTTTTTAATTAATTTTAAGAGAATAATATTGATATATGATTCTTAATTTAATAGACAAAACACTAGTTATATTTCCTAATATATTTTCTTTAATCTAATGCGACAACTAAAGAGAAACGGAGAAAGTAATATATAAAATTTTGCCCCATTTTCATTTCTTTTAGGTTTGTTGAGATGGAATATTAAGACGGTCCTAAAAATATATTTGTATGTTAACTTTTTATATACAATTTGTTTAAAATATATTTTTGACAATCTACGCTTTTTATCAATTTAATTAATATAATATTTTTATTACATTTAAATTATCAAATTTTTAAAAATTCTTTCAAAATATTTAAATTTGACAATATGTCAAACTATAATTAATTACTAGTTTATGTGGCAGTTGAAATATAATTTTAAATAAATTAAATGAATTATTTTAAACATTATTATGTGTATAGTCACATATGATAAAATATTACTAAATTGATTAAAAATAAAAGTATTTAAACTTGAAAAATCAAATTAATTTAGTATAGAAGAGTGACTAAATAAATTAAACAAATGACAAATATTAATTAATTTTTTTATATAAAAAAGTCAAATAAATTAAACAAATGGCAAAATAGTATTCAAATAAATTAAACAAAAAAAAAACATTTTTTCAACAAAGGGTAAAAATAGTAATTAAACTATGGGCAAAATAATAATTTAAACATATTAAACGAAGGACAACCTATTAATTAAACAAAGCTCAAAATAATAATAATAATAAACATTACTCTAAAACAAATTTATCATAGACAATAAATTTATAATCTATATATCGACAAGCTAGAAAAAAATAGAAAAACTTAAAAAGTAAATTTGAATAATAATTTATATCACAAATATTTAGGTAGAAGTTATAATCACATAAACTTTCTTATAGAATAGAAAAATATTTGTTGAATAGACCTTGATGTCATTTGCCTCATAATCGGATTCAGTTATCATGAATTTGTCTCGTCAAGACCGTCAATTAATTGATATCTTCGGGTGCCGACATGTCATTGGGCAGAAGAATCAATTGTCGAAATTCGGTATTAATTTTTGAATTTTTTCGCTTCAAAAATTAATATCGAAGCCGACTTTTGATTCTTTTACCTGATGACGTGTCAGCACCCAAAAGTATTAACTTACCAATAGTCAAGGCGGAACAATTTCATAGTAACCGGATCTCTCATAATCAATAGTATAAGCATGTACTTTTGGTAGAAATTGAAAAATAACATAAACTTGCAACAGTGAGTTAATTCACTTGTTTTGCATTTTGTTGTGAATTATTCAGATAGGATATACGTCGGATACTCCATTTGCCTGCCTGCACGGACCTTGGTACTTATACAGGTAGCACGCAGCTCATGTGATTGGTTCCTTGTGCACCATCCGAAACACTATGCAATAGTTATTGTAATGTTGCAACCTTTGTTGGATTCCGAATAAAATTATATTTTTCAATATTTTAATATTAGTATGTAAAACTTATATATATTGTTAACTAATCTATTTATACATTGCCCACGAAATTTATGAATGATAGAAAAGGTTTCAATTTTGAATATATGTAAATTTTGTGGCGATGAATATGTATGTATAAATAGTGTAGAGGAAATTAAAATTCAACTATATACATTTGGAGATGTGAATGCTTATATATTTTTATTCAATGTATACTATTAAAACTATAAATGTATACGGTGATAAAGTTGAAAGATCTTAAACTTTTGGGTTTTCTTATCCAATAAGAAAAGAAAAAAGGAAGAAAATTAATTAAAGAATTTGATATTAAGGGATGAAGTGTAATGGATAGAAAATGAAAGGTGAACTCGATCCGACCAACCAACTTAAATCATTCAACTGAATATCAATTAAATGATAATAAATCTTCGTCGAGCTCTTGGGGAGTTTGGTAGAAAATAAAATTATTTTTAAAGAGGATTAATTAGAGCCTAGAGGAGGAAGTTGTAGAAAGGATTTAATATTCACTTCATTTACTTGCAAGCAAGCAGCCAGCCATGCTGTAGATAAACACATTCATTCATTAATGTCGGCCATTACAGTTGTAAGCCTGTGTTTAGTGAAAATTTCCCACGGTAACAACAATCTGCAGAGAAGAAAAAAACACGAATCTGAAAGACGAATAAACTGGAAGTGTATCTGTTACAAAGATTGTTGCAACTTTACATTAAAATAAATAATAACAACAACAATTAATAAATGTTTCCGATAAGGATGCACCATATTCCATATATAAAAATATGCATGCATGCATGCACCATTTCAACATACATACATACATACATTAGGTGTATGAAGGGTATTCTTATCGATCATTCCAAGTATCATACTGAAATTAAGATATTTCCCCCGTACAGACACTAGATTCGAATCGTCACTTTCTCACCGAACTTTCTTACAGCCTTAATTTGGTAGACAGCGCGAGCGGCTCCCTCCTTCTCATATTACCTGTCTCTTTATCATATCTGTCCCAAAATTTGGTCGCTTTGATTTGTAAGTTATGCTGCCATTTAGCATTGTGTATTTTCAACATCATTACCAAGTACGGTGGAGTCCCATCAGGAAAAAGTAATACTCCCTCTCCCACAAATAAAGTCTCATAGTTTATTTTTTTCAGGTAATATTTTAAAATGTCAAATTTATATTAATCAAAAATATTAGTTCAAAACTTACATAGATTTATTTTAATACTTCTTCTGTTTCAAATTATAAAATTAATATTAATTTATAAAAAGTCAATTTCAAACTCAAAATTAAGATAAATTCATTTTATTTATATCCATATAATTATAAATATCATAAACTACCTAAAAAGTATTACTAGTTAGAACATTCATTATTTTAAAAACTTAAATAAATTATGTTAATTTTAAGTTTAAAAATGTCGCAAATTGACTTTTAAAAAGTCAATACTGATCTTATAATTCAGAATAAAGTGTACTAAAATTTAAAATTTTGCACCTTACGTTCAAAATATCAAAATGAAGCCTTTTCTGGGAAACGGATTATTTTAAATTTCATACCGGAACATAAGATTATAAGATGGTGTACATATGGCCCTATGGGGCAGCTTTCTTCCCGGTACCACAAAAAAAAAAAAAAAATATTCACTTGTGCAATCCCCCTTTTTTTCTTGCAAATCAAAAATATATAGGGACAATCACATTAATATTATTGATTCCTAACTGAGATTTACTATAATACTCCCTGTGCTCCAAAATTTAGATATATTTGACCTTTTAAATCAATTTGTAAAATCTTAAAATTCAAAATTAAATACAAATTTATTTTATTTTAATAATGATCCCTATAACTATTGCAAAACCAAAAAATATTACTACTCACCATATTTATTGCTTTTAAAACTCGTGAATTCATATCAAATTCAAAATTTAAACATATAAATCAACTTGAAAAGTCAAAACAGACCTTTAATTTTGAAAGGGAGAGCAACACTTGGGTGCTGCCGAGAAGGGGTTTAGACGAGCATAACATGACCCCAACTTACGATTATCGATGACCAAGATTCAACAAATGGTCTGGTTGTTCTGAGGTCACAACCGTGTCCAACTTGCCGTCAAAACCAATACGTACGAACCACCTTTGGCGTTTGGGTCATAATATGGAGGCCAAATTGGATAAACTTCAAAAGGACTAGTCATAGGTTGACAATAATATAATTGAGAACCTGTTTTAACTTTTAAGACGCTACATATCCGAAACTGAGTGCACCCTCAACCTTAACATCCAGTAGAGGCATCACACCAGAAAAAAAAAGAAACAACGAAAGAAAGTAATAAAAAACAAGAGCCCTGCGCTTTTGGGATCCGCTGGAAGGGGAAAAGACGCAAAAGTCGAGTTCCAGGCATGATATAGGTCACCAATCTAGAATAACATGCTCAAAGATCAAAGCATTTGCGAAGAGAAATTCTCTACCTGATAAATGGAAAACCCAAAATCTGCAACAGTCGTATTAAGGCTGAAGATGTGGGAAATCTGGAGGAAGGTTTTCTCAGTACTCACAATAGGCAACAATGAGGTGAAGAAATTCAGAGTTGCACCAAGTTATCTAGCATACCATTCATTTATCAAGTTACAGGAAGCAGCAGAACAGAAATTTAATTTGGATTAGATCAGCCAGGGATGCTGCACATACCATGTGAAGCAAATGAGCTCCAAATAATTCTTTCATGACACTGTTGTTCATCTTAGGAGGTGCAAACGTACAGTCAAATTCGTAGTTTTGTGATTCAGAGAAAGACAAATATGTCCTTACGCAGTTCTTCAAAGGGTCTAAAAGTAGCTAGACCTCCTAGAAGCAATACTCCCTTGTGTATCAAAACAATACAGTCTTATTGTGAATTACATTATTAAAATTTCAAAAAGTAATTACAAGCATGCGTAATGACTACAAATATAATAACCGTGACAGTCGCCTTCATTCACATAAATATTTTGCCAATTGGTTCCTCTGCAAGTACCAGCCAGAACATACAAATCTCAAGAACACATTTTTTTCATGAATTCCACCGACTTAAAACTTCAACTTGAATTACCAGAAAATAACAAACAAACAAAAAAACTCAACTCCAGCCTGAGAAACAGAGCTCTAGCTATCGAGAACTCTAGAGATACACTTGCACTTGCATACGAACATCACATGCCTGTCAGGTTTCTATATATGATAGAAAAACTTTGAAGATCATTTCATTAGGATTTTTCGTAGCAAATTTCCAAAATTGGAGTGAAGACTCATCAGTCGAGCCAAAGGACCCAAGACTTCTGATATACACTTGTGAAATTAGTAGGTTACGTAAAGCAGACTTCCTTTTCACAAGTATAATAGATTTCTTCGTATATGCTTTGTCCTCTAGTTAAATAACTTTATGCAGTACAATTTTTTAGTAGTTGTTTACCTAGCTCACTCAAATGAAAAACTGGCACAATTTCTAGAGGACAATTATGCTCATGAGAGCTGAAAGCATATAATTACATGCATAAAAATAATTCAAAAAACAAATAATAAATATACTATATAAAAATTAACTCCACCTTTAGTGCTCACTTTCACCAGTCCTATCAAACAAGATGATGTTTACCGATCCTTGTTCCAAGGGTCAGGGCCAGAGATTCACTTAAGATTTTTCTACCAAATTTGAAGTTGTAATGAACAACTAGCATCTTGTCCAGCATTTCTACCAAATTTGAATTTGTAATGAACAACTAGCATCTTGTCCAGCATTTTTTTGTTCTGCACCCCAGATTCACAGAGTTCACCCTCCTTCATGGTTTCAATGACACTAACCTAGAAGCATGCTTCTCCATATTGCCATCATCCATAAAAGCTTAGTTGGCAGAGGAGAAACATATCTTCAGCTTGAAGAGGCACAAAAATAAATAGGTTTAACATTCAGCAAACCAGAAAACATTATCCAGGTTAGGGAGATAGAAGCAACAGCCGAAACATTGCACATTTAATTTCTGTTCAAAGAGAGAGCTCTTATAGCCTTCCTCCGTGGCCTATCTAGCTCAAACTTTCTAGCTGGAGTTGTCACCCTTTCATTCCACCTGGGTGGCTGAATATATGTGGGTAAGAGGAAATCCATGGAACCTGTCATGCGAGGCAGGGATTGATTTGGTATTAGTTCAATTAGCCATTAGGTAGATGATTAATAAAATGCAGTCGTTCGGTTCTATTTCCATTTAGTTTTCCTTTCCACGTGTCTGGCTCTGATTGAGAGAATATTTCTGTTTTGATGAGTCATTTGCAGAGACAGAATGAGTTTAGTCCTTATCCTTATATTGAGAAGGATTCAGATTGTATGAGCATATGGAATGAATAGATATTTTCCTTTTTCTCTCTTTCACATTCTCTGTTCCTGCCCTCTTCTTTAACTAGCCCTAATTTCTAACATCTAGCTGAATTACTAGCTTAACATTGGTATCAGAGCCACCGTTTCTCGGTGGTGGGTTACAATGGCTGAAGGCACGTGGATGAAAGGGCAAGAAGAAGCCATGAAGAAAAAGGATTTAAAAATTTAAGGTATGCAAACAGCGTAGGAGGAGCACTTCAATCTTCTTTTGATCAAATGGGAAAGTCTTTCGAGGAAAAAATGGAGGAAATTCAACTATTAAAGGAGAAGGAGCCATCGCTAGTAGAACGAAGCACAACGATGCCAAACCTACCATCATCAGGTGCTGGAGATGGAGTGAACCACACCACCAACACTCTGACTAGTAATTTTTCACAACCTTTTCTTCAATTACCTTCGTATAATTGCACAATGATGCCTACGTTTCAAAACCCACATCAACATCAACCAGCATCCTTACCATATACCTCTACTTTTCATCCCTCCACTACATCCCTACAATATGCGTGTTTTTCCTTCAAATAGCACCCACCCAAACACCTATCACTTCTCTGCCAGACACCTCTCCAACACCAGCATACCATCCTCAATTCACGGGCAAACCACCTATTTCAGAGAATTTTTAGGTTGGAATTAAAATTTGAGAACACTTCAATAAGAGATTGGATATAGAAGTGTAATCAATTTTTGTCAATTTTATCTTATAGATAAGGAACAAAAAGTGTAACAATCCGAGTCAAATCCCGAGTTCGAATCAAATCATAGCAGAATAAGACCCAATGAGTTGTCTCAATAATATCTTCTTAGATCATCTTAACCTACCACAAACTTATGCAAAATGTCATGACTGAATATATTAATGATAGCAACTTGGGTCTCTTGTATACATATCCAAATATCCCACATTAACCCATGTGAGACCGAGGTCTCGCCACGTCGCAACGCGTCAGTGTATTTCTTGTTCTTCCTTTTCCGAGTGTTCCAGCAAATTAAAGATTCCTTTAGCAATTTGGAATAGGAAGAAAAATAGGAATTTTTATATTTTATTATTTGTATTTTAAATTCTATTAGGGTTTGAAAAATATAATTTTTATTAGGGTTAGGAGGATTATATAACCTATAAATAGAGGGCTTGAGCTACACAATAAATACACAATTTTTTACTAGAAAAATTCTCTCTTATTCTTTGTTACTTTTCAAAGCTATGTGTGGCTAGACCATTTTTCTTGATTTAAGTGATTGAAGCCATCAAGATTTATACGCCGTGAGATCTAATTTATTTTAATTGTTCAGTTTACATTTTGAGTATTGAATATTCTTCTGTGCTTAATTTTATGATTAATTTGTTTAATTGCTAAGAGCGCTAGTAGTTTATTATTCACATTAATCTACTGTTATTTGTGAAGCAACTAAGTTTAATAATTGTTTTGCAGATCAAAAGATTATTATATCTTAGGAAGAATATTCATTTAAATTAAATGCAAACAAGTGGCTTGTATTGTTTAGTTCAACGATCTCTCTAATTCTTAAATCTGCTATTAAATTAAATCTTTAGCAAGTGTCGGAAGTTGTTTAGTAGTAAGGGTATTTAGACCAAGCGACTCTATTTATCTAAAAAATAAGGAGAGAGGAGAAAAATTATTCCACCTACGAGTAGTTATTTCTACGGTGAATGTTCGAAATATTAATTGATTTATTTTTGCATCAATGATCAGTTGTAAATTCTTGATGGTGGATGTTAACTTAAACCAAGGTTTTTTCTTCTTATTTCTTTAACTAAATTACTTGCATATCTATTTATTTAAATTAATTTCATTGTTTCTTAAATTAAAAACCCCCCAATTTTGGTTTACAAAAACATAAAATTAAATTAATCATTTTCTATGAGATCGACTCTTACTTACACTACTGCATTAATATTTTTTCAAAGTAAGATTTTATTTTTGGGTGCCTATAACTAGGGGTGTCCATCGGTTTTTTACTGAACCGGAACCGAAAAAACCGAACCGAAACCGAACTCGAATTACCGAAAAACCAAGAACCGGTACCGGTACCGAATTACCGGTTTCGGTACCGGTTCGGTACAAATTCGGTTCGGTTTTTTCGGTTCGGTTTTCGGTTTTTACCGATTCGTAATATATATAATTATAATTTATAAATAATAATTATATATTAATTTATTTATATATTATAATAATATATATAATTAAATATATTATTTTATATATAATAATATATATAATTATTAGAATTATTATAATAATTAATAAAATTTTAATATTATATTATTTATTTCGGTTCTTTCGGTATACCGGTATTTACCGAAATGCAAAATTGTCCGTACCGGTACCGAAAAGTATAAAAAAACCGAAACCGAAAAAACCGAAACCGAAAAAACCGAAACCGAAAAAAACCGGTACCGCCCGAACCGGTACCGATCGGTTCGGTAAAAAACCGAAAAAACCGGTACCGTTGAACACCCCTACCTATAACAGCACACCAATTACGATATTGTGTACAAACGAGGGAAGAATAATATTGTCGCTGATGCTTTATCCAGAAGGGAGTCACTTAAAGGGAACGCAACCATCATGACGGTTATACCTAGTTGGGCAGAAGAGCTCAAGGATAGCTGTAAAGGCGAAAATACAACACTTGAAGAAATAGAAAGGCAACTAATTGCTCCAGATAGTTTGAAAGTGTACTCTTGTAAGCTTGGATTACTCGGGTACAACTCTAAGCTATATGCGGGACAAAGGGGAGCTAAGGGCCAAGGTTTTTAAGGAGCTACATCAATCAAGAATTAGGGGTCACTCCGGTGTAAAGGGAACTATTGCTAAAGTTTGACAGTTCTTTTATTTGGCTACACTCTCTAAGGATATTGGAAAATGGGTGGGTGAATGTCATACTTGCCAGCACAATAAGCATGAAACTATTGCTTCCCCGAGTCTTTTACAGCCCTTACCACCTATCCCCAGTAAACCTTGGACATATATCTCCTTGGACTTCATAGAAAGGTTGCCTAATTCAAAAGGGAAAACTGTTATTTAGGTCATAGTTGATAGACTGACTAAATACAGTCAGCTTTAAAGCATTCATTCTCCGCTACTTCCTTGGCCACCATTTTCATTGATCAAATCTATAAACTGCATGGCCTACCATCCACTATTGAGAGTGATCGAGACAAAATTTCCTTTAAGCAATTTTTGGCAATCCCTATTCCATTCATTAGGTACCTCCCTTACAGTAAGCAGTTCTTATCACCCACAAACACAAACCTAAAAGGGTCAACCAATGCTTGGAAACTTACCTTAGGTGCATGATTGAGACTTGCCCAAAGAGATGGGTTAAATGGCTAGCTGAATGGTGGTACAATTCCACCTTTCATAATTCAATTAAGATGACCCCTCTTGAGGCCTTATATGGCTATGTACCCCCACAGTTAAATCTTCTCCGGCTGGAGGCTACTAAGGTACCCACAGTAGATGAGTTTATGCAGCAAAGGCTTCAGGTACTAGCACAACTAAGAGAGAATTTGAGTCGAGCCCAACATAGGATGAAACAATACGCCGATCTGAAAAGAACTAAAAGATCCTTTGAAATTGGGGATATGGCGTTCCTAAAACTTCATCCATATGGGCAAAGCTCTCTGGCCTTAAGAAGCAACTTCAAACTCGGTCCACGATTTTATGGTCCATTTCGAGTTCTAGAGAGAATTGGTCAGGTTGCTTAGAGGCTGGACCTACCCGCTTCTTTCCTCATACACCCAGTGTTTCATGTGTCACTTCTCAATAAATGTTTGGGAAAGGACCACACATGACCCAAATGGCTCCATAATGGCACAACCTGTAGTAGTTTTAGCAAGAAGAATGGTAAAATGGAATAATCGAGCTTTAGTTTAGTGACTGGTTTAGTGGTTCAATTCCTTACCAGAGGATGCCACTTGGGAAGATTGTTCAGTTCTGGAAAAGAGGTTTCCTCCTTTATCCTTGAGGACAATAAGGATTGAATTAAGGGGAATGGAGTTGTCATGCGAAGCAAGGATTGGATATTAGTTCAATTAGCTATTAGGTAGATGATTAATAAAACACAGTCGTTTGGTTCTATTTCCATTTAGTTTTCCTTTCCACCTGTCTTATTGTGATCGAGAGAATATTTCTATTTTGGTTAGTCAATAGTAGAGAGAGAATGAGCTAGTCCTTATCCTTATATTGAGAAGGATCCAGATTGTAAGAGTATATGGAATGAATAGATATTTTCCTTTTTCTCTCTTTCACATTCTCTATTCCTGCCCTCTTCTTTAACTAGCCCTAATTTCTAACTTCTAGTTGAATTACTAGCTTAATACAACCAAGCCAGCAAATGTTTAAAAGCTGGTGTCTCACCCGTATGCACGAGTTGCACTTTGAAGTTTACACACTCCACTTCCCTGGGAAGTTTGGCACTGGCTGAGTAAATGAAACCTCCTCGACAGATTCTACATTAGAATTTTTTTGTTCAAGCTAACATAACCCATTACACAATCACCATCTTCTGAGCCACCCAAAAATCCAGATGAAGAACCCAAATCCTCCAACTCTGGAATTATATCAAACACAATACACTCGGATCTACCGCTCTAGCAGCTAAACTAGTATGAAACCTAGTTGATTTTCCCTGGTAAAGGAGGTATCAAACATTCAAACCACAATGTTATAATAGCATCAACAACTGACTCATCAAAATTCACAAACCCTATGATTTGGAATATCTTACAACTGCAATTTTGGCACTGTAAGTTTTTTGACAAACGGGATTCTCTATATATAGAGAGAGAAGAACTGCATTACTATTTTAATTTATAAAAGCTCAAAAATTGAATCCTTGTTGTCCCATCTTAAATTAGGAAGTTATTCCATTAAAAAAAATTAAAGAGCAAACTTTATATATTAATCCTTAAAAGCTGGAAATACAGGAAAATTAGTTCTGGGATTAGGAGCAACAAAATAACATATCAAGGTTCACTTGTAAAACAATGTTCACCGAGAGCAATGTAGCTAAAAGGAAACGTTCCTTATAAGTTACAATTCTCTACTAGCCTACTGAGCTGAGAATTATGTTCTGTCTCCCATCTTTAATTCGTAAGCGGGTGGTACAAGTTTGTGCTACTGCAGTGTTATTATTTCCAGAATCAAACTTGTCAGTTTGCTTTGGTAAAATTAATTTTGTTCATTAGACGCTTAGAGTTAGAAAGCCATGGGGGACCACTCGCTCGCTCACTTCTACATGTTAAACTACTTTTGAACAATATTCTAAAAATCGGTAGGCAGACTTAGGCGGAGGAGGAGGGGTTCTCGGAACCTAGTCTTTTTACAAAGCCCTTTTTTCATTTATTTATTTTATATTTGCAAATGCTATACAAAACATATATTAGAAGTAAATATTCTAAATTGTACATAAATATACCCCTAAAAAATCTTGTAAGGAATAAGTGAATAACAAATTCATTTCGCAAATTGTAGAACCTCAAATACCATTATTGGTAATTACCTTAAATTCATATTTATAGTCATTTATTACGCAATTCTTTTGACTTTAATTTTAAATCTATTAATTTTACATTCATTAAGCACTTCAAAATAATGGAGTGGCCTAGATTTTTAAAGTTATAAATTAAAAAATGTGATGTAGTATAAAAATAAAATGAAGAACTTGAATGAAATATATAAAATTTAAAATATAAACCTGAAAATTTTAAGGTCATTACCTAATAATAATAATCAAATTCCAGCACCAACTTCTAAGACTAATTTGAGGTGGTAGAGGAAGGATTTCGCCACGGTGTGTGCATAGAAGGATATTTAGAACACTAATTTTGAAAGAGAAATTTTTTCTTCTACATGGGATTTGTATGGTCCTATAAAAGATACATTTTTTGTTTTAAGACTAACACATAAAGAAACTTCTAATATTCTTTTGAACTGAAGCCCTTGGGATCTCGTATAGAAAGGTCATAAAGTAGTACAATAGCTTTTATATTTTTTTAAATCATGTACCCCTCTACCTAGGAATTAGGATTGTCGTGTGCACTCTCACATAGTCTAGATATAAAATATATTTTTTCTTTTGAAACTGAACTTCAAATATTGTTTATTAATATATATTATAAGTACAATATGCATAAATATGCGTTAAGTAGCTATTTCTGATCTAATAATTAATAATACAAGGATTTTACCAACAAATGTATTAACTATTAGATATTAGAATTTTTAACTAATAACTGATCAAGGAAGTTGTTTCCATAAAAGAGTACTAAATATTTTAGAAGTTATTAACTTGTAAAAATATAATCACGAGAGGGCTGACTGTACTGCCCATACAGTTCCTTAGGAGTATTCCACATTCGGATTTCTTGTAGACAATATACAACAGGCTTCAACTGCATGCCAGAAGCCACCAACTATGTAAAAGTAATCTCACTCTAGATCAGTTATCATCCCTCAGGTATAAGTTAAGATGTAAATGCTCAATCAGAAGAAATCAAACTACCAGCCCCTACTTGCTCATGCTTGAGATTCATTGTGGACTCTACTTTTCTTTATTCCCTTTTATCCCCTTGCCCTCCTACCCGAAATTGCCCCACTATTGCTACTTCTACCCATACTTTCCTTGTAGTTTAAAGATTATCAGATAACAACAAAACCTGGAACTTTACAATCATATATTCATTTCAGATTGCCTTAAAACTATAAAGAAAACTAAATCTAGGTTGCTCAATTTGTTTGTTCATACTTGGCATTAGCATATAGTTGAATATTTGTATCAAATTTTTTACATTTATTACCTATTTTTCTAATGAATGTTAAAAAACTAAAATGACAGATTCTCTTCTAAGCATTGCCTTATCCATGCCTTAATTAGACAGGTATGTGCAGTACGAATAATTATTAGTTACTTATAAAACTTGCTCAGATGCTTGGCACAGATACAGTAGTCATGTATTTACAGATTAAATTTCATGACCACCAAAAGCAAAGGGTACATGCATCATTTGACATTAGAGTCAAAAAACAAACTACAAGTTCAATTATGAAAGAATTCTTTGAAGAATAAGCTACAAAAAGGTCTAACAAACAATGCCATACCTTCAAATACTGTTTAAACTGGGGCTATGAAAGATACCTAAAGCAATTTCTCAGAATATCCGCTGCATAACTACAGTCCACCTGAGACTACTGACCTCTCTAATCTGCTATTTCTCTGAACTCTGGACGAAGTATGAAATTAGCATCAGGCAAGTGATTCATTAACTAATTTACAACTGAGTGAGCTCCTGTGGGTTTTCTGTAGAATGTCTAAGAATTAACTCAGCTCTCCTCTTTTTGTCATCCCTTTCATCATCTCTTCCGAACCAAGATGATGTTTGCCCACCCTTGTTCCGAATGCTCAAGTCCAGAGGTTCACCTAAGAAGGTTTTTCTACCATTTTTGAAGTTCAAACGAACAGCTAGCCTCTTATCCGGAATAATAGTTTCTTCATCATCTCCAAATTCACTGAACCCATCCTTTACTGCTTCAATAGCAGGAGCAAATGTCTCTAACAGAGAAGCATGATTATCCACAGTGCCTTCATCCAAAAGCTTAGTTGGCTGAACAATTGGAGAAACATCTTTCTCTTCAGCTTGCAAAGGAGCAGCAAGAAACGGGCTTTTACTTTCAATAACCTGGAAACCATTGTCCAAGTTAGCAGCCGAAGAAGCTAAAGCCAAACCATTGCACATTAATCTCTGTTGCAAGCTCAACAAAGAGCTCTCAGCTTTCCTCCGCTGCCTAGCTAGCTCAATTTTATCGGCACGAGGATCCGTCACCCTTTCATTCCACATGGGTGAGTGGATATATGTGTGTGGATCAGGAAATGCAGGCAACCAAGCTGGAACATGTTTTAAAACTGGTGTCTCGCCCATTTGAACAAAACTTGGAGTTGCACTTGGCCTCCTAATTACTGGAAAATTTGGCATTGGCTGCGCAAATGGAATTTCTTCAGCTGATTCTACATATTCAACAATTCCCCTCACCGTGCCTGAATCCGTTAAACAATCATTATCCTCTGAGGCACCCACATATCCAGTTGAAGCACCCAAATCCTCCAGCCCTTGAATTATATCAAATACATTAGACTCAGTCCTACCGGCTAAATTAGCATGAAAACTAACTGATTTTCCCAAGTCACGCAGGTATCGAACCGCAATATCAGCAAGAGCGTCAAGAGCTGACTCATTGAAACTCTCAAACCCAACGTTTTCACATATCTGGCCCACCGCAATTTTGGATACTGCACGGCCGAATTCCTCCCCACCTGCTCGTTTGGTTACATTGGCTTTCTCTCTCTTACTCTCCACTTTACCTCCATCGCTCATATTCAAACCCTCGTATCATTTAGGGTTTTGCGGAATAACCCTACCATTCACCTCAAAATCTTCGTTCTGATACAAAAAATTCAGAGAACAAAAATCAATACTAAGAAATAAAACCCTATAATTTCAATTACCAGTTTGTATAAATATATATAAATCTGTACAAGGATACTTACTGGTGCTTGATAGTGATCTCAAAACCGTAGATTAAAACAACCGTCGAATTTTGTGTAAGCCCTAAACACAACAATAAACTTCAGGGTTTTGAGATCTAGGAAGTATGTGAATAGTGGAGGTTTAAGACTGAAGATTTGGGGTTTATGAATTACTATTTGTAAACCGCGACTGAGGGATGAAACCGAGGATACAGGGAGACGTTTAGATCTAAATGAAGTTGAGGCCTTATTTATAAGCAATAAATTGTTTTCTAGAAGACGGCCCAAAATAAAAGGAAAAAAAAAAGAAAAAAGGAATTGTTTACTCCAACCCGCTTTTTTCGAATTTTCATCTTCATTTTTTTCTTCTTTCATCTTGTCACCAGTAGATATTGTTATTGGTTGGATAAGTCTTATATTTGTTTTGTTTTAAATTATATAATTATTAAAAAAGATTAAAATATTTTTAATTTAAAAATTAAGATAATTCATTTAAAATTATAAAAATAATAAAATTTATAATAAATAATATTTTGTATATAATTTAAAATATTTATTAATTAAAATTTAAAAAATTATATTAATTTTAAATTTAAAAATATCATAACCTTTTTTAAAAAAAATTATAATAATCTTATAATATATAACAGACAGAGCATAACATTATTTTGAATGTACCTTCCAATACCTCACACTTATATATTTTATTGAACTATTTATTGTTATTGAATGTACCATTAATATTTTAAGTAATTATACGCGCATAAATAATGCGCAAGCGAATGTGTATAAATTAAAGAATAAAATCTTATGTGAGTATTATCATTTATATATAATTTATATCATATTATTATTATTCAATCTGTCAAATACTAATATTTGTGCACATACTGTTTTGAATAAATGGTCTATTGCTGGCTTGCACCAATTATTCACAAACACTTGTGTATAAACATTATTTATCCCATATATGTGTCAAAATAGTAAAAATATAGTTTATAAGTTTAATATGTAAATTTTTAAGATTTTTTTTTTAAAAATTACTGTATAGAATAATAAAAAAACACATAAAAATATTTAAATTTTTAAATAATTTGATGATGTCTATCATCAACTTCATATTAATAAAAGTTTAAAATGTCAAGTCCTTTAAAAAATATACTAATTTTACAAAATGATACCAATTGTAAGACCCCGAATTTTATGAAATACAAAATTTAATTTTTCTTCATATATTTAATTTTTCTTCTGAAACAGTAAGTAGTTAAATTGATAAAGTTAAAAGTTAAGGATGTTATGTGCAAATTATATTTTGTCGGACAATATTCACTTTGTCGGGGAATATTCGTTTGGTCGGGGAATATTCGTGTCGTACGACGGCGCCGAAATAATAAATTATTGGTGGACCCCACAACGGAATATTTGTCGGATATAGAAAACGACAAAAATAACCTTTTTAAATAAAAATAGTCAACGGAATTGTTAAAATACCAGTGATAAAAGAATAGTAGCATACGGTAGTTTATGGTATTTTCTGTAGCACACGGTACTCTACAGTAACACACGGTATTGCATAGTGTCTCATATTATTGGTCTGATAATTGACACCGTAACTGCTACGCATCATTTCATCGATAATTGTCACTGCATAATATTTTATATTATCAATTCAATAATTGTTGCTGCACTGTTTTTTTTAAATTATTGAACCTAATAATTGTCACAGTAACATATGCACAGTAATTCACATTATTGAATCAATAATTGTCATGCCACAGTAACGTATTTTTCTTTTACATACTTTCTGCATTATTGTTATCTCTATTACGGTGTTATTTAAACAGTTGTATTTCATTAATTAATTGACTTGATATCTAACACAGAAAGCTAACTATACTGTATTTATAACAATTAGTCATAATAATGAATAAGTGAGAATTATTGTTGAATAATTGAATTGATAAAGTTATTTGTTTATAATATAAAGTTAGGTGATATGAAATGAATGGTGTAGATTAAAGTGTAAATTATTGTTGAATAATTTGTTTATAATATAAAGTTAGGTGATATGAAATGAATGGTGTAGATTAAAGTGTAAATTATTGTTGAATAATTTGTTTATAATATAAAGTTAGGTGATATGAAATGTATGGTGTAGATTAAAATGGGAATTATTGTTGAATAATTTGTTTATAATATAAAGTTAGGTGATATGAAATGAATGGTATAGATTAAAGTGTGAATTATTGTTAAATAATTGAATTAATAAGTTATTTGTTTATAATATAAAGTTAGGTGATATGAAATGAACGGTTTGGATTAAATTGGAAAATCTTGGATATGATAAGATTTTTGGCTATAAATAGAAGCCTTAACTTAAGGATTTTTCATAAACTTTCTTACTTGTTCTTTCTTTCTCTCTCTAAATACTTCCCTTGAAAGTTCTCTCTAAGTGTACTTAAGTCATCTTGAGTATTTGTGAAGATCTATAAGTGTACGTGTACTGTTCAAGTTAATCAACCTCATTCAGTCACGTATTAATGTAAGGAATATCATCTTCTTTCATATTCTATTATTTAAACTTACTACGGTAAGGGATTATCATTATTGTATTCTCGAAAATAATATCGTTTCTTTCTTACTCATAAGATGTGCTATTTGTTTTCATGTATTAATTTATGGGAATAACCTTACGGCGCGGATTATCGCCTGTTGGTGAATAACCTTTCGTATTCATTCCTTATTAATCTCTGAGAATAACCTTACGGTGCGGATTAACGCCTGTTTGGTGAATGACTCTTCGTATTCAATTTCTATTAAATTGTGGGAATAACCTTACGGTGCGGATTAACGTCTGTTGGTGAATAACCCTTTGTATTAATTTCCTTCACCTTTTGTTAATCAAACCTGCTACGGTAAGGGATATTATTTTCTTTCATACTCATAAATCGAAATTTATTATGGAACTATTGCTTCTATAATTCCTGAAAATATTGTATGTTCCATAATAGATGAACTTCATTATTTCAACTGAACCTTCCTATTTTACGTGAACCTTTCTATTGAACTGTAACCGTTATTCTGAACTGTGGATCTTGAATATCATTTTTTTTCACTCCACATCATGTTGGCAATTTGGACATTATTTGAATCTGCACAAAGTAAACTTCTGATACTTATTGTTTATCCTGTTCTTCTGTTCATCATTTGTATCACTGTTATTTGTATTAATCATCAAGAATCAAGCTGTTGTGAATATCTGTGGCCGGGGGCACAGATGTGATATAATTGTTGAACAGATGATAGGTTAAAGGCGATATACTAGGTTAAAGGCGATACATCTGTTCGGTGTCTTTTATGGCACGTGGTGAAAGTTCTCTTTGGCCCATAGTGCAAAGATAAACTGTTGGTCGGTATGATTATGGCCAAAGGCTTAATCTGGTATAATCATGACCGTTGGTGTTATATTGAATGTCTTTGGCCCGTAATGCAAAGATGAACTGTTGATCTGCATGATTATGATCAGGAACTGTGAATTGTATTATCTTGACTAATGGTATTTCAGATGATAAAAGTTGATGATGTTTTTCCTAAAAAGAGAACCGAGTGGACATTATAGTCTGCATTATTCTTCTAAAAGATTGCTCATTCCGCTGCTATTATTGATCTGAACGTTGTTTAAGAATTTAAGTGCAGTTTTTGATATAAACCTTGTAGTCTATTGTATTCTATCAAGAACTCAACTGTTGAAGGCTAATGATAATTTATTCGTCATTATCTTAGTCATGATATTTCTAACTGGGCTATTTGAGCTCACCCTTTCTTTTGTTCCATTGTTTTTCAACAGGAGATGAAAACGTAACGGGGTCTAGCCGGGGAATGGAGTGAGGGTCCGAGGATTAGCTATCATAGTCTTCACATGTTGTAAAATAGTGTGACAATAATAGTGAAGACTTAGTTGTGTATTATTATACACTGTATTGTTGTACGTTGTGCTTTGTTATAATAATTTTGTTGTAGTCTTTTGACGACTCAAGTTTGGGCTGTGTGGGCCCATATTTGGGGGGCGTCACAGTTGGTATCAGAGCTTAGGGATATGATCTTTAATGGAGATCTGGGGTTAGAACTAGGAGGGGAGAGACGAATAGAATCAATCACTAGTGTGTCATACCTAAATTAGATTTTTTTTTTCTTTCTAATGAATCGATTTGAATGTCGGAACATGAAGAGATGAGTCAATTTGTTTGAACTAACAATTATTTTGTGACAACAGTTTAGTATGACATCTGGAAATCAAGAGGTTAACTATGGAATGCCTGAAGCGAATGTAGCCGAGAATCAAGAGGCCCCAAACAATCCTCCTGCTAACTCAGGAAATAATGTTCCTGATAACATGATGAACGATGGATTCTTTAGGAATTTCATGCAGTTCATACAGAATCAAGCAAGAGGAAATCCAGTCAATAATAACGGTAGAAACGCTGGTAATTTGAGGATGGTCACTGTCAAGCAATTTAAAGAATTGGGACCACCTGAATTCCACGGGAAGCCTGACCCACTCAAAGCGGAGGCATGGCTGAAGCAGACGACAAAAATACTTGATGTCTTACAATGCGCTGATGATCAGAAGGTGCCATTTGCCACTTTTATGTTACGAGGTGAGGCGGACCATTGGTGGGAAGCGGTAAAACGTATCCAACCTTCGGCACTCGAAATGTCTTGGACAGAATTCGAAGAACTGTTTAACGAGAAGTATTTCCCAGAAAGCATCCGCCATATGAAAGAGGTGGAATTCATTAAGTTGGAGCAGGGAAACATGACAGTCTCCCAATATGAAGCTAAGTTTGTCGAGTTATCTCGCTTTGCCACCCATCTTGTGGATGACGAAGCACGAATGAGTCGGATGTTCCTAAGAGGTTTGAGATTCAAAATTCGTCAACAACTTAGCTCTCATAAATTTAGTTTGTATTCAGATGTTGTGGATAGGGCTCAAAGGGTGGAGCAAACAGATGAAACATTACAGCCAAGAGTTAATGATCAGCATAGAGAAAGGAATGACAACAACCACAGGATCGAGAACCATAGAGGAGGTAACCAACACTTCGGTGGTAATTCCACATCAAATAACAGAAGAGGAGAATCCAGTGGAAACAATTTCAAAAGAAAGAGATTCCATAATAATTATGGAAGGGCACCAGCACCAGCACCGACCCCAGTTTCAAGGGGAGAAGATCGACCACAAGTGAGATGCTATAGGTATGGTCAGGAAGGTCACATCAGCCCAAACTGTACACAGCAGTCCAAAAAGTGCTACAGTTGTGGAAAAGAGGGTCATCTTGCGCGGTTTTGTCCTGCCACAAAATCAAGTCCAGCTGCAATGATGATACCAAAAGCTAGCACGGATAAGGAAAAATCTGTAGTTCAAGGAATAGCTTTTGTTGTGACGTCCCAAATGGCGCGAAACTCGAACGAGGTGATAACCGGTAAACTATTCATAAATTCTCGTGAAGTCTACGCTTTGTTAGATACTGGCTCTACCCATTCTTTTATCTCACCTACATGTGCTCAGCGTTTAAACTTAACTCCTGAAAATTTAGACTTTGACTTATCAGTTGAAACCCCATTAGGAGAAAAGACCATTACATCTACTGTCTATAAATCTTGCCAAGTTCAAATCAACAACCTCACATTACCTGTTGACCTTATTTCTTTGGAGATGCATGAATTTGATGTGATTTTAGGAATTGATTGGTTGACTACCCATCATGCTAAAATTGATTGTTTTCATAAGATTATTAGTTTTCATATTCCTAATCAACCTGTCATGCAAATTCAAGCAACTAAACCATTGAAATCTATAACTGTTATTTCTAGCCATAAAGTCATTCGTTTATTGAAAAACGGATGTCAAGCCTTTTTAGCTCATGTCACTGATTTGAACAAAAATACGTCAAACTTGAATGATATTCCCATTGTTAATGAGTTTCCTGACGTTTTTCCTGAAGAACTTCCTGGCTTACCCCCAAACCGTGAAATTGAATTTTATATTGATCTTGAACCCGGTACCAAGCCCATTTCCAAAACTCTGTATCGAATGGCTCCCATTGAACTTCAAGAGTTAAAAGTCCAACTACAGGAATTGTTGGATTCTGGTTTCATTCGTCCGAGTGCATCACCTTGGGGTGCTCCTGTTCTATTTGTGAAGAAGAAAGATGGGAGTATGAGATTGTGCATTGACTACCGAGAATTGAACCATGTCACCATCAAAAACAGGTACCCGTTACCTCGGATTGATGACATGTTTGATCAATTGCAAGGCGCTCAACATTTCTCAAAGATTGATCTCCGTTCTGGATATCATCAGTTAAAGGTTAAAGCTGAGGACATTCCAAAGACTGCTTTCAGAACTCGCTATGGGCATTATGAGTTCTTAGTCATGCCTTTTGGACTAACTAATGCTCCTGCAGCTTTCATGGACATGATGAACCGGATATTCAAGGAACATTTGGATCATTTTGTGGTTGTCTTTATTGATGACATCCTCATATACTCCAAGAGTCGCGAGGATCATGAACAACACCTGAGATTGATACTCCAAAAGCTCCGTGAAAACAAATTATATGCCAAGTTGAAGAAATGTGAGTTCTGGTTTGAGGAGGTCGCATTTCTTGGGCATGTAATTTCTAGTCAAGGAATATCAGTCGATCCTGCGAAGATTGAAACGGTACTAAATTGGGAACAACCCAAGACAGTAACCGAAGTCCGAAGTTTTTTGGGTTTAGCTGGTTATTATCGGAGATTCGTAGAAGGATTTTCTCGAATCGCCACTCCATTAACTCAGCTTACTCGGAAAAGCACAAAATTCATATGGAACGAAGAATGTGAGAAAAGTTTCCAAGAACTCAAGAAGAGACTAGTTTCAGCTCCTGTTCTAACCATACCATCAGGATCAGGAGAATTTGTTATCTACAGCGATGCTTCATGCAAAGGTCTAGGCTGTGTCCTTATGCAACATGGAAAGGTTATAGCCTATGCCTCTCGACAACTCAAGGATTATGAGAAAAATTATCCTACTCATGATCTAGAGTTGGCAGCAGTTGTTTTCGCGTTGAAGATCTGGAGACACTATTTGTACGGGAAAAAAGTGGATATCTATACAGATCATAAAAGTCTCAAATATTTCTTCACCCAGAAGGAACTCAACATGCGACAACGACGTTGGCTTGAGCTGTTGAAGGATTACGACCACACAATCCAGTATCACCCGGGAAAGGCGAACGTTGTAGCTGACGCTTTGAGCAGAAGATCTTATGCGAATACAAGTGCACTGCTGACAACACAAAAGTGTATTTTGTACGACTTACAAAAGATGGAGATAGAGCTAAAGACACCAGGGACCCACTCGAAGATTGCTCATGTGCGAGTAGAACCAACTTTAATCGATAAAATTAAAGCTGCTCAAGCTACCGATCCGAAACTGATAAACATGATAAAGAAAGTACAAGAAGGTGTCATTCCCGAAGCAAGAATCGACGAGAAAGGAATACTTCGAGTTAACTCTCGACTCTGTGTTCCTAACGATCCTGAATTGAAGCATAAAATCATGATGGAGGCACACAACACGCCGTTTGCAATCCACCCAGGAGGTACAAGGATGTATCGAGATCTTCGACATACATTTTGGTGGAACAATATGAAAAGGGAGATTGCAGAGTTTATCTCAAGGTGCCTAATTTGTCAACGTGTCAAGGCAGAGCATCAAGTACCTAAGGGTCCATTACAACCACTTGAGATTCCCGAATGGAAGTGAGAACACATCAATATAGATTTCGTGACGGGTCTTCCCAAAGTTTCTCAAGGCTTAGATGCAATTTGGGTCATCGTAGATAGATTGACCAAATCCGCTCATTTCTTGCCTATACGAGAAAACTTTTCACTTGAACGTCTTGCCGGTATGTACGTAAATGAGATCGTGAGATTGCATGGCATGCCAGTTTCCATAGTTTCTGATCGAGATCCTAGATTCACTTCACGCTTTTGGATCAGTCTACAAAAAGCTATGGGCACTGAACTACGTTTTAGTTCTGCATACCATCCTCAAACGGACGGACAATCAGAAAGGACGATCCAGACCCTCGAAGATCTTTTGAGACTTTGTGTATTAGACTTCAAAGGAAGTTGGGATAAATACTTGTCATTGGTGGAATTTTCTTACAACAACAGTTACCAAGCAAGTATAGGCATGGCTCCATTCGAGGCTTTGTATGGGAGGAAGTGTCGCTCTCCAATATGTTGGAATGAGGTAGGCGAAGCAAAATTGTTGGGACCCGAGTTGGTACGCTTAACGACCGAAAAGATCCAAATGATCCGACAACGAATACAGACAGCACAAGAACGACAAAAGAGTTATGCTGATCTTCATCGGAGAGACGAAAGTTTCAACGTCGGAGATCATGTATTCTTACGTGTTTCTCCATGGAAAGGGGTTACGAGATTTGAAAAGAGAGGAAAGCTCAACCCTCGATTTATTGGCCCATTTGAAATCCTCGATCAAATAGGAACCGTAGCCTATAGACTAGCCCTACCACCCAGTATGTCTCGCATCCATAACGTTTTTCACATATCTATGTTACGTAAATATGTGAAGGACCCGAACCACGTCATTGATTTAGAACCAGCCGTTATAGCAGAGGATTTAACATACGAGGAGGTACCTGTTAAGATCCTGGATAAGAAGGAGCAGATCCTACGCTCAAAGGTTATACCTCCAGTTAAGGTTTTATGGAGGAATCAAGATACTGAGGAAATGACCTGGAAGCTAGAATCTGAGATGAAATCTAAGTATCCTTATCTCTTCGATATGCCAGGTACGTCAATTTCGGGGACGAAATTTCATAAGGAGGGGAGGTTGTAAGACCCCGAATTTTATGAAATACAAAATTTAATTTTTCTTCATATATTTAATTTTTCTTTTGAAACAGTAAGTAGTTAAATTGATAAAGTTAAAAGTTAAGGATGTTATGTGCAAATTATATTTTGTCGGACAATATTCACTTTGTCGGGGAATATTCGTTTGGTCGGGGAATATTCGTGCCGTACGACGGCGCCGAAATAATAAATTATTGGTGGACCCCACAACGGAATATTTGTCGGATATAGAAAACGACAGAAATAACCTTTTTAAATAAAAATAGTCAACGGAATTGTTAAAATACCAGTGATAAAAGAATAGTAGCATACGGTAGTTTATGGTATTTTCTGTAGCACACGGTACTCTACAGTAACACACGGTATTGCATAGTGTCTCATATTATTGGTCTGATAATTGACACCGTAACTGCTACGCATCATTTCATCGATAATTGTCACTGCATAATATTTTATATTATCAATTCAATAATTGTTGCTGCACTGTTTTTTTTAAATTATTGAACCTAATAATTGTCACAGTAACATATGCACAGTAATTCACATTATTGAATCAATAATTGTCATGCCACAGTAACGTATTTTTCTTTTACATACTTTCTGCATTATTGTTATCTCTATTACGGTGTTATTTAAACAGTTGTATTTCATTAATTAATTGACTTGATATCTAACACAGAAAGCTAACTATACTGTATTTATAACAATTAGTCATAATAATGAATAAGTGAGAATTATTGTTGAATAATTGAATTGATAAAGTTATTTGTTTATAATATAAAGTTAGGTGATATGAAATGAATGGTGTAGATTAAAGTGTAAATTATTGTTGAATAATTTGTTTATAATATAAAGTTAGGTGATATGAAATGAATGGTGTAGATTAAAGTGTAAATTATTGTTGAATAATTTGTTTATAATATAAAGTTAGGTGATATGAAATGTATGGTGTAGATTAAAATGGGAATTATTGTTGAATAATTTGTTTATAATATAAAGTTAGGTGATATGAAATGAATGGTATAGATTAAAGTGTGAATTATTGTTAAATAATTGAATTAATAAGTTATTTGTTTATAATATAAAGTTAGGTGATATGAAATGAACGGTTTGGATTAAATTGGAAAATCTTGGATATGATAAGATTTTTGGCTATAAATAGAAGCCTTAACTTAAGGATTTTTCATAAACTTTCTTACTTGTTCTTTCTTTCTCTCTCTAAATACTTCCCTTGAAAGTTCTCTCTAAGTGTACTTAAGTCATCTTGAGTATTTGTGAAGATCTATAAGTGTACGTGTACTGTTCAAGTTAATCAACCTCATTCAGTCACGTATTAATGTAAGGAATATCATCTTCTTTCATATTCTATTATTTAAACTTACTACGGTAAGGGATTATCATTATTGTATTCTCGAAAATAATATCGTTTCTTTCTTACTCATAAGATGTGCTATTTGTTTTCATGTATTAATTTATGGGAATAACCTTACGGCGCGGATTATCGCCTGTTGGTGAATAACCTTTCGTATTCATTCCTTATTAATCTCTGAGAATAACCTTACGGTGCGGATTAACGCCTGTTTGGTGAATGACTCTTCGTATTCAATTTCTATTAAATTGTGGGAATAACCTTACGGTGCGGATTAACGTCTGTTGGTGAATAACCCTTTGTATTAATTTCCTTCACCTTTTGTTAATCAAACCTGCTACGGTAAGGGATATTATTTTCTTTCATACTCATAAATCGAAATTTATTATGGAACTATTGCTTCTATAATTCCTGAAAATATTGTATGTTCCATAATAGATGAACTTCATTATTTCAACTGAACCTTCCTATTTTACGTGAACCTTTCTATTGAACTGTAACCGTTATTCTGAACTGTGGATCTTGAATATCATTTTTTTTCACTCCACATCATGTTGGCAATTTGGACATTATTTGAATCTGCACAAAGTAAACTTCTGATACTTATTGTTTATCCTGTTCTTCTGTTCATCATTTGTATCACTGTTATTTGTATTAATCATCAAGAATCAAGCTGTTGTGAATATCTGTGGCCGGGGGCACAGATGTGATATAATTGTTGAACAGATGATAGGTTAAAGGCGATATACTAGGTTAAAGGCGATACATCTGTTCGGTGTCTTTTATGGCACGTGGTGAAAGTTCTCTTTGGCCCATAGTGCAAAGATGAACTGTTGGTCGGTATGATTATGACCAAAGGCTGAATCTGGTATAATCATGACCGTTGGTGTTATATTGAATGTCTTTGGCCCGTAATGCAAAGATGAACTATTGATCTGCATGATTATGATCAGGAACTGTGAATTGTATTATCTTGACTAATGGTATTTCAGATGATAAAAGTTGATGATGTTTTTCCTAAAAAGAGAACCGAGTGGACATTATAGTCTGCATTATTCTTCTAAAAGATTGCTCATTCCGCTGCTATTATTGATCTGAACGTTGTTTAAGAATTTAACTGCAGTTTTTGATATAAACCTTGTAGTCTATTGTATTCTATCAAGAACTCAACTGTTGAAGGCTAATGATAATTTATTCGTCATTATCTTAGTCATGATATTTCTTACTGGGCTATTTGAGCTCACCCTTTCTTTTGTTCCATTGTTTTTCAACAGGAGATGAAAACGTAACGGGGTCTAGCCGGGGAATGGAGTGAGGGTCCGAGGATTAGCTATCATAGTCTTCACATGTTGTAAAATAGTGTGGCAATAATAGTGAAGACTTAGTTGTGTATTATTATACACTGTATTGTTGTACGTTGTGCTTTGTTATAATAATTTTGTTGTAGTCTTTTGACGACTCAAGTTTGGGCTGTGTGGGCCCAGATTTGGGGGGCGTCACACCAATGGTATTACATAATATCAAATTAAATAAAAAAAAAAGTTTTTATTTATATTGTTACGTGATCTTTTTATTCGTATGATTAAATTTTATTAACAAAATATTTAAATTTATTTTATAAAATTAAGGTATATAATTTATACATTTCCAAGGATCTCTTCCAAAGGAACATAATATAATATAATATTTTTTAATAATTTAAATAGTAATATATATATTACATTTTTTTTATTGAAATGAACCGCCCATTACATTTTGTTGTTGAGTTTTAAAATACCCGAATTTTTTTTTTGATGGAAAACTTAACCATGTTTGTGAGTTTCAAAATGAAGATAAATGAAAGGAGATTGAAGGAAATTTAAGAAGGAGAATAAAAATTCATTGTTTGTGATTTTTTAAAAAGAGAAAAAATAAAAGAGCAAAAGAATTTAAAATTTTTTCTCTAGAAATCTTTCTTTCAAAATTAGAAAGATTTGGAAGAAAATTTACTAATCACTTAGGTTATGCATGTCTGCAAAAAATATGTTTGAGATTTGATTATTTACCTTCATTTAATATTATTTTGTACTATTTAATCATTTGATGATGAATTTTTAATTCATTAATGTTAGACTAGTAATCTCATAAAGTTATTTAATACTTTAAAATGTGGGATTATTAATCCAAAAAATTTCAAGAAATTATATAATTCTACATAAATAGTCTTATGAATGATAAAAAGAAATTATTCTATAAAACTATTTAAAAGATTATTAATCTGCCATATTAGGATAAAATAATCTGAAGTAATATTAAATTAATACAAATATTTCAATTCCAAATATAATTTTTACAAACAAGCATAACCTCATACTACATACTAAAATACCAAATCTACTCTTGTAAATATAATTTCATGAGCGTAAAATAGTAAAATGTTATTTTAAATTAATTTTTCTTTTAAAAATCACAAACACAAGAGAAAAAAAATAAATTTCATTTTGTTCACTATCTTTTCTCTTAAAAAATTTAAATTCCTTTGATTTTTTGTCTCCCCAAATTCATAAACACGTTATAAGTTGTTTGTCAAATTCTTTTATTATTGGATTTTTTAATAAATGAAAAAAAAATAGAAGAAAAATTAACCACTTTTCTTGCCATTTTTTTGGTCAAATATTGAACGAATTTAAATAAAGAATTAAATAATATAATTTTTTTTTTTATAATTTTTATTATACTCTTTAAATTATAAACATGATAAAAATAACATAAGAGTAATTTAATAATTTAATTATAAAATATATATTTTATTTTATTTTTCTTTATAAACTAAAACATGCGAGTATTCAATTCTTATATTTTCTATTATAAATTAAGTTTTCATTTTATTTTGTCAGGCCCAAACTCAGAAACAGAGTACAGTATTAGTGAGTACGTAGTAAGTAGAGTTCGTATGGTTAGAGCGGATAAGTAGAGGAGAGGAAATATTCGGAGGCTATACTACGCAGTGGAAAGAGCGAGAGAGAGATGGAGAAGTATTTTGGAAACGCATACAGAGGCGACCCAGGCGTTCCCCATGCTGATCCGGAACGATTCATGAACATATGGATTGGATCCGCTGCCTTTTCTGCCTTCACCTTTATCAACCCTTATATGTGGCAACTCTCCAATCAATTCAAGTAACAATTCTCTTCATATTTATCATGTATACGTGATTATATATATGTATATATTATTAGTTATTTATATAGTTAGTTTATTAATTTCTTTAGGGTTTAGTACTTTTGGGTTTGGAAGAGGTTTATTTTCTCACCCGCTTATTTACTATAATTATGAATTATATTCCTGAAATTAATTTCATTATTTCGTTCTCTATCTCTATCTATATATGTATATATGTAAATTGTTCATACATGTATACAGTCATTTCAAATAGTTTAATTGCTATGGCCCAGGGCATATGATTAATCCAGAACTATGTAATTGTCCCAGTTGTTAACTTGTTAGTTGTTAGGTGACATTCTTATAGAGTAGGTTCATGTTCAATGGGGATGAAGATTGTAAATGCTAGGGATAGGTTTCTATGATGTATGGGATGATTGCCTTGTGTTTTCAATGTAAGTACTTGGGCTACGTTTGTTTGCAAGAATGATGTGTGGAATATGAGTATTTGTACTAATTTATTACCATTCCAAACTATTTTATCTTATGATTAGTTCGTTATTTAATTCAGGGACTATTTTTGATAATTTCAAAAGTCATTTGATATCTGAAAAAGGGGAATTATATAATACCACATTTGTAATTTGGGATTATAATCCATCATCAATGACTTTATAAATGACAAAACAAAATCCATGGGATAAACTAACGGACTAATCATGTGATAAAATAGTCCTGAGTAATAATAAATTAGTATAAATAGCCCATTATTTTTGCAAACAAACATAGCTTTGGTGTAAAAACACATCACTGTGTATAAGGTTAGTTGAAAGTGTCAGCTTGTGAAATGGTGATGGATAAATGACACAAGCTGCATTCCAATGAACCTTGAAACCGATCATTTACCATGGATCATGACAATGGCTCTCACTTTTGCAATTGGCAACATTTCAAATGATGGATTTTATGCCTTTCTCTATGAAACCAAATGTTGTGAGTGTGCCTAATTAATAGTCCATTGTTTCCACAAAAGACTCCCATTTTGTTCCATATTTATTCCCAAGTATAATAAGTTGTTATTTTACAACTGATGACATGATAATGAAATTACGATGATAAACTTGAGTATGTTGTGTCATTTTATACTACCATAAATAGAAACGGCACTCTTTTTGTAGAACAAAAAGTAAAAAAATTGATTATCTCCTTGTATGCCGATTGCTAGTATGCAGGATTTGTTTTACCATGTGCAGTAATCTATTTGGCTGATCTATCGTGTGCAGGTTAGATTTAAAAACATTAATTCTTTGTCCGTCAGACCATATGAGGACTTTTGTGAATTCATTACTCATGTAGGGTCACGAACACAATACAAATTAGTGAAATACAAATTCATGAGGTTATCATGTCACATGTAATACTTCCTCGTCAGCCTTAGGTTACTTTACAAGATAATGTTTCAAGGAGCATGAGTCATTAAGTCAATTAAGACATATTATTCTGTAAAGAGTCTTGATCATCAGGTGCGTTGCCACCTAGAGGCTAGTGTATATGGCCACATATAATCAAAATTTTATTTTTTTTAAGAAATTAAACATGAACCATCAGAATAATAAGATATTTTTATAATTGATTTTATAAAAAACTAAAATAGTTCAAGAATATACACAGGTTTCGTCCACGTAATAACTCGTTTATGATATATTCTATCATTTATACTGTTTATCATATATACTACCATTTATCATAAAATACTTAACAAATCAAATGGATTTCTCTAGATATGTGCCTTGTGCTTTTGTGATTAGTTCAAAAATTATATTCATACTGTTATGAAAAATATTACAAAATGAAAATATCTGAGAAATCAAGTGCACCTAATAGTTGCATACAATATCCTTTAAAAGTTAATGAATTGAACTTGGGCTTAACATCTTTCTTTCCTGAAAAGATAATTAATTATTAGTTTTAATTTCAGCACTCATCGGAAAATATTTCAGGGTTGATCATAGTCATAAATCTCATTTTCTATAATTTGGGGCAACCTTTTTTTGCTTTAAATTACAACTCTACTTGAGGATGTAAATATGTATCACTAGGCTGCTGTCTTTTGTATGTTGGATATTAAAGGGAAATAGTAAATCTTCATTGTGATGTTTCAATAGTGTGATCGTTACAGTGTACCAGGAGTGGAAGAGGACAGTCAAAGTTTGTTATCTTGCGTAGTCCTGCATGTCTTCCCCATTCCACCTTTGCCAGAAAAAACACAGGACACATAAATAAATAATCGGTAGCACATAATTATTTGCCCACATGTACTCTTAAATCACTTTGGAGGTTGTACGTGCTTTTTTAAAAATAAATTGGTATTTAATAGAGCTTGCTGCAGTTAGAGATATATTGTTCCTTCCATAGGTTATTATATATTTAGATTCTTGTCACTAAACCTTATAATCAATTTATCTATTTCTCGTGCATAGTCAAATTGGCCAGCACTCGGTTTCGGTTACAATGCAAACTATCCTCCTAAAGATACAAAAGCTATGATTGATAGTTGCACAATTGTTATATTTATATGTGACATGGAATGAGAATATTACCATTACAAACTAATGCTTCTATCAAAAAATCACCCAGTAGTTGAAAGTTACGGATGAAGACTTGGTTGTGTGTTGCTTGTTTATAAATTGCTATGCATATCGGTCAATTTGTTATATTTCATTTACTTGTATGCATGGATGCACTAAAACATATTTGAATCCTCTCCTTGTTTACCTAGTTGAAGTTACTCTTTTGACATTATATTTCGAGTAAGGGACTTTTTAGGTCCCTGTTGGTACCTAACCTGGGAATACAATAGAAATAGAGATTAGAGAGAGAATTCAGAGAGGAACTTAGTGAGTTATCACCGAGTTCATGAGATACAAAGAGAGAGATGGAAATGGAGTAACTGAAAGCTTCTCTCCTCAATTCATTCCATACAATTCATAAATTTCATACTTGGAGAATACTCTTCCCATTACATCTATATATAGATATAAAATGCTGAAAATAAATCTTCCCAACCTACACCGTTACCCTTATCCTTCACTCACATGCTAACTACCCATGTGCTCACATGCACCTACATCTTCTAGAATATAACTATCACATGTGCCCAGTTTACCCTTGTGGGTCTGACAGGACTATAATGATTTGTTGCTTGCTAGTTGCCGTGTTCCTACGATGTTTCACGCTTAGGTGACCTTGGCTTGTGGTCTGAAGCTAAAGTCTTTTTTCTCTTTGTTGTATCTTCCAGCACATCATAACCCGATTGCTGAGTGTGCAGATCTTTGTGGACGAAGGACCAATCAGCTGATATGCTTTGCTGTTTTGACCCCACAGTTTTATTGCTTTAATTTGTGTGGAATTCCTTTTTTGTGTGTGTGTGTGTCTAGATTTGTCTTTCTCTTAACATCTAAAATACCTCAATTTGCAGTTGGCATGACAAAGCAATGCTATTTGAGCAGCATCACTGGAAGAAAGCATTGGAGAAGCAGCAGCCATATCAATTCAAGGTAAACTCAACATAGCTGTGTCTTATTCTTGCTTTGGACTGTGTATGTCAGTCTGAATTAGTATTCAATGGCAACTGATTTCATATTACCAATTGAACGTTATTCCTTATGGTAATACTTTATGATTTTCATTTCCTTCAAAAAAAGTTTTTGTTTCTCATCACAATTTTATTTGTTACAGTGGAACCAGTACATGGACAAGGACTTGCGTGAGTCGTACTACTACAACTGGCCTGTCTATTTCCCTTAGGTGCTATTTTGGAGTCTCCAGCGTTGTTGTTTTGTTTTCATTCATGGTATCAGTGAAACTTCTTTAGCTTGAACGAACTCTGTCCTCTTTAGTCCCTGTTCAGCTAAGAAACAGTATGTTTCTGTTTAGTGTCTTTGTGATGCCATTGTCCTGTAATCTGCATGACAAGAGGTATTCCATTTTAAATGTTTAATTTCCTCTTATAGGTTTAAATATTAAGTTATTGAATGCAAGTGGTTAGCAGCATTAAAAGATTGATGCTTTTATTATGTTTTCGCTATTTTTGAATGCTTAACCCCCTGCTTGTGAGGATATTTTTTTTGGGGGGGTCCAAAAAAGATGGAAATGAAGAACTAACATTCCCTCGTAAACAAAACTCACAAACACTGCCTAAGAGTAAGAGGGTACTTCTGTGAAGAGTAGTCTATTCCTGAACTTATTTTGACGTTTTAAATTTAATTTGTAAAATCTTAAAATTGATAATTGATATGAATGTCCCAAATTCACCACTTGAGATAAATTTAAGTAGTTCTCAAAATTAAAAATTATTTTGAATTTATGAAATTTAGTCAATACAATTGTGAATTTGTGATGGATATAAATTATTTAAAAAATATTATCAAACAAAAACCTTACCAGGACCTACAAACACATCAAATAAAAAGAGGAAATTGATATTTGATTTTTTTTATTATCAATTATGTGGTTAAGTATTAGTAGTGTTTTTTTTAGGGATATGTAATAAGTGAAATTCTCTTATATTTTTATTTAATATTATTTATTAATATATTTTGTAATTGTAATTCAGTATAAATTTATCGCAATACATAATAGGACTCCGAAATACTTTTATAGAAGAATTGTCTTAATACTTTTATAGAAGAATTGCGCTATGTATTGGGAAAATTTGATGTTAGCTTAGACTTGCGGCGGATAAAAATATATGAAATTCAGTAGGATTGAAAGGTTGACTTACTATATATATATATATATATATAAAAAAAAAAATTAAAGCTAACTAAGTGCCCTATGCGAAATACAAGTCTATTTTTCAAATATCACAAATTTTAATTTCTTATTCATTTTATATATAATGATTATATTTTTTAAAAAAAATTAACAGATTAATTTACCATTGCTATTAGAATGTCTACAAACTTTGCTCGAAAAGGAGAAATTGTATAATTAATGACCTAAGGGAATCTATTAAGGAATAAAATTGTCTAAGAATACTAAGTTACTATTTATGATAAAATTGAAAACTAAAGTTTAATGATGCAATATATATGTTAACTTTTTTGAATACTAAATCAATTTAGTCATAATATTTTTTTTAAATGTTTTTAATATATAGTTATTTAGGAATAAAATTGTTGTAAAACAATGAGTGACCATTGTGATTTTTAATTCTAAAATTAATTAACTAAATTTTAATCACTAATATATAACTTATAATTGATTTTATAATATTAATTAACTAAAGATCTCCTTATATGAAATAGAATTGATAATTGAAGTTTAATCTTAATATATATAATATATTTATCAATATTAATTATTAGTTAGTCAGGAATATTTTTTCTAATATTTTCAATGTATAGTTATTTAGAGTTTAAAGTTGAGTAAAAACTTAAAATCAAATTTTAAGCATGATTTTTAAATTAGAAGTTTTGTATGACTAAGTAAGTAAATGACTCTTATAAATAATTAAGTTGTTGTCAAAAAATAAGTTAATATTTACTCATAATACTTTTTGATATTGTTAATATATATATTATATTTGTATGTAGTTCTCTATAGTTCAAAGTTGAGTGAAAATGTAAAAAATAAAATCCTAGACTATAATTTGCATGATTAATTAACTAAAAGACTCTCATAAGAAATAGAACTATTGTAAAATAATAAGTTACTTTAAAAAAAATATCTTTTGTTCTAGTTAAATTATAGGGGAAAACAAACCACAGGACCAAGACCCAAATCAAACCATAAGATGAAGACCAAAAAATCAAGTTTTGTTTTATTATATATTTATATAAATTATTTATATTGTTTGTATTATTCTATATTAATAATAATGTATTAATATTGTGTACAATAATTTTTATATAATTTTTTATATTCATTGTAATGTCCTAGAATTTTCACATCTTTATTAATTAAATTATTAATTTAATTTCCAACGAGTTAGTTTTACGAGATTATTTAAATCTTTTTATTTGATTAATTAATTATGTGATTAAATAATTATGTAATTAATTACTAAAATTAATTAAAGGGGGTCACTAATATGTTATTAAATTAGTGAACAAACCCTAAAGTTTTAATATCAAAATAATTGATAAGTTTCCTATTAATTAAATATTCAATTAAATTGAATATAATGAGTGAATTAAATATAATAAATTAATTAATATGATTATTAATTAATGTAAATAATGTGAAATATTAATAATAATATTTATTAGTCAATTTAGTAATTTAATACTTATGGGTTAGAATATTTAATTATTTATTCAATCTAATTATTTATTTAATCATGGATTGAATAATTAATGTGTAAATTATTAAATTAGCCCAACATGGGTCAATTAGTAGCCCAAGTGGAGAATAATAAAATTTGACAATTTAGTAGTCCAAACAATTTAATAGAAGCCCAATTGGTATTTTAAATTAAAGCCCAATGATTGGCCCACTTGGAAAATACTTAATTTAACTATTATTAATTTAAAAAGTAATTTGTGACTATCAATTTGGGACAAGAAAAGTCACCGGCCGAGAGCATACATGAGAGAGAGAAAAAGTGATGTTTTGGATTTTTTTTATTTTTCATTTAATTAATTAAGGATTGCTTGTTTTGTTTATTTGTAGTACATGAAACCATGCTTCTTTTCACCAACTAAGTCATGGCTAGCTTTCTTGTGTAAGTATCCATATAGGGGCATGGGCTAAATTATTAGATATATTATGTATCTATCATATTTGCAAGTATACTTACAATTTAGTAGTTTTTGAAAGTCATTTCTCATCTTTTATTTTCAAACAAAAGAGAGAGCTAGAGAGCATTTGAGAGGGTGAGAAAATTTGAGAGCAAAATACTAAGAGAAGAGAAGGAGTCTTGGTTCATGTCATCTTCCTTCACAACTTATTTTGGAAGAAAAAGAAGAATAGCCATTAAATCAAGGTAATGGTTATTTTAAATAAAGTTTTGTTTTTAAATTAAATAATTCATCATGTTAGTATAAACATGTTAATATAGTTATTAATGTGTAGTTGTAATATTTATGCCATGCTTGAGTTTAATAGGTTTGGTTTATATTTTCGTATATTTTATATGCTAAAATATGTGTTTAATAGTGTGTAAACAAGTTTTGGAATTTATGTCCAAAAATATTTTTATAAAACTTAGGTTTGATGTTCTAATATTATAGAACATTAAATCATGAGAAAAACAAAGTTTGAATCACTCAAAATGGAGTTATATACAAAAAGTTATGATTTGTGGTAATTTATGTGATGTAAAATTTTTTATAAAAAAATAATGATATTAAATCATGAAAAATTAATTTTTTCATGTTATAAATTAATATAAGGTCATTGGTAATTTTTTTGGATTTTTATTGATGATTTAAAGCTTACTTGACGGTATATTTTTATTTAAAATGTGTATGCCGGAGCACTGTTCACAATCTGCTAAAAAGAAAAAAAATTGGTTTTTTCCGCGTAATGCGCGCAAGCTTTTGGCAGTTGGACGCGGAGACAAAACGGCGTCGTTTAGCCTCAGAAAAAAAAGTTACGCCGCGCGTACGCGCGGAAGCCAAAGCAGTGACTCCAAAACGGCACCGTTTTGGTCCTGCTACGGCATAACGCGCGCAATGCGCGAGCAACTGTTTCCGCGAAATTACCAAACTGCCCCTCCGTGTTTTTTTGGCAGAATTACCATTTTGCCCTCGGATCAGTTTTCTGATTAATTACGAAATTGCCATCGGTCTGGTTTTTCAACTTAATTACGAAAATGCCATTCGGTTAAATTTAAATAATTTAAATATTTAAAAACTAATTTAAAATTATAACAAAAATAATAATAATACAAAAATAATATTGGGGAGGATGTCTTTCATTAAGTTTAATATTTAAATATTTTAATTATTAATCTAGTTAGCTAAACCATGGTTAAGTTAAATAAATTTATTATTTATTATTTTAAATGTTAATAATAAATAAAGATGATAAATTAGCAATTATTATTTAATGCCTATTAAATAATATTTAAAGAGAGATAAAATTTATAAATTAATTATTTATTATTTAAATATTATTAAATAATAAATAAGGATAATTAAGTAATTAATTATTATTTAATTAACATTAAATAACGATTAATGGAAATTAAGTTATTAGAGTAATAATTTATTATTTAATTTAAATAATAAATAAGAATGATTTGATTATTATTTAACCTTAAATAATAATTAAAATAAATAAAATAATTAATTATTATTTAATTGACATTAAATAATAATTAAAGAGGATTAAGATTAGTAAACTATTATTTAATTTCCTTAAATTAAATAATAAGTAAGGTTAATTACTTATTTAATTATTGGTTGATTGACATTAAATTAAAGAAGGTTAAAACTAAGTTAATAATTATTTATTATTTAATTATAATTAAATAATAAGTAAGTACAATTAGTTATTATCTATTTTAAATAATAACTAGAGTTAAATAATTAATTTCTATTTAATCAATATTAAATAGTAATTAAATAGAGATTGAGTTAATAAAATAAATTGAATTTAATTATGATTTAATTAAACAATTGTAATAAGTTGTTTAAGGGTTTAATAAGTGTCCAACACTTAAGAAAATATTTTCTAACTTATTAAATTATTAACCTAAAATGATTAAGTGTCTATAAGGTTAATAATATTGTTTTGACTAATGTAAATTATGTGTTAGTATTTATGTGTGGTAAATAAATTCATTATTAAGCGTATAGTTATGCAAATACGCCGTACTAATTATTAGACCGACTTTATTAATGTTAGGTCTTTCAAAACAAGTTAGTTAAAACTAGACAATTATTGTAGCTGAGCAAACAGGCAAGTTCTCTAACCCTACTCATTTATTGCTGAACAAGTTTCTATACTTGTATTTATTGTCAAAGCTTGAAGTGGTTTAATTATTTAAAATTATCCCACATCCATATTGTTTATAAAATCGCACTTAATGCACTTGAAGCTTATTAGTTCTTGATTCATGAACTGTATTAAAAATGTCTTAAGCTAATAATTCAGCTAGACATTACGTTTCTAAATTCAATAACTTGAATACTTTTAAAAGCTTATCTAAACCATTGTTGGGTGCGGATTTCTTATATTAAGTCTGAGAATTGAACAACCCTAAATTAGGGGATTTTGTGTCGGGAAACCGACTTTGGGCGCCAGTGACTAAATGTAATGCATATACAGCGGGTTGAATAGGCTGATCCCCTTGAAAACCAAACAACTCAAAGGGTCAGAGGAAACTCTATTATACCCTCGTTAGTTCAGGGTCCTTAGTGACCACTCAACATTTTAAGATTCAAATATTCTGTTTATTAAAATTTGAATCATGTTTCATTCACAATTGTTATATCTATTGTTGAACCATTGATGACATTTCCCATTCATTCATGATATATTAAATCTATATGATTGTTCTAAACTTGCTGAGCAAACTAGTTGCTCATTCTTGCTATATCATGAACCATTTTTCAGATAATCCTGATTGCTCAAAGAAGGATAAAGGAAAAGGAAATGCCAGAGCTTAAGTTAGTTTATGCATGCTAATTAGAAGCTTAAATTTGTGTTTACTGTTGTTAAACCTTTTGTAATTCCTTATGATAGGAACTGTTTATGTTAAGGTTAATAGACCCTGGTATTGTAACCTTTTTGTAAGGGAACCAATATGTATTATTCCGCAATATTTAAATGCAATGTATGTATTTAATTGTTAGTAATATGTTGAATAGTGAGAACCAAACTCGAGGTTATGGAACCCGAATTTGGGGTCGTCACATTCATAACTCATTATTGATGAAAAATTAAATATATTTAAATATTTACAATAATAGTTCATGTATTTATAACATAAATGATAGTAAAGTTCCATATAATATTGTTCCACTATACATATTCTAGTAGTTGACGTATGTTAAAAAAAAATTAAATTTAGTTGTACATTTATCTCGGAATTTCAGTCCAATTTTATAAGATTTTTTTATTAACCCTCTTTGCATCAATATGTTAATTAAAGCAATAAAAAACAGGTATTACGGCCTCCATGCATTATTGCATTTCGAGACTAAATATTAATCAATATTAATGGATCACATGACAGATGCATAATCACAACAAAGTAAGACATTATGACTGACCATACATTATAAACTTTCAACGTTAATAAATATTATTCTATAAAAATTAATAAAATATCAATCAAAATACCAGGAATAAAAACAACACTTGTTTTTAAAGAGAGGAGTAATCATGGTAAAGATTGCAAGAATAAAATTTAATGGCTAAATAATTTAAAAGTTTTTTTAGAGTCTAATTTCTTTTTATAATTATGATTTAGAGAATTGATATTTTTATATGCTAATACGACTTATATGAAATTAATTTTTTATAAATTAATTTAATATTTTTATAAGTGAAACTTATTTGATATTATGAAAATATCAAATTAATTTGTGTAAACATCAATTCTCATAATTTATTATTAAATTTCAGGGTTAAAGGACTATTTCTAAAATTCAAACTTGAGTGATAATTTTATAATATTTATTATATATATATATATAAATATTAATAATAATAAATTAATTATAAATAATAAAATGTATATATAAAATTACAAGAAAAATAGGTCATGCATTCATCTAAATATGGGCTCGTGGAAATATGTTTACTTTTGCAGATAAGAATTCCATCAAAATAAAGAAATAAAGAAACCAGTGCCTTTACGCCGCTCGTGATTGAGACAGCGATGATGATAATGATCCTATCCAGAGAAAGTTTTCACAAAATCTGCAACGCATGCAATTTGCAATTGTGTCGTCTCAATGGGATTTCTTCTCCAACTCCCTTCTTCCCCAGCATTTCCGGCTTCTTCTTCTTCTACTCCAGTTTCCACATCCACCATCGTCAAAGCTTCATCCTCCAATTTTTCCATTCCAATCCAAAAATCAACTGATTTCGGCAAATGGGTCGCTGATTTCCGTTCCAGGTCGTTGAATTTTGCTATGTCCAGCACTCTTGCCCTCTCATTATCCCTCGCAGGCTAGTACTTTTAGTTTTACATTATAGTACTCGATTATTTTCTACATTCTAGTACTCGATTATTTCTCTTAGAATTTGAGAACTATCACGACCGAACCTACTGGGAAAAAGAATTACCACAGTTTATGTTTTGGATTTAATTATAACACAACGATGATCAAGCCTAGGGAAACCCATTACAATTATTGGATTTTTATTAAGTTTGCTTCTAAAAGCATTGCATTTGGAGAATTCTCAGCTTTTCACACATTGCGAACCAACTCAATTTCATTATCTAGTTAATAATGTCTTGATACTTTCAAAGGGCCTTTTGTAAGTCTAATGCTGCAAAATAGGTTACTAAATCCATGTATTTGCGCGTGTTTCCATTTTCCCAAGTTATGACACGAGGCAGCAAAAAATTACTTCTCCGATGTCATAGTCTTGGAAACTTTTCGTTGGCTATAACTTTTGTCATTGTAGGAAGGGGAGCATAGATTCAACAATTGCTTAATTTGGAGATTTACAGCCATCAGCCACGGGGAATTTAGGATGTACAATCATCCCTCAAGGCTATAAAAAGTAGATTATCTTAATCAATTGCTTGAATATCTTGAGCAGTAATCTATTGGTTGGTTCTTGAAGAACTTTTGTGAATAGGGTTAACTTCTTAGTGATTATATTCATGCCTTACCAAAATTTTAATTTTTAAATACCTTTGCAAATCTTCTCATCTTGCCTTTTTGTTGTT
Source organism: Hedera helix (assembly GCA_947179155.2). Taxonomy (NCBI): domain Eukaryota; kingdom Viridiplantae; phylum Streptophyta; class Magnoliopsida; order Apiales; family Araliaceae; genus Hedera; species Hedera helix. The sequence continues at coordinate 33,071,039 of OX359283.1, read as the reverse complement.
TTGTTTTGCAAAACTTGAAGTCTTCTTCTGAAGACCTGATTATAGTTGAAACTAATTTACTTTTTTCTATGGACTCTTATAATTCCAAAATAAATCAAAATAATTGAGTTAGTTTTTCTACTATGCCTATAGAACTCCTTTTTCCTCGTATCAGACTGCATATTATAAAGAAAACAACAAACTTTGTAGGGGTTGGATTTGCTGAGGCAAAAGTTGGGGTTAACAAGCCAGAATTGCTTCCGAAGGAGTTTACCCCTGTTATTGACGTTGCTGGTTTCCTGTCAGATGGGCAGGTATGGTTCTTTGTTATCATTTGGTTGTCCTATAGGGCATGTGCACTTGTAAATACCGACTCTCTTTTTGAATAACCTTAATTTCCCTCCCTCTCTCTCAAAAAGGTTAAAGCAATATTTCTGACTTTTCTGATTGTGAGTTAACTACTGGCATGCATCTAACCACTCTTCTAGATTTGTAAAATTTATTGGATTTTTTTTTTTTTTTTTGATAATGTGGAGTATTCCAACCGCAGTCGGACTAAGTCTCCCCACCCCGGGCCAGACTTTTCGCACGGGCTTTGCTTAAGACATGGTTTCGCCCTGAAACGTGCGACTCGTGGCCCCGTTACCTGTTAAGGCATAAACATTGTTACAAGTGGGACTCGAACCCAGGACGTCTGGGTTTATGGCTCGTCCAGGGCTAAGCTTAAACCACTGAGCCAATAGCCGGGGTTAAATTTATTGGAATTCGAGTGTTATTAACTAATAGGTCCCCCAAAAGTTATAATGCATATAACTTCCCTGTCCCACACAATACTATTGGAACCCTCAATCTTCTTCTGTGTGATTCTGTAAAACATAGAAGTTAAATTAGGGTAATTTCCTCCAACTGTAATATTGTCTAGGAAGAGAACTTTTGGGCACTAGTGATCCTGGTACTGAGATCAAGCTTGAATTCTAGTAATAATAAGTTCGTAGTTCAGTACTGTAAATTTTTTTTATGCATAAGAACTTATTTATCTATTCCAAATAAATATTGAACTTTATGGGGTGATATCTCTGACTCGGGTCCTTTATATCTCCAAGTTTTTGACATTTTCAAGTTTGCAAATACTCTTCTGTCTCTCCTGCTCAGTTCATAGTTATGAAGGACCTCTTTTTTTTTAGTTTTAACTGTTCTGGTTGGTTATTAGAGTTGATTTTATTAGTTATAAACTTACAATGAGAACAATCCAAAATTGGAATTCTTTATTATCAGTGGCGTGAAGCTTTTTTTGGTTATTTTGTCTTAGTGTTTCCTATGAGTAATAATGTTTGTCCCTTTTATATATATATGGTAGAATAGTCTTTATTAGTAGGACATGAAAAGTGAAATATGCTTATATGGTAGAATAGTCTTTATTAGTAGGACATGAAAAGTGAAATATGCTTATAGGTATTGATTAACTGTAGGAAAATAGAATTGCACAGGAGATTACTGCTATTGAAAAGGATACTGGTTTCAAGCTGAGAGTTCTTGCTCAGAATTATCCTGATACCCCCGGTACCTTTTTTTTAAAGCAATTATGCCTTTTTCATAATTTTGTTATTTGTATCTGCCAGTCATGTGATTTATTAATCTTATTCAGGGTTAGCGATTAAAGATTATTGGCAAGTGGATGACAGAACTATTGTTTTTGTAGCTGACCCTACCTTTGGTAAAGAACTCATAGACATTAACTTCTTCTAATTACATCCTTGATGAATGACTTGTGTTTATGTTTTCTTCCTAAACAGGCAATATATTGAACTTTAATGTGGGGGATTCGGTGGATCTAGACATACCGCGTAGCTTCTGGAGCCGCTTGTCTGGAAAGTATGGAAACATGTTTTATTGGAAAGAGAAGGTAAAACTTTCATTTACTTTCGTCACTGTTTTCTTCTGTGTTTGTTTGGATTGTACTGTATCTTTGTGATATTATGGGTGACACAGGGAGAAGATGCATCTATTGAATCTGCTGTCATGGCAATAGCGAGTTGCTTGAGAGAACCAGCGGGACGAAATAATTGCTCAGAGCTAAAATAGATGTAACTGCAGAAGTTGGGTCTGTGATTAATAATTACTCTTATACTCCAGGTCAATCTTTTGTATTTATCATGTTGCGTTTTTTTAAGTAGTATTGGGGAAGTTATATTTAGTATAAAAGAGAACAGCGAAATATTGCAATATGTTGTCATTTCATGTGATGATCCTAGTTTGTAACATTAGAGTTATTTACTATTTGTTTTTTATGGAAAAGAAATATGAAAGGAAAAGGATACCCTTGACTAAGCAGAAAAGTGAAGTGGTAAGAGATACACTTTCATTAGTGAAGTCTAAAACTATAGAAATCTGCCAAGTGCCAAGTGAAGTCACCAAGTAAATCATGATCTAGTATAATTCTGTTCCTTTAGGAATATGTGGGTATGAACAAATATCATGATTATGATCTGAACTTGAAAGGAGGGATGTTTTTATTCTTTGTTAACATAAACAAAAAGACTGCTGCCTGAATTTTTTTACTAAACGTTAGTCTCATTCCCCTAGGAAATATATCTCACATGATGAGGATTACATTGTGAGCAGACCATAGACCAGTGTTCGGCATCAGCCGTCTTCTTCTCCCTACTATCTTGTAGAATCTTCTCTAACTCCTCAGGTTGACAAGGGATTGAGAGGACCCCCTTCTGTTCTAATCCATATTCCTCTTCGGCTTTCTCCAATAGCCTTAAAAATGCAGGATTGGTTAGGTAGCTAAGTTCAACAACGAACCTCTTTGTTTTCTCCCCCTTTGCTGCAAAAACAGCAAAATGGCCTTCCTTTACATCTGGTGGCAGCATCACCGTATCATTCAGTTCTTCCTTGAATTCAACGTTATTGAGGTTTAGCTTCTTACATCTTGGAAGTGAGAGACTCCTCTGCAGCAGTTTGATGAAAAGCTTAACCAACATCAACCCATTATTCTTATTATCCTTGGACATCTTGAAGTACTAACTAATAAGAATGTAAGTTCGGAACTTTAGTTACTGACAGATAAAAATTTTAGTTTAAAACTTTAGTTTCGGAGGTGATTTTTCTGGAGAGCTTTGGAGTGGATTTTATACCTAGTAGTTACGGGGGTGGGAGACAGCTGAAATTTCTGAGATGCTCAGCTATGGGATCATTGCACATGGCTGAAAGTGTTAGCCATTAATTGCATCATTTCATGGGTCATTTCCTATTTCCTATGATTTGATAATGTGTTGGGTCCTTAAACACGCGTTACATGGTTCAGCTGCCTAATCTTCCTATAATAAAAGCCTACTCTTGTGCACTTTATTTGGATGCTGGAGATGTCAAGAACGGTGGTCAGACTACTGTTAGTAGGCAAAGAGAAAAAGAAAAAATAAAGAAAAGAAAATTAAGATATGGTTTTCATTCAAATAATGTTTTTGTGAACAAATAGTTGACTTGCCTAAAACTAATGTGAAGTTAATGAATAATAACCAATAATGAAAACAGGACACATGTTTGTTTTCTATGACCGACAACCGTAACTCTTCTATCCGCCGACTATTGACGGTTCTGCAGTGAGGTAAGCAGTCCCTACAAGTCCCTTTTTCTTCTAAATTTTCTTCCATCTTCACAAGTGAATAGTGATAGTTGTTCTGTACTAAGAAAATAGCCATTATGATTTCTTGAAAAGCTCCCTTTTAATTACGTGCATGCAGGAATCTTGATCAATAACATTGTAAGCACACAGTTTGATGTGGTTTTGTCTAGTGTTATGAATGCTTAGAAGTGAAACCATATATTTTCCGCCATTATTACAAAAGGTCTCATCTTTTTCCCATTTGGATTCTTAATACTTACTGCATACAGAATGTGCAAGTCAGTCTCCTTCCAACACCCTTCAACCAATTAAGTTTTTTTTTTTTTTTTTATCACTTTCTTTCTTTCAGTGGCTTCCATACTGTTTGGAAGATTTACGAGAAATTATCTTCTGATTATTAAAGAAGGGAAGAAAAAACCAGAAAAGAAAAAGAAGCACATGCAAATTCATAAATTAGGTGAAAAAACATCCACTTTTGTTAGGTATGATTGGAGCTTCCACTATAGAAATATTAGACCGCAAAGTGTAATAACATGACAAGTACCAGAACAAACCAACTAAGTCAAGTTCTAGATTGCAACCCATGTTTATCAAGTAGTAGTAGCACATGACAAATGTTTGGCATCAGGAGAGAAAACACACCAAGTACTCTATTATCCATACTATAGTTTATAGCATTTGGCACCACCAGTCCATGTGAGTCTATTGCACTGGGAAAATGATACGTAAATAGATCAAAGTTGTCTATTTTATCGAGACAAAACATTGCTTATTGAATATCCCGTTATGTATTAACTATAATAAACCAGTTGTACAGTACAATCAACTAATGTACTTGAAAGCTTGAATTATGTTTGAAGTAATACAGTTCAAGCCTTCAAGGCTTAACTAATGATTGCATGGACATGCCTTCACTAGATCAGTCATACAGCTAAACAGAATCCAAGGTCTTCAAACATCACATATACAAGAGCATTCTATGACACACAAAAAGCAAAAAAGAGAAATAAAAAGAAAGATCAAACACAAATGAAGAGACTTGGTACATAGGATGAGTCCACTTGTAGTGCAGTTGCAAATTCTTTTGCATCAGGCTCTCTCCTCTTTCTTGCTCTCAAGAATCCTCCTGAGCTCACTAGGGCGACAAGGAACTGCAAGAACTCCCTCTTGTTCAAACCCGAATTCCTCAGCCGTGTGCTCTAGCAACTTGAGAAATCCAGGGTGAGCTAAATAACTCATTTCGATAACAAACCTCTTCACCTCACCGTTGTCGTTGACAGTGTGAACTACAAAGTATCCTTCCTTCACATCCTCGGGCAGATAATCCGTCAGTGAGCCCGTCTCGTCATCAACTGTAAGACGAATGTAATCCAATTTTTTTGGAGATTTAAAGATTCTGAGTAGCATCTTTTTAACCAACTTAAGAATCACTGAACTTTCCCTCATACCTAAATGGAACTTTATAAGTACCTAAACACTGATTACACTTGGTATTCTTAAAGTGAGATTTATAGAGATGAGGGAGAAAAGTAGACATTTCCATATTCTTGAAAAGAATGGGTGAGCCTTGAGCATATTACAATGTCGTGAGTGATGCGTTACTTTTCCTAATTGTGTGAGCGTTTGATCCTCATACTATTTTGTTGCTAGGCAAATCAGAAAGCTATTTTTTCATGTGAAGGTTGTCTTGTTAGTGCTTAGGTGAAGGATGTGGACAGCCATTAAGACTGCAAGTACAAAAGCAATATGCAGTGTACAAAATGGATTATTTTTTTTTTTTGCCTGCTTAAAGTGTACATAATAATAGTCTTGTGCACTAGTACATCAACGAGAGAGGTTCCACCATTGCTGCAGACTTGAGGTTTTCAATTTTTTTCACAAAATAAATTACAGATAAAATGATCCCAAGTTCCTGAAGCACAGACCACGAGATAAGTCTTGTATATATTCCCTCTGTTCCACAGTAGCAGCCTCAGTAGCCAAAAAAAATAGGAGTTACAAAAGTTTGAGTCCCCTTTGCTTTAATAGCAGTATAAAATGACACATCTCAAGTTTACCATTGAAATTTCATTATATTCAAAAAAACTCAATGAAAAATTGGTAAAAAGAAATAAATAAATTAAAAAAAAAAAGCGAAAGTTTGTGGATAAGAATTTTTTTTGGAACGATGTAGTACCATTGCTTTTCATTGGGTTGGTTTTCATCCAAAATAGTAGAATTGAGAATTGTTCAACAGTTCATACATTTGATCTTGAAGATGAACCACCCTAGCTCCCCTAGTTTTATACTTGGGTTTCAAATGAATGAGTCTAGGGCCTGACCGCTTATGTGATGAATACTATGGGGTTGAGGAATCTTGGCCTAAACAAATTACTAATTATACCATTAGCTTAGGCTACTAAGAACCGCTCCTCTTCACTTTTCCAACGACGCACTCTTTCCTCTAGCTGTTTGCCCCCCAGCTTCTGGCTAAATAATGACCGCAAAAATTGCAATGGCACTCTTGATTTTGTAAGGGCGGAATCAAATCGAGCCAATATCAGTTTGGAGTTGAAATGGCAACCAGGAATGACAAGGAATGCTGATTCAAAGTACAATTGTTTCTAATGAAAAGAAAAAATGCATACAATCTACTTCAGTTTCAGAACACCACAAACCAAATTTGAAAGTAGCAATTTCGAAAAGACAAGTTTAAATCGAGTAGAAACATTACCCATTACATTATAACCACTGATTCAAAATACATCACCAGTTAAAAAGGGTACATAATAGTATCGGGTTAACCAATTTATCAAACAGTTGGCCTGCGTTTGAAGCCGGACCCAGGATCATCTGTGGAAGGAAACGACTTGAGACTGTTGACATTGCGGCGTTAAGGCCACAACGGCAACGCTATTGCATCTCATCAACCTTATCAGAGATCCCCGAGAATAAAGCTTCCATGGACCCATCCTTTCTGTACCGGACCCAACCATTTAAGCCCAACTCTCTATCATTCTCAACAGTCTAGTTCCTATAAAACACCCCTTGCACCAGCCCTAGGGCTGCAAATGATTTGAACTTTGTTGAATTTGAACATGTTTGCATAACATGATCGAACCAACATACATGTGCGAGTTCGGATCGTTAGTTGTTCACAAACAATTCACGGACATAGTCGAATAACATTATATTCGCGAACAACTCGTGAACGTATTTGAACTTGATCAAGTTCATGAACATTTGAATCAATTATTTGTATTTAGAATTTAAAAACATTAAACAAGTAAGAAATGCAATTCAAACTCGAACTACTTGCAAACCAATCGAACCGAACCATATGGTTCGCGAACATGTTTGATTGAGCAATCAAACACGATACTATGTACAAACTCGACTTGATAAGTTAATCAAATCAAATTCGAGCCGAACTCGAACTGAACCGAACCTGTTCGTGAACGGTTCGATTCGTTTGTAGACTTAGGGCTAGCCGTCTAATTTTAACCCTAACCTACCTATCCACAAACACAAGTATGCAGAATAAAAATACACATGTACAGAAATAGATGTATTTAATTGTTGATTAAATGTACCGTTTTGTGGGCGGAATCGGAGTTGGACATGGTAGTAGTAGAGAAATGAGGTCGTAGCAGAGAAGGTATAAGAGAATAAGGAATAGAGAGAAAGTGATAGTGGCGAATCAGAAGAGGATGAAGAAAATTTTGAAATGATGTGGTTGCTCTACCAACTAATGGCCGTGGTGACCATGTAATCTTCCATCGCTGTAAACTGTTGTTATAAAATACTAGTATTTGGGTTTTGGAGAATAATTGTGCAATCGTTACTGTCATCTAGGGCTGCAAACGATCCGATCCAATTCAAATTTTGTTGAATTCGAACCAAACATGTTAGCGAACGGTTCGATTCGTTTGCAGGCCTATTGCCATCCAAACTTGCCCCAAGTATGTTCACTACTCTCCCGCTTGTTTGTATCAGCCTTTTGTGATCACAATGTTAATTAGTACTCCCCCGTTCCACGTTTTAAGAAAAAATACAAAGGTTAAGTAATATAATTAATATTTTATTTGATTGATTAAAATGAGTATAAAATTTTAATATTATTTTTTAAATGTAAAAATTAAAAAATATAATTAATATTTTGTCTTATTAACTAAAATGCATATAAAATTTTAATATTGTCATTCAAAATTCACAGGAAAAGATGAAAGATAAAAATATTAATATTTAATACAGTGATAATATGATAAACTAAGTCATTAATATTTACTTAAAATCTACAAACAACAAATAAAAATGAATAAATTTTAATCTTTAAAAAGACAAATAAAAAGAAACAGAGGGAATACGAATTACTCATTCCATTCTATTTTTTATAAGAAAAATCACATTTGTAATTTTTTTTAATTTTATTATCAATAATAGTAAAATAAAATAATTTAATCAAATTTTGTATTCATAATTTTATTATCACGTCATTAGTATTTAAAATTTTGCAAATAAGATTGTTTTGTGAAATTTAGAAAGTATTCTTTTTAAATAATACTCACTCCACACCAAATAAAACTATAACACTATGTTTCTAAGTTTAAAAAAGAAATCAAAAGAATAAAAAGCTTAATTTATTTTAGAAAATGAAAAATTAAAAAAAAACTTTTACCTTTTCAATAATATTGTTACTGAATTTATTAAAGAAAATGAAATAAAAACTAAAATTTATATTTAGATTATTAATTTATCTAGGTTGTGCAATTGTTAAATATCGTACTGAATCAGTTTGAATCGGACTGAACCGATTATTGAAAATGTGCAAAACTCTGAATCGATACCAGTTGAACCAGTATACCGAACTGGTAAGCGGGTTCGATACTGATTTTTATCGAAAATATACAAAAAATTATTATTATTATTAATAGTTAAAAATAAATAAATATTAAAAAAACTGGTATAACCGATACAGTTCGATAAATACCGAACTCTCAAAATTATACCGAAACTGATTGTACCGACATACCGAACCAGCATCGGATCGGTCTTTTTTGTACTGGACTGATCTGTTCGGACCGATCCTACATACCCAAAATATCAGTTGGACCGAAAATTTTAAACACCCCAATTTACTTTTATATTAGATTTATGTGTTTATAATATAAATGGTATCATAGAGATTATAAATATTTAATTTATATTATTTAATTTTTTATCTATTTATGGATATTCGTCCATTTTTTAATAGAAATTTAGATTAAAAGAACGGTTAATTTTTTTTAACCATTTTTCTTTTCAGTTCATTCTAAGATTCGAACACGCTGTCATTAGGGTGTAAAATGATTCTGTTTGCAAACATAAACTGTAGCCCAATCCAATACCTGAGCTGTGTTATACTGGATCTCTTAGAAGTCTACCAAATACGGATGCATCAGGCCCGAAACATATTAATAAATGCTAAAACTGTTTATGTAGAAGTCGAGTACATAGCAGCAGCAGGCCTTGGACCACTTCACCTTCAATCAGTGAAGATGAAGGCGATGAAGAGGTATGTGCTAAGCCTAATTAATATCCCTCAAATACATCAGTGCAAACGTTGTGGACCGCAACAACCGGTAGAATAGTCCCCTCGGCATCGACAGTAGAACACGCGCTTAAGGATTCCTCTGATTGCGGTCGCATCTCCAACGCTAAGGCACCTGCCGCCATCGGAGAAGTCTTGGCGACGCGGCTCAAGGTTGAGGGGCTGGACCGTGGGTTAGAGCGTGGAATTCACACCCACGTCAGTAAAGTGATCCAGAAGAAGGGCAATGCCAATGAATAATGGGGTCAAGCTCATTCTGGATAATGGCACAGAGTCTGGGCCATCCCAATAATAATGTAATGGGCCTACCTTTTTGCTGTCACGTTTCGTTAGCTACTGATATGTATTAAGTGATGTACATTATGGCAGATGCTTAGGTGGTTTGGTTAATTGTTTTTGCTTCTAATTTTTAATTTTTGAAATTAAAATTAGAAAATAGTATTTAGTAATTATTTTTATTTTGAAAAAAGTGAAAATAAAATTTATTTTAACAGTAAAAAAGTGAAAACACAACAAAGAAACCATTCTAACTTTAACAAGATCCAAGTATCGAATCTTGTTAACAATAAAATTTTGAACTCTATCTTTTCATAAAAATAAATAAAACTAATATTTAAATATAATTATCAAATAGCGTTGTTGATTTTTGTTTTCACTAGTGAAAGTAAGTAGAAACAAAAACATATGAAAACAAAAATAGAAAATAAAAAACATGAAAGTAAAAACAGTTACCAAACGGACCCTTATTCTTTATTCTCTTTCTGTCCCAATTTAATTGTCTCTATTTGTTTGTGTATAATGTACAATTCCACTTTTTTTTTATCTTCTACACTAAAAGAAGAAAAATATTTTTATTAATAAAAATATAGGTAAATGATATTTTTAACACGAAAAATATCAATCCAGTGCAATTCTAGCGCTTAAAGTATCAAACCCCAAATATGAATTAGGAAATAAGATTTTGAGATATCCTAATTTGAGAATAAGGCTAATTTGAAACATAATGAAACTCATAGTTTCCCTAGCACCACAAGGTAGCCCAATGGTGGGTTAAGGTATGTTTAGAACTTGAAAATTAAGATGAAAAAAAAAAAGAAAAAAAATTAAATTTAAAAAAGAAAAAGAAAAAGAAATTTAAATTTAAATTAAAAAAAGAAAAATGAAGATAAATTGAAAAGGAAAAGGAATGTGTACAATCCAGCAAGATTTAATTAATTGGAAAGTTAAATTATTTTTTTGCATATAATTAATTAATTGAAATTAGGGAGTCTATTAGGATTTTGACAACTCATATATTGATTTGTTATGTTTAAAGAATGTTAGATATAACCCTAATCCAATTTAAATTTGATTAGTTGAATTCTCGAGTAGATACCTTATGCATTCTATAACTCCTGAAAAAAATCATAATTAATTAATTCGATGTCAAAATTAAGTGAATTCAAAGTCTATTTATTTAATTTTTCGTCCTCTTTAATTTTAAAGAGAAATAAAAGTTATTTGGTAACATTTTCCTAGCTTAAACCTATCCTATTTTTTGTCACTATTTTCAAAGTTAATTTTAAAAACTCATAACTCAGTCATATTTACCCAGAATTGAGTAATTCTTTGATCCTATTTCGTATATTTTTTCGAGAGTTATAATTTTCGTGAAGATATGATGTTAAGAGATTATAAGGATTCTAGAAGACCAAAAAGTCGTATTATTTACTTTTGTGTACTGAAGAAAGACAAACATGGTAAATATTATTTTATATTATGATTTTAAATTTAACTATATATGGGTTTTAAACTAAAGATTATTTTTAAGCAAAATATAGAAATGAAATTAGATATCATGATAATCATAAAGAGAATATGAATTTATATAAAGGTATATAAATTGATTGAATGTAAAAGTTAAAATTTGCTTCTATTTATTTAAGGTTTATTGCATGCGTTATATCTCTTAATCCAACCGTTGAATCGTTATAAATTTTGGATATGTTATACTCATTTAAGCTGAGAATCTTTTTACCAATTTTAAACCGTTAAAGTTAAGTATTTTATTTATTATGAATTTTAAAAAGTGGTTGGTCCGAAATTTTTGTAAAAAAATTTTCAACAGTAAGTTCTAATATTTAAAAATGGATAACTTAATGATTTTAAATTCGATCTGAGTGATTGTTAATGCTAAATTTGATTATTTGAAGTTTAGTTTATGTAAAAATTAATTAATTTAAAAAATAATTATAAAATCAAAATGATATGAGCGATACAATAGACCGAGGTCTTAAGAATAATTTATTGCAGCGGAGTTTTAAGATTTTTTAATTTTTGCTATTAATTTTTATACTTTGGAGTATTAATAAATGATTTTAGGCGAATAATTAAATGTACTTTAAATAGATTAAAAAGTGTTTTGAAGTTGTTAGCTTGAATTGTATACTTAATTTGGGGTAAATATGTTTAGGTGGTGAATAAGATTTCATATTTAATATCGTTGGCATTTGGGCCTAAAATTTTGTGGAGTGTGCTATAAATGAATTTGATTATCAAGTATGAATTTCGTATTCTGCTTCTTTAATTATTGTTGCATTATCTATATCTCGTGATATCTCATAATTCGTTACCTTTTCTTTATATTTCTGTTGACGCTCTTGAATAAAAGTTTGATCTTTGATACCTCAACTTTATTTTATAATTTGAACTCTTTTCCTTCTATTATAATTTGAACATATTTCATAGTTCTTCAACAATATTCTCATTATGTTAATCTATTTGTTTTGCTATTTGTTTAGAATTTGGTACTCGTTTAATAAATTCGTTTTAAATCTATTCAAATTCATATTTTGCTTCGTTTTGGTCTAAATGTCCCGAACTTCATAATTTGTACTCTTTTAGACTTCATCATGCATCAAATTTTAGTTTGATCTTTTTAGAGCTATACATGTTATTACTTTCTTGGAGACATTGTGTTTATGATTTAATTTAGTTCAACATGTACATTTAGAACTTTTATGTCGGTATTGTGTCGCATGTGTTGTAATCGACATCATATCTTTGGTAGAATAAACAATAGGATATACCTAAACTATAATCACCTGTGGAGATACCACATGCATGCTTCGAGGCATGACTCATTATGTGGTTAGGAGTGTAAATGAATTGAACATATCCTAATAGAGATTGAACTACTCGAATTATACTCGTAAGATTAAATTCTTACTCAAATTCGACTCGACTCAAATATAATTCGAGAAGGGGGGTTAACAAAATTTGTGGCATGTGTTTGCTATATATTAGGACGGTTTTTTTGCAATAAAATAGTAAAATGTGTGCAATACTATTAATAAAAATAATGAAAGACAAAAAAATCGTTAATAAATGAATATATTTAAAGTCAAACTTATATGGCGGCATGCAACAACGTCCCTTTCCCATAAATTTAATTATTATTCTTGTTAGAAATCTAACATAAGGGAAAATGTAAAAATATAAGTTCATAAATGATTAGAAAAGATCCAAAAACTTTTTAGATTTCCTTTCCCCCCCCCCCTCAAGTTTATCAAGTTCAAAACATACAAAATAGGAGAGAGAGTTTCCCTTTGGACTTCTGGTATATATTAATACTGACTTAAATTGTGATATCATTTTCGTTCGTGCTGCTGGAAAGACTAAATCTTTGCCAATTAGGTGTGGCATGGAAGTGAGAAGGGTAATTTTAGGAGAATAAAGCTAGCTCGATAGAGTTGATGGGAAAGTGAGTTTTATCGTTTTAATCGACTTCGGAAACATGTAAAACACATGCAGCAGTACTCGTAAAGAATGCATGCATCCAGATGTTCAGCCACATTAAATCGATGGGTTTGAATTTATTTACTACAACTTATCCATATTGATGGTCAAGAAAGAACGAAGCATGATGCGTAAGTAATCTACCCCTAGCGTTTCCTCCCTCCCTCCTCACGTGCAAAGTACACGACCAATCCGTAGACATATACAAGTATATGAGAACCTTTAATTGCATGTAACCCTTGGAATAATAAAATAAAAAATATAAAAAATTTAGTATAATCATGAATATGACATACACTGTATTAACAGATGTGACGGACTCGAAATTAATTCGAGATTAACTCGCGAATCAATCAAAATAACTTAATTAATTTAAATAAGATATTCATTTACCATATTATATATAATAATAAATTAATAAATAAAGTATATGTTATGCAATACCATTAATCTATTGGTTTAATTGCTTCTTTTATTTACTCTATTAAAATAAACACCACACAAGCTAGTGTTTGTTACACTAACTTTGATGATAACACATGAATTTTTGAAACTTATTACATCGTCTAATTTATTTTGGAGACGTGTATGCATGACTAGATAAGATACTCCTAAAATATTTTTCCAGTTGTACTTTTGGCAAACCAAAATTTATTAAAATAACCTTTTCTTTTAAAATGACAAAAACTGAACATGGCTTGAATATTCAAAGTCGAAGAAAATGCCAAATGTGTATGACGTGGAGTGGGATCCATCACATCCCCTTCAGTCATTCATGTCTGGTGGCTATAGCCATTTACCGCCTTCTTTCCCAAAGGCCATCACTCTCAACCCAAAACCCAGTCAAACTCCATTAGCCACTTGCAACCCAATTGAGAAGTTCAAAAAATTTATTTAGAATACGACCCCCAATTGTATATGAAACTTTTCAATTACACCCATAATATTGTTCATGTACATTTTATGTACCATGTATGTATGACTCATCATATATACATGTCATGCCATGGCAAAACAGAGCAATTCGTCGTAGTCAGAGCTGAGTCAGAGGCGTTGGATGGTCAATCTCATGACTCATCCCTCTCTTCCTGCGGTTGGTTTTGTCCCCATAAAGTGATGCTGATGTATACGGTGTACCATTCTCATTTCTCAATTAACTTAGTTATATATATCTTGTATTTTGACCTTAACATAAAAATAAATTTAAATACATAAATTTAAACATAAATTCTATCTTTATTATTAAAAAATAAATTTTGACATAAAAATTCATATAAAATTTTACTTTTTAATAACAGAGATAAAATTTATATTTAAATTTATGCTCTAAAATTATATTTATAAACTTGTCCTTGAGATAAAGCCTATTTAGCCAATAACTTAATATATTTCGCATCTTACCTCAACCCACTCCCATCTCTCACTTTATCACCTACTCCATCCATTCCAAAAATATTAATGATAAAATTTTAAAGACAATTATATATATATTTTTAATACTAATTAAAAATTTAATAGAGGTGATGTTATGTTAGAAATCGCAGTAAAATAATAATAATAAATTAAGAATATAATATTATTTTATAATTTTAAAGTATAAATATATCTTCTTTTTTAAAATAAAAATAAACTTAAAATTGCATCTCTAATTTAAAATGGAGGGAGTAATGACTGCCCCTTGATTTGTTTGGCCGTTGTATTGGACATAAAACATAAAATTCAAATCAATTTGGATTGCCTAGCTAAAAAGTAATCATATATATATATATGAAATTTAGAGTTTAAAAAGCCGGGTTGGTGGCTTCTTATTTCTTAAACTAGTTGTTGCATAACTCTTCCCTGCATAATTATATGGAGGCTGTGTAATTAAGCATACTTACTGGTTTTATAAATGAATGATAAGAATGATGTTTATCATATACATAAAATACGTAAGCTCCCAAATTAAAGCATTTATATTGTACGGATAAATGGCATAAATTTGTGACATAGATGCCTAGACAATGTATAGCTGACAAATTTGGTGGTTATGTTTAGGATCCATTATGAAAATAAAAGAAACTAATAGTAAACAAAATGCAAATAATTTTGATGTTCCTTTCTATATTGATCCAATTAGGTAGGTTGCGATTGAAGAGGAAACCATGAGCTCATTAGCTAATCCAGCAGAGATCATGCCTTGATTAGCTATGTTTCTAGAGATTTATCCTGCATTTTATGCTAGTGTGTGTGCGTGTGTGTGTGTATATATATATATATACACACACATATTTTAGTGTTCATGAGTTCCGAACAAAATAGAATAGAACGAAAAATTTGAAGTAGGATAGAAAGAAAAAATAAAAAAATTATAAGTGTTTTTTAATGTTTTTGCTAGACATGAGCAAGGCGTATGATAGGGTGGAGTGGAAATATATGGAAAGATTGATGGAAAAAATGGGGTTTGCAGATAGTTGGATTAGATTGATAGTGACTTGTATGTCTACAACTACATATTCGGTGTTGATTAATGGTGAGCCTCATGGAAATATTGTGCCAACAAGGGGTCTTAGGCAAGGGGATCCTCTCTCACCCTATCTGTTTTTGTTATGCACAGAGGGCTTTCATGGTTTGTTGAAGAAGGCAGATATGAATGGGGATATAAGAGGAATCTCAATTTGTAGAAATGGACCTAAGATAACACATCTTTTATTTGCAGATGATAGTCTTATTTTTTGTAGGGCTACGAGGATGGAGTGCCAAAAATTGATGGAGATACTTGATATGTATGAAAAAGCTTCAGGTCAACAAATCAACAAGTCCAAAACCACACTTTTTTTCAGTAGATCAACGTCCCAAGAAGTGCAATCCTCAATCATGCATACACTTGGAGTACCTGCAGTGCAACAATATGAAAAGTACTTGGGCTTACCTTCTTTCATTGGGAGGAGAAAAAAAGAGAGCTTCGACAATATAAAGCAAAAGGTGTGGAAGAAAGTTCAAGGATGGGAAAGTAAACTTCTATCTCAAGCGGGAAGAGAAATTTTGATTAAAGCAGTGGCACAGGCATTACCTACGTATACTATGATGTGTTTTAAGTTGCCGATGGGATTATGTCATGATATTGAGACTCAAATAAAAAAATTCTTTTGGGGACACAGGGGTGATAGTCGAAAGATACATTGGATAAATTGGGGGGAATTGTGTAGACTGAAGGCAGATGGATGAATGGGATTTAAAGACCTTTCACGCTTCAATGATGCACTTTTGGCAAAACATACATGGAGGTTGCTTCATGATCATTCTTCGCTCTTCTACCGGGTTTTCAAGGCAAAATACTTCCCCAATGGCACAATCATGGAGGCTGGGAAGCCTAGCTCATCATCATATGTTTGGAAGAGCATTATCCGTGGACGTGATGTGATTAAAAAGGGGGCGTTTGGAGGATAGGTGATGGAAATTCAGCACGTATATGGGGAGATAGGTGGCTACCGATCAAACACTCCCCAAAAATTATTTCACCGCCGGTAAATGACATGGTGGAGGCTCGGGTTTGTGAGTTAGTTGATCCAGAACAGAAAGTGTGGCGACATGAAATCATTGACAACTTGCTGCTGGAATTTGAGGCCGAAATTGTTAAAAAAATTTGCCTTAGTCGTACCGATCAACTTGACAAACTAATGTGGCCTTTTACTGCAAATGGAACATATACAGTGAAGTCAGGTTACAAATTCCTGCAACTTGAACACCAACATCAGCAACCAGGGCAATCTAATGAAGAGAGACTGAAACATTTGTGGCAGACTATTTGGAGTTTGAATGTGCCGAGCAAAGTGAAAAATTTGGTGTGGAGAGCGACAAAAAACTCTTTGCCAACAAAAGCCAACTTAGCACACCGTAAAATTACTAATGATAACATCTGTGAGCTATGCCAACTCCATAAGGAAGACGTGCTACATGCTCTATATGCATGCCCTCAGCTTAAAGATGTATGGAAACAGGTACCGCTTTGGAACTTTGAAAGTTTGAAGAGAACAAGTTCCTTCATTGATCTGTTTGGGCATGTTTGTATAGAGAACAAACATTTGGAAAGATTTGCTATGATGGTGTGGGCGATTTGGAATAGGCGTAACAACATTATGCATGGTAAAGTGTCTATTCCAATTCAACAAGTGGTATCACAAGTTCAAGAAAGGCTGCAGGAATTTACACTCAACACCTCATTCACTAAGCTTCCGGGAATAAAGACCGCGATTAGGTGGGAGCCACCAACAAATTCCTGTTACAAAGTTAACTTTGATGGAGCGTTGTTTCAGGCTGATAATTGTGCTGGACTGGGTGTAGTAATCCGAGATGAGTTTGGGCAGGTGATGGTCTCCCTATCTCAGCAAGTTCCTCTGCCGGTCACAACCATTGAAGTTGAAGCATTGGCAGTCCGACGTGCTCTTTAGCTAGCTCGCGAAACGGGTTTTACTAGAGTTACTTTGGAGGGCGACTCTCAAGTCTTGATAAATGCCCTAAAATCACAGCAGATATCTTTTGCTCACTTTGGTCACATAGTAGCAGATATCAAGGGCCTAGCTTCCCTGTTTCATGAATGTAATTTTTCTTTTGTGCGTAGACAGGGAAATAATGTAGCTCACTCACTTGCGAGACGGGCAACTTCATTTTATCAACTACAAGTCTGGATGGAAGAAGTACCATCAGATGTAGTATCTGTTCTTATGGCTGCTTCTTCTAGCCATTTTGATTAATGAAAATTACTTATGCGATTCTCAAAAAAAAAAAAAAAAAAAAAAATTACATTTTATCCTTCTATTAAAGTAAAGGGTGTAATAGAATTTATGAAATATTTGCTTATATTTTATAGTTTTAATTTTGTCCAAATCTATTCATTTTTTGAATAATTTTTTTTTTGAAAGAAAAGTGACCATGTTTTTTAGAATTTTCTTTACTTTCAGTCCATTAAAAATTACATTAACAAGATAATTAGACAAAAACTTCCGTTTTTCATGGATTTTTTTTTCCCATCCATTTTAAGTCAGAACACAATGTCATCAATATTTTTACATATCAAATTCCAAAATTTGGAAAGAAATAAATTAAGTCAAATTTATGCATGCATAGATCGTTGTCACATATAACAATTAAACACGTTGTTGGCGGAATACATTGCTATTAAACATTTTGGACCGGTGACGACGCAAGCAAATACGTCAAAATTTTTATTGAAATATGGTGGGCTTCTTCCTTGGTTTCATCACTGTTATAACATTAAAAATCACACACAAAAAAAAAAACTCAACTAAGTAAAAATCGAACATAAAATAAGAAATAAATTCACCTAAATAAAAATTAAATCTGAAATCTAAAAATCAAAATATTTTAATCTTAACCACTAAATTAAGACCTCATTGATCGACTCTGTGTTGATTTCTTTAATTCTAATTAATAGAATTTCATTTCAAACATTTACGCAAGGTTTTGAAAATCGGACCGGACCGGCGGTCGGACCGCGGGTCGACCTGAACCAGTCCACTTTCCGGTCTGGTCCAAGCCCAAAAACCGTTTTTGGTCAAAAACCGGTCAAAACCGGTGAACCGGCGGTCGAACCGGTGACCCGGTGACCGGTTCACTGGTTTTACCAGTTCCCTACCTCCTTTTTTTTTTTTTTTTTTTTTTTATAAATTTTTTTTTTTTAAAAAATTTAAACATTTAAACTTAATTAAATATATCATTGATTGAATTTTGAGTTATGATCATGATTTAATATATTTCTTTTCATATAGATTTAGTATTTATTTGAATTATATAAAATAAATATTGTACAAATAGATTTATTTTTTTACCGAATTTGATTGAATATATCCTAGAGATGTTTTTGTTCATTTGTATTTGATTTTATCACTCTTGAGTCTTGAATTTTGTGTTATGATCATGATTTAATATCTTTTTTTATATAAATTTAGTATTTATTTGAATTGCATGAAGTAAACATTATATAAATAGGTTTAAATTTTTTTTTATGTGTTGATAAATTGATTAATTTTACATATTTACTAAATATTATATATAATATATAATAATAATTAATATATTTAATTATTTATTATTTATTACATATTAATGACGTCACCGGTTCAATAACGGTCCGACCACTGGTTGGACCAGTGACCCGTCCGCCCGATAATTTTTTCGATTCGATCACCGATCCGAGTCTGAGAACATTGCATTTACGTAACCATATATAGACCCTATTCACATATAGTCCGTTTTTACTACCAACTTTTTCGATGCCATCTTAATTTGCTTTTGAAATACCCCTGCTGCATTTTTGTTGCTTTGCTACTAGGAAAAGTAAGGTTGAAGACTTGTGTTTATCTTTTGGAAAATGATTCTCTCTCTCTCTCTCTCTCTCTCTCTCTCTCTCTCTCTATATATATATATATATATATATATATATATATATATAACACTTTTTCTACCACTATCAAAATTTATTAGAGATAACTATATAATTTTATATTATAAATTGATATAAAATTCTTTAAATGTTTATTATTTTTACGCACATTTTTTATAAGTAATGTTAGGGACATATTTATAAAAAAATAAAGTTTTACTTTAATTTTAGAACGAACAAAGTATATCTATTGAATTTTTTAGAAGCATAAATAATGGAGAGTATAAAACTACTGAAAAATAATTGATATTTGATAAACAAGAGTTGTGTGTGAGAGATCGTGTGTCGTGTACCATGAATCTATGCTTATGGCTGTATTTATATATTTTTTATTTGTCTTGCTTCCATGGCCAATTAGGGTTGGGAAGCCACGATTAGAATCTAATTGTGAATATGATTTGACCAGTCAATCCTTATCACCCATAATCCAAAATCATAATCTAATTTGAAATTCAAAGTAAACATGAACTTTGACTCTGTTAATTTTGTCAAATTGCCCCAAAGGACACTTGAATGGGCCTACCCCAATATCATGCCTATCATAATATGTAAAAAACAATCCAACTCGTACTCCAAACCATGAATAAACTTGGGCACACACTAAATTCAAGTCCAATAAATTATATCCCAACAATATTATTTCATTTATAAAATCGAGTTCATTTGGTGAAAAATTATTCCTGAAGTTACAATTATTAGCTAAGGCATGCTATTATATATGTTTCCTCAACTGAGGAATTACATATCTCTTTCAGATCTTTACCAACCAAGGTTTCAGAATTGTGTCCATTTGTTTGACCTGCAAATGC